>JAGDYQ010000280.1:600000-955227 GCA_021962125.1 Bulinus truncatus | reverse complement strand
ATCAGGATATTAAAGAACCATTTAATGATTTATCTCGTGTCGTGGGCGGACTGTCGTAAACAATTACATTGTTGATTTCGTACTGTGATAGAGGTAAAGCATCAATAATATCATCGAAATATTTTCTGCCCCTAAAATGCAATTTTACCTTTAATGCTTAGTAATACTTTTTTTTAATTATATGCAAACAATCACTATCTTTGTTAACCAATCTTTATATTTTGAACGTGCATTATCTTTCTGATGCAAACGAAAACGAAACAGGGGACACTTATTAACGAAGGTAACCGTAAATTCCCAGCCGGAAGTTTTGCAAAGCGGCGCTATTTTTGAGCAGGCCAAATGTCAACAGATTAATTCAAAGAATTGTTAAAATGTACATCAAATCGGTAGTGGTTGATGGCTTCAAATCTTACGCGCAGCGAACAGATATAAATGGATTTGACCCACTGTTTAATGCGATTACTGGTCTTAATGGAAGTGGAAAGTCAAATATTTTGGATTCCATTTGTTTTCTACTCGGAATTTCTAATTTATCTCAAGTATGATTAGGCCTGTCTGAATTTTTAAGCAAATACATAAGTATGGTAATAAACATTTAAGTCAATGGATTCAAACTGGTCCAAATCATAGTATAGTATAGTATTGATTGTTAATAAACCATATTTAACAAGTTTTTAAAAAAGTGTTTAAATGCATCATTATTTTTTTCAGAATAATGGGTATAAAATTACGCACTTGTTACGGGACCATACGTGACCATTATATTAGGTATAAGGAACATGACATATTAATTATATTTTTTTTCAGAATTTTTTTTTTTTTAGTGATAGGGTTAGGTGTGGAGCAATATTATCTACTGGCTTGGTACCAGAAGTAAAAAATACGGAGAACATAATGTATGGTCCCCGTAACAAGTGCCCATAAAATTATGGAACATTTGTCTTTTTTATCATGTTCACTATTCACACTTAAGACGATAAGTACTTGGCAATAGCTCATAGATGTAGGTCAATAATATAATTAATAAAATAGTGTTAGTTTTTCTCATTCAACGTTGACCATTGTATATTTTGCTGCATTTTTTAATTGTTGTTCCTTTCTGAGAACTCTCAGACAAAAATTTCAATGAAAATAACTTTTTTTTTTTATTTTTTTTTAAAATCCCCAACCTATCCAAACCTAATAAAATTTCCTATTTTTTTGGCAAACCCCACCTAATCTATCCTATCTAAAATTTTGAGAGGAAGGAAAGGTATAAAAGGTAGAAAAAACCATCAGCGCAAAAATATAAATTTTAATATAATATATTTCCCTAAAAGGAAATAAATTTAAATATAAGATTCATAAAATTAGATATTCAAAAATGTAGTGGTTTAGAGATGGAGAAGTGGGATTGCATTTGTGCTTTTTTTTTTCCCCCCCCTTTTCCCCCCCCCTCAGCTGGGCACTAGAATAGCATAGGCTATGATATACAGTTTCCTCACCTCTCTGCAGTGTCGGCAAGGGAATCAACACTGTCATTTGGTCACAAGCCCCTCAAAGTATGCACCTATAGGGCAATCCCTAATGTGAAACTGGGCAATCAGTGCCAGCTCAATTCTCCTGAGCCCCCAACATGAATCAGTTTTGGGCGGCCTCTCCATCTGCCTGCGGACGTTTCTGCTGTTCACCTTATTGTCTCAATTCGAGAACCAATGAGTTCGCTCAAAGTGCTTGATCTATTCACTATGCTACAGAATTTAGTTGATAGATGCAATTTTCAAAGGATGAAGTATAAACTAAATGTACATTACGAATCACTGTGCATGTCTGTGTGTGAATAGTGATGACCCTGAGAAGCCCATAAGCTTTTGTCTTCAAACAGCTTCTCCCTATAAAAAACCCTTTATAAATCTTTATAAGTAAAGTGTATGCATGTAAATATATAAAATCCTTAACTTGCTTTAGTGAAAGCATTTAAGCCTTTTTAAGTTAAGTCCTTATTGGTGATTTTTTTTTTTAAATTTAATGTAGACTCTCTAAATCAGTTATTGCAATTACATAAAAATGTTAATATAAATAGTAAATTAAGAACTCAGCCAGAATAAACTTGTGAATTTAGTGGTCCGCATAAATAAGCTTATGCATTTAGACAATTTATTGGTCCACATAAATAAACTTATGTATGTAGACAATTTAGGGGTCAGCATTAATGCCATTAATAAGTTTATGCATTTAGACAATGTATAGATCTGATGGAATGAAACTTTGAGATTTAGAGATGAGTTGGACTAAATTAAAACTAATTTAATGTTCCATATGCTTTAAAAAGTTGCAAGCTGTTGTTAAAAAAACATAGAGGTGTATCAAAGCAAAGGAAATCTTTCTATGTCAAACTGGACAGTTTAGTTTAAAGTTCATTTTTACTGTATTATAAATTGTAATTATTATGTAATCAATACTTTTTTTATTTTTTGCAAAGTACTAAATAAATGTAGGAAACAAAAAAAAATGTAATCCAGTTTTAGTAAATATTTGAGATCATTATGTGGTAATTGTGTTATTATTCTGTTGTTTTAATAGGTCAGAGCTGGTAATCTCCAAGATCTTGTTTATAAAAGTGGCCAAGCTGGTGTGACAAAAGCTACTGTCAGCATAACTTTTGACAATCAAGACAAAAACCAAACTCCTCTTGGATATGAGCAATATGATGAAATTACAGTTACTAGACAGGTAAAAAATGAAATTTGATCTGTTGTGAGTTAAATAACAATGAATTAATAAGTCTTCTTTAATTCTCATCTAAAAATATTTTTACTTTACAGGTTGTCATAGGTGGTCGTAACAAATATTTGATAAATGGAAGTAATGCCACCAACATGCGTGTTCAGGATCTATTCCAGTCAGTTCAGTTGAATGTCAATAATCCTCACTTTTTAATTATGCAGGGAAGAATCACCAAAGTTTTAAATATGAAACCACCTGAAGTAAGTGTTTTGAACGATAAAATTATAAAAAAAAAAAGCTCACATATTTATCTTTTGCTACATATAAATATTTAATCATTTTAATTTCGCTGCATGTTTCAGATACTGTCTATGATTGAAGAAGCAGCTGGTACTCGTCTATACGAAACAAAGAAAGAAACCGCTCAAAAGATTATAGAAAAAAAAGATGCTAAACTTAGAGAAATAGATACAGTAAGTAATTAATTTTTTTATGATGTTCTAGTGTTACATCGGAAGATATTATTTGTCTACAAGAATATATAATTTATTTATCAATGTACTTTTCACCATTAGGTTCTAAATGAAGATATTGCACCAACGTTAACCAAACTTAGAGAAGAGAGGTCATCTTATTTGGAATATCAGAAAATTATAAGGCAGTTGGAACATTTAAATAAGCTATACATTGCTTACCAGTTTGTAAGTGCTGAGGTAGGTCTTTTTTTTTACATCTGGTGAAATGGTGTGTCCTGAACAGAATTATTGACTATAATTATCTATGATTTGAATTTTGACCAGATGAGCAAACAGTTCTATATGAAATTATTTTTTTTTTAGGAAAAGAAGAAGAAATCTGCTATTGAACTTGTTGAGGTGCAAGAGACAATTGTTCAAACTAAAAACAAAATGGATGAGGTAATTCTTGAATTTTAATACCTACATTCTAGTGTACATTTTATTCATTTTAAGAAACTATAAATAATTTTCTCCATTGTTTTAATATGTATCTTGTAGAGTCTATTATTGTTCTCCAAAGCTAAAAATGTTGTTACACCCATTTTCTTTTTTTGAGTTCTTTCACATAACATTTATTTTTCTCACTTATTTTTAATTACTCATACATGTAGATTTAATTTCTCATGTATTTATATCTTATACATATATATTTTAAGATAAAGATCAAGATATCAGATATAGATTCTACTATTGAAGAAATGGAACAGAAAAAAAACAAGGTGAGGTTTTTTGGTGTCATTTACATATGTCAGTCATTAACAGTAGAGTACACAGTCTATCTAAGAACAAAAATGACAACCATATTTTTTTTAGGAATCAGGCAGTATGACTGCTAAACTTGAGGCTGAACTTGCAGACAAGAAAAGTATTGATGTAAAGGTACAAGGTTCAGTAAATGCCAAGAAGGATGCCCTAAAATCTGAACAGAAAAAACAAAAGGAGATCAGTAAAAATATCACAGATGTAAAATAATTTTTTTTATTTCATGTAAAGACATAATTTAATTGTAAATAACTCTTTATGTGTTAAAAGATTATTCTTAATTTTTTAATTTTAGAATCTAGTTCTGACCATGATGTTTATTTTTTCTCCCCATCCCCCCA
The DNA here is from genome assembly GCA_021962125.1 of Bulinus truncatus. Taxonomy (NCBI): domain Eukaryota; kingdom Metazoa; phylum Mollusca; class Gastropoda; family Planorbidae; genus Bulinus; species Bulinus truncatus. Next base: position 950,897 of record JAGDYQ010000280.1, on the reverse strand, counting down.
GAACAAAGCCTCTATAGCCAACAGAGAAAAAGACTTGAGTAAAATTGAAAGCAATGTTGAGAAGATGAGAACAGATAAGATTAACACTGAAAAAGAGTATGAAGCTGCCAAAAAACATTTTCAAGCTGTCAGTGCAGGTCTTTCATCAAATGATGATGGGGAGGCAGCAACATTAAATGATCAGTTGATTAGTAAGTGTTACTATAATTGATATCTCTCTCCTATCTCCCCCCATCCCCTCCCATTTTGGTGAAACATATTTCTTGTCAAATATGTTACTGTAACATTTCACTGTAAATGATTAGTCATTGTGAAAGTAAATAAAATGTGTTCTATTCATCACATTATCATTTTTATTCTTTTGTTATGTAATTAATTATTGATATTGAACAGTCATTCACTATTTATCATCTGTTGTATTACTAGAATTGTCATTAGTAAACATAGTTTTAGTCTGAATTCTGGTATATGACCTATACTTTATAAGAAATACTTCAGGCTAATCATACAATTTGTTTTTATTTTACAGCTGCTAAAAGTGATATTAGTAAAGCTGAAACTGATACTAAGCAGGCACAAATGAGGTAAGAAAAAAAGTTTTAAAATTACTCATTTATGGACATTTTTGAGGCTAGATCAGTCTTACATTTAACTTCTTACTGTCAATAATTTTTGTATGATTATGGAATTTATCGTTGTTATTTTTCATGATGCATTTCACTTTTTATGTCTAACTGTTAATTTTGATGTTAAAGTGTTAAGTTCATTGTATTACAAATAAGTTACAAGCATTTAAAGTGATGTCATGCTGAAACATTTACTTATGATAGTTCATGTATTTGATAACAACATAAAAAAAATCCAAGATTTATATTTATACAAGCCATATTTAATAGCAATAACTTGATTACTTTTTAAAATAACATGACTCTTATTTTGAAAAACATTTACAAAAAGGACTACATAATGGAAAACAATGATAAAAAATGCAAAAGTAAAAAATAAATTAGCCTATGCCAGGTTTGAACCAGGTACCAACCCATCTTGAATCTGATGACTTGACCATTAATCCCCATGCCAACTGTTGACTACTGTTATTTAAAAAGTAATGTTAAATTTGTGCACACTTTGCTTCGAGTACACAAAATTCAATTAGTTTATTGAGAACCTATTTATTAATCATATATTTAAAAAATTCTGAAATTAATAGGATAATGTCTGCTAATGTATTTGTGTTTTAATGGTTATTGTTGGGCGGATTGCTTTTCACTACTAGATCCATCTCCCCTTCTAATGGTTCCACCCCATTGACCTCATTGGGAGAAAAAAATGGATGTTTTTGAATTATATTTTAATCAGTTTTGCATCTCATTATATTATGTCATTTTATTTTAAAGACACAATGAAATGGAATTTAAACATTTTCTTTAAAACATTAATTTAAAAAATAAACACCTGAAAAAATTGTGAAAAAGATTGGTTCTGAGCATAGGCTTGAATATCCTGGTCAGTGCACACAAAATAGAAGTAGTTGTATTTTGACTAGATTATCAGGAAAGTGGAAAGTACATGAAATAGGCTATATGATAATTGCCAGATATAGGAAAATAAACTATAATGTGATAAGATTTTATATGACAACTCATAATTTTATATTAATCTTCCTATTTAGATTAAAACATGCTCAACAAGAAATTAAAAGTAAAGAGGCGAAGTTAAATGAAACTGACCAAGACTATAAGAAAAACCTGTCAACTTACGAGGCTGTGAAAGCTAATTTGACTAAACTTGAGGTCTGTAGAATAGTTTAGTTTTTTCAAACTATTGATTAATCCAGAATATGGTCTTATTTGTTACAAGTAGCTTTGGTTCCAGTTAGTTGGATAAAGTAACTTTTAAGATGAAAAAATATCAATTGATTGGTCTTGTAATTTTATCCATTAAAAATGTCTATCACATTTGCCACATTGTATCTATCTCATTGAATTCAGTTCAAAGTTGTGAACATTTCATCAGTTTCAAGCTGAAAGTGTTTTTTAAAAAAAAATATGTTTTCTACAAATAAAAAGAAAAGTAAGTAAGTTTTTGTAAATGCTCTTTTTAGACTGAATTGAAAAAATGTGGTTATGAAGAAGGATCTCAGGAAAGATTAATTGGGGAAAAAAGAACTCTGGATGAAGAAGTGCAGAGTCTAAAAGAAAAACTCTTTAATCTTGAAGCAAGGTAGTTGTCTTTTTTTTTTCAAACCACTAAGTTTAATTGGCTGAATATTTTTAAAGCATGTGACTAATTTCTTTAATTGTTGATTCCTCAATAGGAAATCTTATTTTTTTAATAGGACTATTTTTATTTATTTTTTTTATACTTTATCATTAATGGCTAATTTTTCCATTTTGCAAATTTATCATATTTTTTTAAATAAGTTTTTTAACTTCATGTAGTTAATAATAAAAGTATAAAAGTGTAAGGAAAATCAAAAAATAATTGCACTTGATAAATTGATAAAGGTATCAAAACCAAATCAAATTATTGTAACAAAGTGCACTGTAATGTCTTTTTTATGTGACAGATTTATTATGGAATTACAACTACATGTATATACATGTATAATATAACAATGTTGTTAATAAAAAAAGTTGTTACATGTATTAAAAAATATTTTTAAGCTTTTTTTTATGTAACTATCTTTATGTGATCTTCTTTAAATAGTGTACACTGTACATGTTTATGTTTTCTAAAAATATTTTTTTTGACCCAAACCTCATACATAGTTCACATTTAATAAATATTTATCAACAGAACTTAACAGTATTTCTTAAAATTTTGTATTGAGTTTATTATACATATTTCCAATTATTTTAACTTATAATTTTTTTTTATGTTTCTTCAGATATCCACATCTGAAATTTGAATACAAAGATCCAGAAAAAAATTTCAATAGAAACAAAGTTTCAGGACTAGTTTGTAAACTTTTTAATGTTAAAGATCCACAATATTCTACTGCACTAGAAGTAGCAGCTGGTGGAAAGGTAGCTTTCAAATTCCACCTTTTTAAAATATTTTTTTAAACATATGTTTGATTGAAAGATATTTGGAAGCAATAAATAGTTATGAAAAGGTTTTAGGAAATCCTAAAGAAGTAACTGTAGGTATTTGTATAAAAGACTTTTGTATGGTATGTGTTAAGCATAGCCCAGGTAGTCAACAATCTATTTAATGGTTATCTATAATTTGGAGCATTTTAAATTTTTATAAAAACGTCTTTGAATTTCAGCTTTATAATGTTGTTGTAGACAATGAACTAACAGGCAAGAGTCTCCTAGAGAGAGGAGAACTTAAAAGACGAGTCACCATTCTCCCAATTAACAAAATCACAAGTAGACCCATAGATGATGCCACAGTGAAACGTGCAGAAGCTTTGGTTTGTTGTGATTTGTTTTTTAAATATAATAAAAACAGATTTAAGTTTAGTTAATCAATAGAATTCACATGTTTTCTTATTTAAAATTGTCATATCTGCTATACTTTAACTTTATTTTAAAATTTAGGTTGGCAAACAGAATGTCCAGACAGCCATATCACTGATTAATTATGATAAAAAGTATCAGCCTATTATGGACTTTGCCTTTGGTTCTGTGTTTGTTTGTGCTGACATGGACAGTGCCAGCAAAGTTGCCTATGATCCTAAAATTATGAAGAAATGTGTGACATTGGATGGTGACACTGTTGACCCTGCTGGTACCCTATCTGGAGGTACTTGGATTTATTCATGATTTTTGTTTCATTATTCATTTACTTGTACTTACTAGCCTGGGATTATTCAATTTAATAATTTCATCTTTTGATGAAATAATAGATTTTTTTAAAAATTTTGATTTACAAAATGTAGAATTTTTTTTGGGAGACTAATTTAACATTGAAATAATGGTTTCTTCCATGTTAACTTTAAAAATAAAACATTTGATAAATTATATATAACTTCATGGGGGGTGATCCTATAAACCACTAATGGGACGGTCTTTATGGTACCCTTCTTACAGCCCCATCATAGTTGATAGTGCAATGGTTGTGGAGGCACCACGGGAGATATAGCAGAGACTTAAACCATGACCTCAAATATCTATTGGTCCTCTGGAGATAAAACCAGGGACCCTCAGGTCAACAGTCGAGCGTTCTGTGTATAGCATTACCATTAACTTTGTTGGTAACATTTTGTCTTTATATTAAACTCTACTGATGGAATAAAAAAAAATGTAGCAAATATAATTTAACATATTTTTGTTCTAAAGAATTTTTTTTTTAAATGCACTAAATAATAAAATATACTTCCTTGGCTTAGATCATGCAACTATTTAAGGAATTTATAATGACTAAAAACAGCATGAGCCCCAATATGGATTATTTATTTCTAGCCTGGACATCATTTTTTTTAATTTTATACTTTTTAGTGTCAAAAGTATTTCACTTGTTTTTGATTGTATGGTTAATATGAACTAATGAATTGTGTACCTAATTTGAAATCAAAAGACTAAAAAAATCTGTTTTTTATTTATATTTTTATATATTACATTGTTAAAAAAAATTTCACTTGCTTTTGTTGGTTAAGTTTATCTGTACAATTTAAATAAGTGCACAAGAATAAAAAAATCACCTAATATGTTTCTATAGTTTATGATGACTAAAAACAGGGATAGACCGCTCTCTGTCAAATTTGAGAGAAACATAACTTGATGATTGATTAAACGCGAAAATTAAGCCTGTAAACACAGGACGTTTAGAGCATTTTCATGTATAAATAGAGAGGGAAGTAAGTCATGTTTAATGAACTGTTAAAAAATAAATAATGATTACGCCCCTTTGTTTAGCTTATAATCTATATATAATATATAAGCCCCTTAGGAACCCTGAAGCCCGGCCCTGAGAGGTCATATCGCTAAATGGACTTTTAATGCGCACATGGCAGGCCAAGACCTACAAAATGATATATACATCATGGGTCTAGGACTTATGGTTGTTGAGATCTAGGGTGATGACGGACAGACAGACAAAATGGGGACAATAGAGCATTTTTTTTTTTCGAAAATGCTCTAAAATACTGAAATATATTTTTATTCTGCTTAAAAAAAAACAAAAATTAACAAACTGTGACAAAACACTATTTAATATTGGATCAAATATTTTATGACTATAAATAATTTAATAAGTTAGGGCTTAATTAATGATCTAGATTCTAGAATATAAATGTTCTAATTTTGGTGACTAGTGATATTATTATAGCATATGTTACTAAAATTAACAATCAACAGGTGCTCGTACCCAAACTGCCTCAATGCTAGCAATGCTTCAAGAACTTCGTTTAGCAAATGAAAAGGTAACTAGTAAAACTGAACAATTGGCAGCAGTTGATCGTAATTTAGAGGCCTTGAAGAAGGCAGCTAGCAAGTAAGTTTGACATGTATTTAATTATACTCTAAAATCTGTTTATATTCAGTCTTTTTTTATGGAATTTTTAAGCTGTGATATTTTGGATAAACATGTAATATAGGCCTGTTTAGGAAAGTTGACCATAGACAGCATTGAAAATCATGGTCATGTGCATATGACAACAATGCATTGCTCGTCACTTAAATTTATTTATTTTACTGTGCTATGGGCTGTAATCATTAAAAAACTCTTTTTTATTTATTCTATGGTCTACGAATGACTTAAATTGAAGATCCATTCAGCTAAAACAATACGCAGTGGCTCCATATACGACCGATCGTACTACATATTTTTTTTTTCGGGACACGACCAGCAAACTTTGATGCCGTCAGTAAACAGAATGAATGAGAACTCTTATTCACTGCAGACTTTGATGACGTCATTTGCTGTTAATAATCAGAGATATTTTTATATTAGGCATTAATTTTTTCAGGTCTGTCCAAGCCTAATAAAGTCATTTGCTGTTAATAATCTGAGATATTTTTATAATTTTTTTTTCCAAATAAATACGGGTTTGAATTATATATTTTAGTTGTCAGGATATATGTCTAAGAGTAAAGATGTGCGCATGCACGGCAGTTATTCTTTATTACTTTTTTTAGGGTCTGCCCAAGCCTAAAAAAGTCTGACGAATAAAACAAAAAATTATGCGCTAAATTAGTATCTATCACACACACACACACACCCCAGAAAGCTAACACTCGTTAATTCGTCTCCGACAGTATTTGGTTCAATTCTCGGATATAAATGCTTCCCCACCCCCTCTATTTTCGTTTCTTAATCTTATTATTATTTAGTAAATTTGAAATATGTAGGCTACTCTGAATTTTTTAAAGTGTGACGCAAAAATGATGGTAAGTAAAAGTTAGGTAATATTTAGGACTAGCTGTACCCTGCAAAGCCTATTGTAAAGCCATTGCCGAACCTAGGATTTGGGGGCCTTGCATTTTGACATGAGATTATGTACTTAATATTTAATGTAAAAAATAATTTTGTGGGCTCCCCTCAAGCTGGAGCCCGGCGGGACTTTTGATTTTGGAACACCCCCCCCCCCCCACCTTGTTACGCCTCTGTGTTCAGCTTTGATACATATTTTCAAAATTATTATTATTTTTTTTTAATTATAAAATAGTTAAAAAACCTAATTAGTTGTTGTTTCTTTTTCTTACAACATACTAAAGGATACATTATTTCAATTTAAAAAATGTCAAAGAGATCTAATTAGTTACTTTTCATTAAAACAACTAAAAGGATACATTCTGGGAAAAAAAAACACAATAAAAAAATAATGTTCCTGAGAGGAATCGAACCTCATTATAGTCAGCATAAAAGTAAGTCACGTCCAAGTGGCTTAACCATTTTGCCAACACGACACACAAACTAAGTTACAATTTTAGTGTATAATTAGAAAAAATTGCGCGTTCCCGCGAAAAGAAAATAACTTTAAATCATAAGAGTTAATTCTGTTTACTGGCGTCATCAAAGTTTGCTGGTCGTGTCCCGAAAAAAAAAATATGTAGTACGATCGGTCGTATACGGAGCCACTGCGAAAACAATACAAATCATGGTTAATAAAATCTTTTTATTTATAATTTTTTAATTATTTATTTTTTTTTTTTTTGATATTTGTATATGGGCTAGGAAAAGTCAGAAATTAATATTTTTTCTTCAAGATATACTGAAGTAAAACAGCAATATGACTTAAAGTTACAAGAGGCAGAACATTTGAAAGTAAGACTGGAGCAGAGCAGTCACCACCAACAACTAGAGGAAGTTAACACACTGAAAGCCTTGATAAGTTAGTGGATCTCTTTTTAAGTATTTCTAAATATCACATTTCATTAGATAAGAATATAAAAAAATTTCCTAGCTGATTTAAAACTAAGTGTTTCATTCACATAGATTGATTCATCAAAATTGTAAAACACAGCTACTTTAGCTACATAGCATAATAAATATTATGCAAAATATTCTTGCAACTGATAATTATTTAGGACTGACTGAAATCATCTAAGAAATGCTAAATCCCATGTTGAAATAGGATAAAAAATTTCAGTGCATTAGCATTATTAGCTCATATTATGTACAAAATATGTTAACTCATTTTGGGGTTACTTAAATTGTTAGTCAACAACTCTTTGTTGTGTCAAGATTATATTTGTTTTGTATATGTTTAATTGATTAATTTTAATTGCTGTTGGCTTGATTCATAAAGTTTGTTTGTGTTGTGCAGCGGAGCAAAATAGAATTCTTAAAGAGTCCCAGGAAATACAGAAGAAAGCACAGTTAAAGGTGAAAGATCTGGAGAACAAATTACAAAATGCATCAGCCCTGAGAGAGCAAGAGCTGAAAGAAGCAGACCAGCGTGTTACATTAAGCAAAAAGAAGATGGAAGAGGCATCAGCAAAGGCTAAAGATGACCTACAGGTTAGTTACATTAGTGCCTTCAATTTGGGACAACAATACATAGGCCTTTATTTTTTTAGTGTTGGTATTTTTTATAACTTTCTTTATGAAACTATTTTCTGTTTTCTAGGAAGTAGACAGCATCAAGCTGGAGATTGAGACTTTGCAGAAAGAAATACAATCCTATGAAGAGCAACTGCAGGTCATTGCTGATTCTATTGAGACAATTAATGTTGCATTGAAAGAACTGAATGAAGAGCAGATTGCTTCCAAGGTAAATGACCTTTATTCAAGTTACACTAAAAGTTATACTACATGGCATATGATTGCAATTGACAAGCATATGTTTTGAATTTTGTTTTAAACAGCATTTGGTTAAATTAATTAGCACTAAAAAATAAATATTCTATTTTCTAAATTTTATCTTAAATTTAATAAAAAAAAAAAAAAACAATTGGAATCAAAAGAAAAAAAAGTTGTCATTGCAAAATTCTGAAATGTGTAAATAAATGTTTCTTTTCATTTAATAGTTTATTATTTAAACTGTGATTTCCTCACATGTTCTGACTTTTTGTCACACTGTTTAAACTTTTGTTTTTACTTAACTGTTGCTTGAATTTTATTCTATTGAATGCCAGAGGAAAGGTTATTTTGTTAGACTAGCCATGTTCTATATTCCTTTATGCTACATATACATTTTATAATTTCTTTAAAAAAAATATTTGATTGAAACCTTTCTTTTTTTTTAGGCTCAGGTCCATGAAGCTCAAGAGACACTGAAAAAACACAAAGAAATGCTGATGTTATATAACCAAGGTATAGCCAAAAAAGATAATGAGAAGAGGGAGATGAATAAGGAATTTAATGAATGTGGTCTTAAGATTCAGGAACTTGAACATAAAATAACTAAATTTCAGAAAGATTCAAAGGATGCCAGTAAATATGTAAGTTTTAATATTTACTTTCGTGGTCATTCTAAAACCATAGTTTTTTAATGTATTGTCATAAATAGTTTATCTGCTTGGATTATTCAAGTGAATCATTATCGAACAAAATTTACCTATATATATTTTGTTTTTGTATGAAATTCAAGGTGGAATCCCTTTTAGAGCAATATGACTGGATTGCAGATGAAAAAAAATTTTTTGGACAACCAAATTCCATTTATGATTTTAATGCTCAAGATCCAAAAGAAGCTGAAAAACAAATACAGAAATTGACTGAAACCAAAGCAAAGCTTTCTAAAAATGTTAACATTCGAGCCATGAATCTTTTAGGCCATGCAGATGAACAGGTAAAACCTTTTAACTTTTCATGAGTTGTTATTTCTTCATGATTTATTCTGTTTTTTGATAGCCCAGCCGTCTAAAGGGAAGTTTATATTTGAGGAGCAAGTAATACATTTTAAAATACTTAAACATGTACTACTGCAGTTCAGCTACAAAAAGTCTCAAAGCTTATTCATAGTAAATGCATGTATTAATTAATACATGTACAATTAAATTCCACTTGCAAATTTTTTTTGGTTTTATTAAATTTTTTTGAAATTCATTAATTTTACTCAGCTTTTGAGACTCACTTGATTTTTTTAAAAATGATTCAAACTGTTTTTATCTTTACTAAATTTCCTTAGCTAGACAGTAAAAAGTTTTGTTCATTAAATAAAGTATTTTTTTTATATTAGTATGCTGACTTAATGAAAAAAAGAAAAGTGGTTTTAAAAGATAAAGCCACTATTACATCAACTATTGAAGAACTGGATAAAAAGAAGAAAGCCGCATTGATTAAAGCCTGGGAACAAGTAAATAAGGTAAGAAACAAAACATTGCTTTGTTGGCATCTTAAAAAAAATATCTAATAAACTAAGGTGGGTTTTTATTTTGCCTTTGAATTTGTTTTGTTTTTTTAAGCCATCAAATTAATTTTTTTTTCATGGTATGTGTTAAAGTTTATTCATGTCTTGTTTTTTTAAAAGGACTTTGGTTCAATTTTTTCTACTCTGCTTCCTGGCACTCAAGCTAAGTTAAGTCCTCCAGAAAATCAAACAGTGCTAGATGGTTTAGAAGTGAAGGTGGCATTTGGATCTGTTTGGAAGGAGTCATTGAGTGAACTTAGTGGTGGTCAGAGGTAGTTGTTGAACTATATCATATTAAAATGTTCATACACCTGTTCTCATTACACAGCCTGTACTATATCTCATTAACTAAGGGTTTCTAATTTCAGAAAATATCAAGGGACACTACTTATTCTGGTTTTATTTCACTTCTTTCAACAGCATTAGCTGCCCATTTGAAATATTATTTGCACTGTGTGAAATTTAAAAAATTCATATTAGCTAAAACCATTCAATATCATTTTTCTAAGTCCTATGTAATAATACCCATTAACAAACCAGACTTTAAAATTTACATGTGTACACTTTTATTTCAAAGCTGTAGTTTAATTTTTAAAAAAAAGAAAATCAATGCATGATTAAGATTTTTACTTAAAATTAATGCAGAATTGCTTATTTATATTCAAACAAGTCACTGATTATAGTATATCAAATTGGCATAATAAACAAGACGTTTAATCTACAGAAAAGTTTGTACATTTTCACAATTAAATTAGTCTATTAAATTATTTATTCAGCTAATTGCTTAACAAATAAGTTTATTCATTTGTCAGTTCAATGGATGCTTGACAATGTAGCCAGTCACAGAAAAGAGAGTTTGCAAGGGACTAATGTGACAGAAGCGAAATATTTTTAATATAACAGCTATCTTTGTCTAAAAATTGAGGCAGCTGTGGCTCATCTTCAGAATCTATCCCATCTTTTTTTGTGATCGATCATATGTATTCATCAGCTGAATCATTTATAATAACTTCCTTCCAAATGTCCCCGTGTGTCTTTTAGAAAAATACAACTTTGCAGAATAACTAAAATAAAAGCCAATGTTTTTGACCTGTAATTTCTTATAAAAGAATTGAGTTATTTTATACAACTCAGAAGTAACATCATTTAGATCAAATTAAAGCTTCTAGAATTGTATTACAAATTTTAATTGCACAATTGATCTAACCTGTTCATGGCAAATAATTAGCAGCCCTAATTTTTTTCATTTCTGACTTTGAAACAAAAACAAATTATAGCTTTAGCTGACAATCCCTTAACACTTAATATTTTTTAAAAATTATTAAATCATGTGTTTTTTTTTTCAAATCTGTATTAACAAATAAATATTGTTTTACAAATCTCTATAGGTCTCTTGTTGCCCTGTCTTTGATTCTTGCCATGTTGTTATTTAAACCTGCACCTATCTACATTTTGGATGAAGTGGATGCAGCACTAGATCTTTCTCACACACAAAATATTGGACAAATGATCAGATCTCATTTCAAACACTCTCAGGTTTGTTACTTGAGCATTTAAATCCAGGTGAAAGCAGTAGCTATCACTTCTTTCCCATTGTCTGTGTTTTTTAAATTGGGTGTTTTCCCATGTATGTAGTTAAAAAATTGGGAGTTGGTTAAGTTGATAAATAAATATGCTTTTTTATAACCATTTGAAGAATGAGTCCAATTATGAAAATTACTTTTTTAATTGAGAAACTACTGGGAGGACATGGAATATTGTCAGGGTGAATGGAAACTGGCAATAATTGGTTTGAAAGAAATATCAAATTTTAATGCAAAATACTATTTCTGGCTTGTTTCTTTGCTTTATAAGATAGTAAATAAATGTATATCTGAGTGCTAGTAAAATATTTTTTTCCTTTGATGATTCCTTAATCTTAGAAATGTGACAAAATGTGCAATTAAAAATATATGTTTACTTTAAATAGTTTGATGCCACTGCAGTCATATACATGTAATAGTAAATATGTAGTGTAATCATTTTTTGATATTCTGAATTGCTTATAATTAAAGTTTTTTTTTGCTCTTCTATAAGTAAGTAAGCAGTTGTTTTCAGTTTTATCATCATGTTTTGATTGACATTACACTAAAACTGTCCAATAGGCAGCTAATAAGAGAGATTTTTTTTTTGTGATCTTTATAAATACTTTTTTTTTTCAGTTTATTGTGGTGTCCCTGAAGGATGGCATGTTTAACAATGCCAATGTTTTGTTCCGTACCAAATTTGTTGATGGAGTGTCCACAGTGTCAAGGCACATACAGAATCCCAGAATTATGAGTTCCTCCTCCAGTTTTGATAAAGAAAATGAATCTGGGGAGAGAAGAAAAAAAATAAAGAAATAATTGTTGACAATTTTTGTAGAAATAAAAATCTTGTAAAATATACATAATAATTTTTTTTTTATATTACCTCACTTTTGACAAAATCATAACTGAATATCTCTTCTCAAACTATCACTTGTTCTTGTACACTTCAAGAATATCTCTCTTTAACTTGTTTCCAATACTTTTGTACAGCTTACATTTTTATTTCATGTACTAAAAATGATTACATTTTTTTGTTTCTTTCATATATGCCTTCTTTATTTTTAAACATTTTTTTTTTAAATTTTTTTGCAGTGTCATGCATTAGTGAAATAAAAAAAAACAATATTTAATGGGGAATTGAAGGGTTGAATAAAAAATTTATTAAGTGTTAACATTTCAAGAAAAAAGTTGTATCAAGTCATTACTCAAAATAACTGAATTGTTTTAGCACTTCTGTCTTAATACTAGTTTTTCATTTATTTGTTAAATTTTCATGTACACAACAGAACTATTGTACAAGTTTTAACTGTTTGATTAATGTAACTGTCACCTCTACAGTCAAAAAAGGACGAAATAAAATTATCTTAAAAATCATTTTTCTGTAGTTGTTGGTTTTTTTTCACGTATTTTTTTGTACATTTATTTGGCAGTTGTTTTTAGTCAGTTTTATAAACCATGGTCTGGTTTTTTAAGACTGAAAATGATTGATATAAATTCAATTAAATTTTGTACAAAACATGAAATTTTTTTGAATTTTCAAAACAACTCAATTGTGTATATAAAATATCAAAAAATGAAAAATAAAATTAAAGTAAGAAAAAGATTCAATGAGACAATGGACATGCATATTAATACTTCAGACTATACAAAAAAATAGAGTTTAAAGATGCAGTGCTTATAAGTTTTTCCAAATATTGTATGTGATTATTCTGCTGTGACAAACCATTTTTATTCTTGTACAAGTCTCTCTTGTAAACAATTTTAATTTTGGTCATTCTTATGAAGTTCTAGATTATTGAGTTTTTTTTTTAATTTTCTACATCTATTATAAAATTTATAAGAACTCAACACTTAAAAATGAATACAAAGTAAAAGATAATTTTATTTAGATTGATTTAGGGTACTTTAAAAAACACTGTTAAACATTGGCATGAAAAAATAGCTAAGAGAATCAACAAATTCAGAAAGTCGACAGCTACTTGGTATTAACCTAAAATCATTTCTACACGCTGCATACTTATAAATTAAAGAATAACAAATTCAATCTACGTGTTAAATATCAAAAAAGCAAAATTTTTAAATTTAATAATTAATATTCTTAATTTATGCTTTCATAGGTTCATTCTTGTACTGTACATTACAGTAATCAAAACAAAATATGAATATAAGGTTTGGTTTAAATTCTATTATTGTACTAAAGCAATAAAAAAATTTTTTTTTACCACCTTTTACCTAAATTTTTTAAAATATTTCATTCACCTTAAATCTCTCATATTATCTATGATAAATATGAATTTACATCAGCCATATTTTACAGTGAAGAAATTTGTTGAATATTAGTACATTAAACATTGCACTTGCTGTATCTGGTAAAAAGAACTTTTAATATGCACAAGGATAAGATTGTTCACACATTTTGCAAAGTTGTATTTGAAGATGTAAGCTATACAATATCCTTTTTCCTATTTGAACAATTCTATGCAGATATAAAAAAATCTTTATAACATTCAGTATCTGTAAAAGGAATGTGAAGACATAGTTGCTTGATGATGTCCCAGAGTTGCCTGGTATAGAAACAAAAAAATGTTTAAAACAAAAATTCACACATAAAAATTTTAGTGAAAAAAAAATGAAGCCAAGAGGAAAATTGAGCAGGTAATTTTAAATAATTAAGTACTTTCTTCGTTAATTAAAGAACAGGAAAATTAACTACATGTTTAACATGTATTTATTATTCCCTGCATTATAGAACTTGAAAATTATCAAGAAAATGTAAGTATTGAAACCCTTTAACCATGGTCATTATCAGTTTTATGCCTTCATAAGTACAGCATTAAAATCACTACTAAATCAGTCACCAGTAATCCCCATTAAAAAAAACATTTTTGTAAAAAAGTGAAAGTTAAAAAAGAAAAACTTTTAGTTTACTAAAATAATTTCAGTATTCTAGTAAAGCAATTTGTAGGAACAAATGAACAAAAAGTGAAAAAATAATTCATCCTATCATAAAAAATATTTGTTAAAATTATCACTTTTAAAAATATAAGCCTTGGTGCCCATCTAGATATATAGATTATTTATTGATGTTTATCATAATTATCAACTAAAGCTTTTATCAACCCACGCTTTTTATTATAAAAGGTCTAATGATAACTTTATCAATATTTGTACAAAATATGTATTTTTTTTTATTTATGTACATTTTATTAAAAGATTAATTTTTTTTTTTTTTAAATTTTATAGGCCCATACTTTTATTTATTGCTTGCACACACAATTCAGTTCACTTTTTTACTATTTTTTGCTTACCCACACTTTACCAATTCACACGTTAACAAATGGTTCAGGTTATCCTAAATTTGCTTACTAAACTACCCCTTTCAGGAAACCTTTTTGCACAAGAATAATTTATTATACAAATAATAACAGAGTTTGTTTTATTGATTTGAATATATGACCTAACTTTTCAAAAAAATCTTATAAAGAAATAAGAAATATGGCTTAGAAACATACCTGATAATATGGTGAATGTGCCTCTGTATGTCTTGGTAAAGTGCTTAGTGGAATATCTTCCAAAATCTACATGCAGAAATCACTAATTATCAACTTATCATGTAAAAGGAATAGTTACAAATACTGTACTGGGTTTAAAAGTTTTTTTGTATTTTTTGATATTATTTTAAAATATTAAGCTACAAATGAAAATTTTCATTGTTAAAAATAAATATAATTCAGTCCAAAAACAAACTCTTTAAAATTATATATTCTAAATTAAGCACCAGTTATCTACTTAACCATCTTTTAAGAAAATGAGTTAAAATAAAACATGAAAATTTTATTTCAAGATTAAAAAGCAATGAACAAGAGTTACATACATAACCATCAAAATATGGGTTACTCTCTGAAGTTATGCTGATTCGTCTGTTATTTTGGGGTGACACATCATGTTCATGAAAGCTTGTTGTTGTGTCCATCCAAACTCTAGGTAGTTTAAGGATGCTGATGTCAGGAGAGAAATGAAGCATTCTTGACCTTACATTGCTGAGAATAAAATGTATATTAAAAAAGTATTGCAATTTTATGGTCAGTTTTATTTATTTAATTAATAATTAGGACCCATTCATTGCATGGGTTTGGCCCAAGCAGAATAGAATGCCTCAAATACTCTTGAAACTGTTTTACTTTATGGTAAACTGAATAAAATAAAACAATAAATGTCAAGTCAAGAGAACATATATTAACTAATGTTTTAACTTCTGCATATTATGATTCACTTTTCTATGACTATACATATATTAACAAAAGTGTCTTGGATCATCCCCTTAGCCAATGGGGTAGGGGGGGGGCACCTGCTAGGTGTGGAGTGCACCCCCCCTGCTGAAAAAAGAAGAAAATAGGAAAAAATAAAGGTGCCCCCCCTCGCTGGGTATTGTTGCCCCCCTGCTGACTTTGACCTGGCTACGGGCCTGTCTTGAAGACCAAGGTGTTAAAATCCAAGATACAATGATTGTTTTTTGGATTCCCTTAAATGATGTGGTCTTTGGGCTTATAGATTTGGTGGCAGCCATCTCCACTCCAAGTCAGTGGCAATATTTTTGGCTTTACCAGGGATTAAACCATGTACCCTTTGCATGTGAGTTGAGTTCACTTCCGACATTGCTATCCAGTGAACTACAAATACCAGTTTTGAAAATTCATTCTTATTTCAACACAATTAACGTATGTTATACTTTAACAGTACAAAGGTCATCTCAAAAATAAAGAGAATGTTGACTCATTTTTTTTTTTTAAATTTCAAAAAGCTAAATCCTGACAATTAAAAGATTAGTCCGCTACAGGGGCGCAACCAGTATGTTGAAGTTGGTAGGATCCAAAATATTAGGGAAGATTAAAATTGGTATGTCTGCCCCCAAATTTTGGTAGGGTCAAAAACCAGTGGCTTGATTTTTGGTAGGGTCTGGACCCGCATGACCCGTACATCGGCTGTGCCCATGGTCAGCTAAGAATATCCTAATTCTATTAAACAATCTTTTGCCCAAGTTTTGCAACTCCTTGTTCTACAGCGCAGATTTATATAGGCCACTAACATTTATGCCACATACAAACATGGTTTCATTTTAAAAAATATAGTCTAAATTTTATTTTTTATACGCTATAAAATATAATATATTAGCATTACTTTTAAAATATTTTTTTTCTGTAATTCAGTTTTTTTTAGACTATATAATAATAGAATTTAGACTTTAAAGTTAAAAAAAGCAACTTTTTATTTATTTATTATTATTTTGTTACTAATGAGGAAAAATAAGTTTTATATTTGACATTATAGAAACAAAGGACATGTTCAAGATCAATATCTGCTGTATCTCTTTTAAAAGCTTAATTTCAAATAACTCATCATAGAAAAATGAGAGTGATCAACATCTGTGTGGTCAATGTGTGATATGTCAGGTGTGCTGTCGAAAACAATTCCAAAATACTTTGCAGCCTTTATATCCCTATAGGATCTGCTTCAAATGATATGCCAGGACATTTAAAACTCATTTTGAATTACAGGTGATAAATAAGATATGGATGCATTTATTGTTCATGCATGTTGTCCTCTTAAATCTCATTAAGAGCTCTTTTAACACTGAGTCATATTCAAAAACATCTGAACCATATCAAGAATTGTATTCATTTACCTAAGCTCCAGACGCTTTGCATAGTGGCACCCTGAGATAGTGGCACCTTGTGCAACTGATCTGCATGGTGGCACCCTGAGCTACTACTCATGTTTTTAACTGATCTGTTATAAATCCCCACTAGACCAAGTTCTTTTCTGATATGAAATTTAGAATTGCTCATTTTGGTGTCACCCATATGTAGGTGTCACCTGGTGCAGCCCACAATCTGCACCTCCCTAGTGACCTCACTGTCTTTATGTATTTTTTTAAATTAGTGTGATTTTTTTGCCAGTTTTTTTAAAATCATAGTCATTGTGCACATTGTGCTAAATATTTAAATTTGATGTATTCAATCACTATGTTTTAATTGGTAACAATAACAAAATAAAACATGCTCACACACATCCTTTACACTTTGTTGAAAAATAAAGCAGATTGAAAAAATGGCAGCTTTTAAAGTCTTCTTAATTTTTTTTTCCTGATTCAAGTCCAAGTAGAACTCCATTGAATTAAATTCTCCAACTTCCATCATTTCTTATCTTTAGAATTTCATATCAATTTATCAGATACTATGATGCTTATCTTTGTGTTTCAGCATAGTTTGCAATGGGATGGCGGATCAAATAATTTGTATGTGTTTATTGTAAAACAGTCCTGCTTCTGTTATTATATGATATAGTGTTCTTTTGATAAAAATAATCTCTGTTATAATACTTCTAGATATCAGTCACACATAAAACTCTTTAAGTCATTTAATAGTACATGTATTTCTCTATCCATTGACAGACACACCATTTTCATCCTTTTGATCTTATAACTATTGACAACTTTTGGTTGTGGCAAAAATATCTGCTGCCTTAGGCTCAATGCCTAACTGGGGCCCCTTGATAGAAGCAATTTTTAAATAGTTTCCTTCCCTTTTTTTTTTTTTTTTTTTTTTTTTTTTTTTTCTTTTATCTTTTTTATTAATTTAATTTTTTCCCTAAAATTTTCACATTTATATTTTTTCTCCATGCCTATTAACTTCCAAATCCTCATTTTAAATTTCCAATGGGGTTAATCTCCCTCACCATCATAAACTACCTACACTTCCAAATACTTCCACTCAAATTTTCTCACCAATATTTTAAAAAATTTTTCTTCCAAATTTAACTTTTACCTCCTTCTCTCAACTATACCCCAACCTTACTCTTCCCATCCCACTCACAAAACTTAAAAATAAAACACTAAAATTAAAAATTATTATATACTCCATTCCTCACCTCCCCAGGGGAGGGCCCTAAAACCCCCTGTTAGGCCCGACTCCTTTAAACCTCACCTAAAAAAAAAACCCTCCCGTAAACTCAAAAAAAACTCATTCCTAATCTCCATACCCAAAAACCCAACCCACCTCGGAAAGGACCAACCCCCTCCCCCCCCCCTCTTCAATATTTACCTCCAAATATATTAAAAAAACTTCTTTACCAAGCCTTGAAAAACCCATCAACGTACTCCCCTTCAAAAATATCTACACAATCCTAACTCAAAATTAACCTCTAATTTATCTAAAAACCCAAACCACCTTACACTGGCTATAAGGGGCCCCCACCCACCCAACCAACCCCAAAAAAAAAAAATATTTTTTCCTCACCTAAATTTAATTCACAATCCTTATTTTCTATTTCTATCTTCCACTCATTATTTATTATTTTTATCTCAAACCCACCTAATTAAAATTTTAAATTTATAACTCAAAAAAAAATTTTTAATGCAAAATTTTAAAAACAAGAATAATTATGGTGCTAATTACCATACTGCCACTTTTTGCTAAATTGGCCTTCAGTTTCTGAGATATTGGACATCCTTCGTAAATACATTATACCCTTTGTGTGCAAAAACAAATGCAATAAGTTTTGGTGTCTTTCGTTTAATTTAACTATACCAAGTTATAACTTGGTTTATTTTTTTCTCTTATGTTGCTTTCTAAAGACATCATGAGCTCATCAAAGATGCAGTAATATTAATGGAATGTATTCTGTTACATCTGTGGAGAATAAGGATGATTGAAAAGCAAAGAAGAAATATAACCGACTTTGTGCAGCAGGTATATTTTATTATTTCTGTGTGAAGCAAAACTGTGTGGAGATCCTACGGCAGTGACAAATGGTGAGAAGAAAATTCCAGTTTCTGCAAAATTAAATGGTATATGAGAGCCGAAAGACCATTTTGGTGATTGCTATTTTTGGTATTGTGAATGCTAAAGGCTTTAATCGCTAAGAACTGTGGGCGGGGATTATCCTGATCTTGGAATCTGCAAGGAGACCAATTCCACATAGCAGTGAAGTCTCCATACCAGTGTTTTATTTGACGATGGGGAGTTGTTCATCAGACCTGACGGGGGGCAAGATCTGGAGTTTTTGGCAGGTGAAAAAAAAAAAAAAAATAGTGGGAAGGACAGAAGGGAAGTTCTTCCAACACTCAACCATTCAGTCAAGAAGAACTTCAATGACCTAATACGAGACTGAAATCTGTCCAAGCAAGCATCTGAGCTTTAAAGGTCCAGGCTCAATGAAAGAAATTTTCAAACCAGAAGTTAAAATAACATTTTTATCGGAAAAGAGAAGAGTTTTTCTTCCATAATTCAGCCAAGAGGAAGATCTTGCTTACTTTAATGATAATCCCTGGACTTCTGCTCCAAATGGGACTACAAGCTTGAATGTGTGATCTGTTACACACGGCAGCAACCTTTATGCATCTCTTCCTAGTCAGCTCAATGTACAAACCTTGTGAAGAAAAATAGATAATATCAAAAATAATTATAGCAGAAAGTCGTTATTATGAGCATCAGTGGTCATTTTAAAGTTGATCTAAAAATGGTAAACCCAAGAGCTACCATTTCCTACCACATGTACCCCAGCTTGGGCGGATAAAAAAGACCTTCTTAGATATAAGGGTCATTGTGAATACTAAAAAGCGGGTCGCGGACCAACTGGTTTGTTGTCATGGAGGGTGGAGAGGTGTCCTGTGGCAAGGATACCTTATAAAAAATGCTCAAAACCCTAAGAAATGATAGCAAAAAGCGAACACAGAGCGCTCAAACTCTAAACTCGGTCAGATGAGGCTGCTAGCTAAGGATAGCAGACATCTAGAGAGAAAACTCCGAACAAGAATCATGAGACCACAGTTTTGCAGATTTATCCAATAATTAGTATGGAAGCAGTCCAGAAAAAGCAGCAGAATGTGAAGACGGAGGCAGTAAGCCTTAATGGCGTAAACATACAGCCACGCAATCCTCGACGAATATGGAGGAAAAAACCGCGAAATAGATATGGCGTCCTGCCTTTGAATCCCGCCAGACCTGGAGCGCCACCGTGCTGTTCATCATAACTATAGGCCTGGTCGTTTCCGAAATCTCCATAATCATATATCGAGAAAACAAAGAAGTAGTAAAGAAAACAAACTTCTTTGCTTGTGCAGCAGTCAGGACACTAAATACCCATGCCGTATGTGCCTTTGGGATAGCAGGGCAAGGCAAGATGTTGGAGCAAGAGGACATGGCCTGCAAGGGAAACCATGACAAAACAGAAAAATATCATCGGTCAAGGTACCAGTTGACAAAATAAGATAATTTTCGGACCGCTTCATATCAAATTATGTTTAATGAAACAATTTGTTAAGGCTTTGTACAAATCTGGCAGATCATTTCCAGATTGAACCTGGAGAAGCTGAAAGCAGGATTTTTACGGTCCTCAGATTCGGAAACTCATCAACGATCGAAATTTTACTAATTTCATGGATCAACCTGAAGCTTCTTCATGGAACAGTTTTGTTTCAGTTGTAGGATTTTTAGGTAAAAACAAAATAGAAGAGGAAAAGAAGCCGATTTGAAAATGAGAAAAAACACAAGGTAATACCAGCACTGTCATTTAGACAATTTCCCAGGTAACCTGGGGGGACTCTAGGGGAGGAACAATGTGAGAGGTTTCATCAGATAGAGGGGAGGAGGTGAGAAAAGGAAGAGGGACAAAGAGGCGATGTGGCCGCAGCCAGAAACCCAACGACATACAAAAGGACGAGAAGGATTGTAAACCAAAAAATATTAATTAATTAATTAATTAAAATATTTTTATTTTTCCTCTAAATATTATATTTTATTCCATATTCTTATTTTTTATTTTTTATTTAATTTACACGGATTTTTATTATTTATTTTAAAAAAAAAACCTTAATATTTTAAACAGAAGTGATTTGTATAAAAGATTTAAATATTGGTAAACTCTGTTTCAGGGGGGGTCTTATTTAGCCTTCTGTTATAACTCTAGGCACCACACATTCATCAGTTATACCATTGTCACCTCTGTTATAATGCTTAAAAAATATATCCAAAAAAATCCTATACAGATACATTTGACATAATGTGGAGTGCCTCTATTGCAACATAATACTAGTACCTACTCAGAGCTTACCATTATACAACAGCACACACAGTTTGTAGCACTGGTTATACATATTTGCATTAAACTCAATGGCAGTAAAATATTAAAAGAAGTCACCTGTCTTTGTGTTTACTGCAAACATAATAACAACAGCACAAAAGAAGACAGAGAAGAATTAGACTGCCAAAGCTGCTACAACAGATAATTAAGACTTCTGTGAAGAAAAAATATTTGAAAGTTATTTTATTAATTATCATATATTTTCACCACCAAATGGGTTTTATTCAAATTGCCTCTTACTAAGTTTATAATAATAGAAAAAATCACATTTTTGTTTATATTCAAATTAAGATATAATAATTAATTTTGCCATTTGGTTTTCTAGAGCCATCAATGAATTTCTTTTACCTTTTCCATCAATTTGGCACTGAGTTCCAAAGTACCATTTTAAGCAGCTAAAGAAAGATTAGAAATAATAATTAACCTAGACATTTTAAAAACTACAAACTTCCTTCAAATTAGATTTTATACATAGCTATACTGTACAAATTCACCTTGCTGACTAACCTGCATTGTTTGGTGCCAGATATAATGTCATCATCTACACATAGGCCACCATTTTGACAGTGACATTTTTCTAAAATAAATCAACAAAATTTTGTTTTACAAAAATAAATAAAAAATTGAGTGCTGAAAATAAGTAAATCTAATACATTTTTTCGGACATTATTACTGAAATATAATATTGGTCTATTATATGATATTCGGGACTTCCATTGTGATGTATAACAACTGATACACACAACATACCAACACAGTGCTCCCCTGGTAGTCTGTACAAATTTGGTACTGGATCATCGAAGCCATTCTCACACTGACAAGATACTGCCTCACCAACATAGGAACAAATAGCACGCTGACTGCAGTAGTTGTGTTCACGGTTTATGCATGGATTAATTTCTAGACAAATAAAAAATAAAATTGTTTGAACAAAAAGTGAGATGAAACAATTGTGGAATTGAGTCATTTAGTAAATATACTTGTTTTTTTTTCTTGCATACCCTTTTGAATGTCCTTTATTAGCCTTTTTTTTTATCCATTGATGCATCTAAATATTAAGGTCTTTTTATTTCATGCCAAAATTTGCATTTAATGTTGGAAGACCTAAACCAGTGGGGCTGTGTCGGTGGCATAGAAAGAATGCTGCATTAGTGGCACTCTGGATGGACTTTAAATGCCGCCCCATTGCCGTCCATAAAACTACTGAATATCTGGCAGATGCAGTCCCTGGGCCTGACTGTTAGGGAAAGAAGTGCCGCCCTCCACACTTCCTCTTTTTATGCCACTGTTTATATTTAATCCAGTTTTTAGTGTAATTCAAGTAGCTGTTATTTAAAAAAAAAAATAAAAAATAAAAAAACCAACAATGGACAAAAAACATAATACCCACTCAATATCATGATATGTTAACACAAATATCATGATATGTTAACTTTTTTGATGTCAGGAAATTAAGATAATGAGCATATGAGTTATTTGTTGAATTCAAAAGTATAAAAATTGTGCAATTTTTAAAACTAAATATGGTGTAAGTGAATAGTTAATCATACTAGATACAGTATATGGGTTAAATTGTTTTATTAATTGGAAAAAAAATTAAGAAAAAACTAGGGATGTTTTTCATTGTTTTGTTTTTTTAAATAAATAAATTTTAATCAGTTATTAGCCAATCAAACTCAAATTACACATTATTCAAAATTTTTATTTACCCTACTGTGTTGAAGACTTTTTTTTTAATGCATCCACCATCAGCATGGCCAGGTGTTTTTTTTAAACCTGGCTAAGAGATGTTAATGAACATCCCCCAAATTTTCCTGTGCAGGTAATGCGTTCCCAGTAACTATATTTTTATAACTATATAGTTTGATAATGCGTTTTTTGCTGAGCTAACTTGGTTGCGCTTTTTAATATAACATAACGCATAGCAGTTTGATATGAGCCGTACCAAATCATTTATACTGGATCTGTTTGATTGTGTGTACTACCTATCATAATGTCTATTTGTGTGATTGTATGTACTATCGATCATGATGTCTATTTGTGTGATTGTATGTACTATCGATCATGATGTCTATTTGTGTGATTGTATGTACTATCTATCATGATGACTATTTGTGTGATTGTATGTACTATCTATCATGATGTCTATTAGTGTGATTGTGTGTACTATCTATCATGATGTCTATTTGTGTGATTGTGTGTACTATCTATCATGATGTCTATTTGTGTGATTGTGTGTACTATCTATCATGATGTCTATTTGTGTGATTGTATGTACTACCTATCATGATGTCTATTTGTGTGAGTGGAGCTTGAAACTTAAAACATCTTAAAGTGACCAGATATTGACAAGTCAAAGGACAAAATATCTGCTGTGCAAGTAAAAAGAAATATTGTAAATTATTAGAATGAATAAACTTTAAAAAATACATCAAGTAATAATTAATCCAATCTATTGATTGCCCTCAGACAATATTTAACAAGTACAAGTGGCCCTAGATAGTTACATTTGGGGGCTCCTGACAAAACGTTTCCAATGCCACATAACAAATCTTGGACCTCTGACAAATTTGACCCTTACACTTTGAAGTTTTTGAAGCCGAGGGACCTGACAGGTGACGAAATCACATTAAAGCTCGGGGACCTGACAAATGATGAGATCACATTAAAGCTCGGGGACCTGACAGGTGGTGTCACTGCTAGCAGTAAAAGTCTGACAACATGTTCAACTCGCCCATAACCAGTAGCGTAGTAAGAGTAGTGCGGTTTTTAAAGCCGCACAGGTCGCCTATCTAGAGGTGGCTCCGAAACAGTAATGTTAAAAGAAAAATCATCATCCAGACTAGAAAAGGGCATACTACGGCCAGTTGGCGTTTGATTTGTACTACTCTCTCTTTCTCTCCAAGCCTCAACCTGTTTACATTTGTACTACACTCTCTCTCCAAGCCTCAACCTGTTTACATTTGTACTACACTCTCTCTCCAAGCCTCAACTTGTTTACATAAATAACGTTTCGATTCCAAAAATTTGCCCATGATCCAGTTCTTCTATCAAATTTAAGAAATCAAATTGGCGCACTCGTGCTTTTGATATTTTGAGTATTTATAAATGTACATCTGTGATGGATCGTCCTTAGCTATGGTAAAATATAAACAACAAACTGCATACATCTCATGCGTACAGACGAGTAGACAAGAAAAAGCCTGATTAATGGATTAAAAGGAAAATTGTTAAGAGTCACCAAGTAATGATCTGAAGCTGCCAAACTGCAGAGGACTAAGTTTGACTATGGATTGAATACAATGGTTTACTAGCACAAATTTTAGCTGTAAATTAAATTGCTAGACATTTACTATGAGCTGCACACACACTGAGCTTAGTTTTTGTTAATAGTGCTACTGTATAATGTTTTTAAAAAAAAACTTCAGACGATTTCCAAATATTGTGCATTATGTCATAACATGAACAAAAATTGTTATTTGTAATATAGCATTGAAAGGTCACATAAACAAGAGATGGACATTAAGAGCAGCAGCAATGAATGCATTGTGAGAAGTGACAGAAGTGTACGGTCTACTTCGAGATATGTCAGACTAAGCAGAAATCAAATTTAAAACTAGATCTGGAGGAGCCAATTTTGTACCATTATTTATTTTCTCTTTGTATGTTTATATCCTGGGATTTTGGTGAAGATTGTTGTCTATTGGTGCCTATTTCAGGATATCACTGCTGCAAGGTAAGAAAATATTAAATAACTAAACAACAATTTTGCTTGGATGTTTATAATAACATCACGGCAAGGGCAACTGACGGTTTTATGTGATTGATGTTTTAGAACTATTCTTAGGAGAAAAAGACATGTGAGAACATTACTAACAGAATACATTACCAACAGAGGACACTACCAACAGAGGACACTTCCATCAGAGGATAAAAAACCAACAGAGGACAATACCAACAGAGGACACTTCCATCAGAGGACACTTCCATCAGAGGACACAGCGAACAGAGGACGCTACCAACAGAGGACACTACCAACAGAGGACACTACCAACAGAGGACACTACCAACAGAGCACACTACCAACAGAGGACACTACCGACAGAGGACACTACCAACAGAAGACACTACCAACAGAGGACACTACCAACAGAGGACACTACCAACAGAGCACACTACCAACAGAGGACACTACCAACAGAGGACACTACCAACAGAGACTTCCATCAGAGGACACTACCAACAGAGGACACTACCAACAGAGGACACTACCAACAGAGCATAAACTACCAACAGAGGACACTACCAACAGAAGACACTACCAACAGAGGACACTACCAACAGAGGATAAAAAACCAACAGAGGATACTACCAACAGAGGATAAAAAACCAACAGAGGACACTACCAACAGAGGATAAAAAACCAACAGTGGACACTACCAACAGAGGACACTACCAACAGAGGACACTACCAACAGAGGACACTACCAACGGAGGACACTTCCATCAGAGGACACTACCAACAGAGGACACTACCAACAGAGGACACTACCAACATAGCATAAACAACCAACAGAGGACACTACCAACAGAGGACACTACCATCAGAGGACACTACCAATAGAGAACAGACCAGACTAAAATGAAGGAAGAATCGATCTTACACCCAAATTAACCCTGAAAAATTTAGTCAACATGACTTATTATTAAAGTGTTTGCACTTTTACAAATTGGTGGTTGGGATGGTACAGCTCTGCCCATAACTTTCGTTTTAAAACAATTAAACACTTCTTGTGTTGAAATATCGTTCAGAATATTATTACATTTAGAAAACAACAAAATTGCTTAATTATGTCATGGCAAAATACAAGTCCCTACAGGGTCGTAGTCTAGTTGACCAGTTATTAAACGAGCTATTTACAAGACTATAATTGTAAAGTTGAGCTATTTATAAGACTATAATTGTAAAGTTGAGCTATTTATAAGACTATAATTGTAAAGTTGAGCTATTTACAAGACTATAATTGTAAACTTGAGCTATTTACAAGACTATAATTGTAAACTTGAGCTATTTACAAGACTATAACTGTAAACTTGAGCTATTTACAAGACTATAATTGTAAACTTGAGCTATTTACAAGACTATAATTTAAACTTGAGCTATTTACAAGACTATAATTGTAAACTTGAGCTATTTATAAGACTATAATTGTAAACTTGAGCTATTAATAAGACTATAATTGTAAACTTGAGCTATTAATAAGACTATAATTGTAAACTTGAGCTATTTACAAGACTATAATTGTAAACTTGAGCTATTTATAAGACTATAATTGTAAACTTGAGCTATTTACAAGACTATAATTGTAAACTTGAGCTATTTACAAGACTATAATTGTAAACTTGAGCTATTTACTAGACTATAATTGTAAACTTGAGCTATTTATAAGACTATAATTGTAAACTTGAGCTATTTATAAGACTATAATTGTAAACTTGAGCTATTTACAAGACTATAATTGTAAAGTTGAGCTATTTATAAGACTATAATTGTAAACTTGAGCTATTTACAAGACTATAATTGTAAAGTTGAGCTATTTATAAGACTATAATTGTAAAGTTGAGCTATTTATAAGACTATAATTGTAAACTTGAGCTATTTATAAGACTATAATTGTAAACTTGAGCTATTTATAATACTATAATTGTAAACTTGAGCTATTTACAAGACTATAATTGTAAAGTTGAGCTATTTACAAGACTCAAAATTGGTTCTGCATGTGGGCACGTAATATAAAAAAATGCAATGAAAAAATATAATTGATTGTTACCTCTCTTAAATGTCAACATTTTCAAAACTTTGGGAATAATTTGTATGTTATTATTACCGTAATTATATTCTAATACATATTCAAATTGTTTTTAATTAAATATTTGGTCTAGAGTAGCGAAATAAGTCGTTCAACGCAACTGTGTTTAAATGGATACATACTATTTCCAAGACATTAAGTTCAAATACATGAAAACAAATTATGTGACATCTTTTTACACCCCCCCCCCCACTTTCCAGAGATTATCTAACTTTTGAACATAGATTTAACCATAAGTTTATCCAAGGCTTCAACTTACCCACAAGGGGAGAGAATAAACTCGAAAATTCACTGCTATTGACAGGGGCAGTTTTCAGTTCAGATTCTAGGAACATATCACCTTTAGGAGTTACCATTAGCTCTTGACTTAACACGTTCTGTATCTCTCCCAGTCCAGAGGTTAGTGACTTATCCATGGTCAGCTCAAACTTCAAGGTCATACGTTGACCTAGTTTCTCGATGGAATGAATATCAAGATCTAAAACACCCTTGATGTTTTGTTTTTTAAATGTCAGTTGAATCTGAGAATGAAATTTTTTTAAACGTCAGTTGGATCTGAGAATGAAAAATGTTTAAATGTCAGTTGAATCTGAGGATGAAAGTTGTTTAAATGTCACTTGAATCTGAGAATGAAAGGTTTCTAAATGTCAGTTGAATCTGAGAATGAAAGTTTTTTAAATGTCAGTTGAATCTGAGAATGAAAGTTTTTTAAATGCCAGTTGAATCTGAGAATGAAAGTTTTTTAAACGTCAATTGAATCTGAGAATGAAAGTTGTTTAAATGTCAGTTGAATCTGAGAATGAAGGTTGTTTAAACGTCAGTTGAATCTGAGAATGAAAGTTTTTTAAACGTCAGTTGAATCTGAGAATGAAAGTTGTTTAAATGTCACTTGAATCTGAGAATGAAAGGTTTCTAAATGTCAGTTGAATCTGAGAATGAAAGTTTTTTAAATGTCAGTTGAATCTGAGAATGAAAGTTTTTTAAATGCCAGTTGAATCTGAGAATGAAAGTTTTTTAAATGCCAGTTGAATCTGAGAATGAAAGTTTTTTAAACGTCAGTTGAATCTGAGAATGAAAGTTTTTTAAATGCCAGTTGAATCTGAGAATGAAAGTTTTTTAAACGTCAGTTGAATCTGAGAATGAAAGTTGTTTAAATGTCAGTTGAATTTGAGATGAAGGTTGTTTAAACGTCAGTTGAATCTGAGATGAAGGTTGTTTAAACGTCAGTTGAATCTGAGAATGAAAGTTTTTTAAACGTCAGTTGAATCTGAGAATGAAAGTTGTTTAAATGTCAGTTGAATCTGAGAATGGTATTTATTTGAATGTTATCTGAATCTGAGAATGAAAATTATTCAAATATAAAAGTTATTTGAATGTATATTGAATTTAATAATGTAAGTTTTTTTAATGTCAATTAACTATGATAATTATAAGTTATTTAAATGAATCTAAGAATGAAAGTAACATTTCGAAATATCAAAGACAAACAGTTTAAGAGAAACGAAACAATTCATGACAATTAATGCATCTTAAAATTAACATGCTTCTAGCCAAAAACAAAAAAAAAGTAAAGGCTATTTTGAATTGAATGGAAATGTGTACATACGCTTCAAAATCAAGGTTACACAAGCAAAGATGGACTAAGGTCGATTGAGGCCCGGGGCGTAAATGGAATTAATAGACCCCTTAAAAAGAGAGAGACCAAACTAAAGGATAAAGTTACGCTTTCGGTGTGCGCGCCCTTAGATTTGCCTCTGTACACTAGACATATTTACTACTGACAAAACAATTTTGTTTCAATAAAATCGCCAGGGAGGCAGTCATACACACGAAGTATAAATGTCATTCATACACACGAAGTATAAAAGTCATTCATACACATGAAGTATAAAAGTCATTCATAAACAAGAAATATGGGAGGCATTCATACACACGAAGTATAAAAGTCGATCATATACAAGAAGTATAAAAGGCATTCACACGAAGTATAAAAGGCATTCTTACACACAAAGTATAAACACACGTAGTATAAAAGTCGATAAGTTACATAAAGTATAAAAGTAGATCATTTACACGAAGTATAAAAGTCATTCACACGAAGTATAAAAGTAATTCATACACATGAAGTATGAGAGGCATTCATACACATGGACTATAAAAGTCGATCATACATACGAAGCAGGCCCGTAGCCAGGTCAAAGTAAACAGGGAGGTACCAATACCCAGCACGGGGCACCTTTACTTTTCTTTATTTTTTCCTCTTTTTCTTCTTTTTTAAGCGGGGGGGGGGGCACTCCACACCTAGCGGGGGGAGGGGGGCACGGCCCCCCAGTGCCCCCCCCCGGCTACGGGGCTGATACGAAGTATAAAAGTCATTCATACACACGAAGTATGGGAGTCATTTATACACACGAAGTATGGAAGGCAGTCATACATAGGATCAACTCACTGATGGAATTATGTTTTATGAGTGAGCTAATAGTAACCAAGGAGGTTGAATTACTGGAGGCGGCATGACGTCACTAGGCTGTAACCAGTGGGCGTTGCCTATCGCCGCCATGTTCGACTCAAAACATTGGTAGCTGTGTAGTGTGTATGTTATATTATTGTACTATTTTGAACGTTATAAAACACTGTGTTATAACTTTTTTAAAGTAATAACAGCCCTCTTGTTTGGCGTACGGTTGTACACAACGACGACAAGAAAACGGAATATTGCTTCATCAGTGAGTCACTATATTAATAATGCTAATTAGTTAATTTGTTTGTGCTTAATACTATTGCTGTAAAGCAGTGCTGTTGTGATATGCAATACACATCTAGATGATGACAAAATGCCGTTGGCAAAAAGAGAGCCTAACGTTTATGATTGTTGCCGTCAATGGTTCATTTTAGTTGCCTGTTCGCTATGCTTTAATCGATGAATTAGGTGGCATTGAGAGAATGAAACAGAATGTACCAGAATGTCCCACAATGTACCACAATGTCCCACAATGTACCACAATGAAACAGAATGTACCAGAATGTCCCACAATGTACCAGAATGTCCCACAATGTACCACAATGAAACATAATGTACCATAATGTCCCACAATGTACCACAATGAAAAAGAATGTACCACAATGTCCCACAATGTACTATACAATGTAACATAATATCCCACGATTTCAACAACGTTTTACATTGTAACAGAATGTACCACAATGTATCAGAATGTCCCACAATGTACCACAATGTGCCACAATGTACCACAATGTGCCACAATGTACCATACAATGTAACAGAATATCCCACGATTTCAACAACGTTTCACATTGTAACAGAATGTCCCACAATGTCTCACAATGCACTACAATGTACCACATAATCCACGATGTACTACAATGTAACACAATATCCCCACGACTTCAACAACGTTTCATAATGTACATAAATATTGATACGGCGCAATGCGAAGACATACATAGCTGGTTTACGTGAATCGTAGGCTCATGTTTGATTCTTGTCGTAAAACAGGTTTTATTGTATTTTTAAATGTGCATCTAGGCCCACCGACATAAATTTCGGGCCCCTGGGCAGGGCTGTCACACCCCCCATCGTGCTGATAATAATATTTTCAAAAGTTGATTGGCCAGCTCTGTCTGGGCCCCTAAAACTCGCCGGGCCCCTAGGCATTTCCCCCCATGCCCCTCTCTCAGCGGGTCTTTGTGTATCGATAGTTTGTTGCTATTGTTTGATTTACTGATTGCTTCGAAACGCTTCGAAAGGCAATATTGACAGGATTGTTGTTAGTCTATTTTACGCTGCTTAGTGCTAGCCATTTTTCATTGTTTGATCAAATGCTTTGTGTTACGTTGTTGTTTTCAAATATGTAACGTTAACTTTTCTAACTAATAAATATATCAACGCCAAGGCTTGGTATATGAACACAACAGATCTAAACTTTAATTGCTTCTAAACATAGGTGAATATATATGTATATACAATATAAGTCCTTTGTCTAATGATGTCTACTTAAACAAATGTCACTACAAGTTTACAACTAACTCTTTGAATCTTAGAACTATCTATACTACTCTACGTCTAACTCATATGTCTGTCAGCACCTTACTAACTCAATTACTGCCATTCACGTATTTATAAGGTCGGGGCGAATACGTTGGTGCAACGTTTGGGGGGGGGGGGAAACGACGATGTTTGTCACCGAAACGTTTGGGGGGGGGGGGAAGAACGTCAGTGAAACGATTGGGGGGAGGGAAGTCGACGTCGATGAAACGAATCTGCACAACATAGCGGTTGGAACCTTGACCCTGTGGTGAACTGGGGTTGGTGGGGGAGAAGGGCTATTCTACACGTCACATACCTCCCTCCTTTCCAAGTTTTACGTAGTAAAACAAACTAACAAACATTATTATAAAAAAGTCTAGTGGGGAACAGTATTACATCACATGGATGTCAAATCAAACATGTCTAGACTACTTGTCAAGCATCTATGCAGAAGTCAATGTAATATAACGTAATACATTTTAATAAATTACAAAACTTAATAAAGCACGAATAAAAAAAAAACATAATGTATGCAATGTTCTATAATACAAACAAGTTCATTCTGTTACTGGCTTGTATTGCTCCTTGATGTCTTGGTTCAAATAGGTGATGGGGCATACAGGTCAATTTTACACAACCTGTCCAAGGGAAAGACGAAAACGTTCCATTGTCTGTAATAGTCACTCGCTGGTGAACTTGAGGTCGAAGTGCCATTAACTACACCTCTTGTGGTAAACGTGTCAATGTATGAGGTGTGTCAATGTATGAGGCGTGGTTTTAGTTTTGTCTGTTTCATTGATGTAACTGTTGATGACGCTCTGCATATCGTTGGTAACAGGAAATTGAGTGCGTCTTTGACTGGATTTACGCTTGAGTGAGGGGCTACACGTACAACAAATATGATGAAGTGAAAACAGGTGAAATTAGATCGTTGGTAACAGATAAATGTTTAGGCCCTCACAAAGGTGGCGACTTGAACTTGTATGACGATATATAGGTACTGGTCTTTGTTAGTCAGCCTGTGAATAACTAGCTATGAAATTTTAAGGGCATATTCTTTAGAGGTGGGGGGGATATTGAACATATTATCTCAGTATCTTAGTGCACGAGTCAAAGAAACAAGACATCTAAACTTACCGTGTAACTTCTGGACTTAGCTGATCATACTTAATTCAGTATATCTATCTAGTGTGACCTATATCACTTACCTTTGACTCCGCATTTGCATATATTACTTAGCCTTAGCAAACATCATATTCTTACTACTGTTATGGTAACAACATCAACTTATAACTTAAGGTTTAATTGACATTCTACTTAGTAATTAAAGCTATAAACTCGTAGTCTGCTTAACTTGGGTTAATTTATATATTTCTGGCGGTAATTCCTATTATATTCAGCAATTGTAGAGCAGAACTGTTCTCTGTGACCCATTTTACAACACTGTCTACAAATAACTTCATCTACACGCTTTGGACAGGCCCTAGACTTGTGGTTGTGTAACCCACAACGAAAACAAATGATAGGTTTTACACTAATGGTGCTACTGTGCTGTACGTCACCGAATCTAACCCTGGGCTTTTGTTTGTAATTTGACCTAGTTTGCCTGCTATTTCTATCGTCCTTGATCTCCATAACACTATTACCTATAATAAGGTCTGTAATGAGACTGTCAACTACCTGTGCTTCCACTCTACCATTAAAATAGATTGTCTGTATGTCTATTTCTGCTATTGGGTAAGTTGTAATTTGTCCGTTAAAGCCTCTACATTTACCAAATCTGCCAGTGTTTTGGGAAGGTCGAACTAAATATTTCTTAACTAAAACTGTATTACACCCTGAATCTCTTAGCACGTCTACGCTATTATGTCCTACTCTACCTTTTGTTACTGTCAAAGGCTTGGATGGCTCTTTTGTACTCATGACGTCTCTTGAACTACTTCTACCTCTTCCCTGATAATTGTCTCTACGGTTGTCCTCATGTGACCTATATTGTCTATTATTATGGTTCAAAGGACAGTCCCTAGCAAAATGCCCTTTTTTGTTGCAGCTTCGACATATTAATTCTGTCCTACCTGCCGGTCTATTCTCATTTACTCTGTTCTGACTATGTCTGTGATGGGACCTCCTTGTGTCGCTACTAAAACATATAATGTCCTGTATACCATTTTCTACTGTAGTTGTGGGTCTATCAGGGTGAGCGGTTTTATATTTCCTTATTAGGTCCACAGCTGTCTCTACTGTCTTTGGTCCTCTTTCTAAAATGAATGACTTCAATTCAGAGTGGTAGGAATGAATGGCCTTGTCTAACAAGAAAAATGTCCTAAAGGCTTCGAATGTCCTTTCTACCTTAGCATATTGTAGCCATTTATCCAAGGCAGTACCTAATTTGTCAAAATATGTCTGGGGGTCATCGTCCTTTTGTAAAACAGTCTGATGAAACGCCTTCCTAAAACTTGCTTCTGTCTGTCCATATGTCCTTAGAAGCTGTTCTCTAGCTACCTGGTAACTGTCCTGGTTTAAACATATCTTAAGGGAAACGTCACTAGTAAAAGATTTACCTAACAAGTACGTCCATTTGGATTCGGGGAAGTCAAGTTCTCTCATGTCACGCTCGAATTTAGTAAGGAAATTGTCGATCGTTGTCTTCCGTTCGTCAAATAGATGGTATTTATAGTGAGCTATTCTATTTGCAAGACTATGATCTATGGTTGACAGTGGGGTAGGTAGAGGGGTGGGATTATTAAGCTGGCTATCCCTTAACTCTTTCTCTAATTCTAACTGCTTGATTCTTAACTGGCTCTGTGTTATGTTGTAAGAATGTTCCTTATCTAATCTAGCCTGTTCCTTCTCTAACCTAGCTTGTTCCTTCTCATGTTCCTTATCTAATCTAGCCTGTTCCTTCTCTAACCTAGCTTGTTCCTTCTCATGTTCCTTATCTAATCTAGCCTGTTCCTTCTCTAACCTAGCTTGTTCCTTCTCATGTTCCTTATCTAATCTAGCCTGTTCCTTCTCTAACCTAGCTTGTTCCCTCTCTAACCTATCCTGCGCCCATTTCTCTAATTTTTTTGTCTCTATCCCTAATGTTTGTCCTAAGGTAACGAAATGTTCGAATGATGACATTCTGAGTTAAGAATAATGATTTACAAACAAATTGAGTTACCTTGACTTACCTTAATATTAACTTCAACTAAAAAAGGATAATGAAATACTTATTATCTACAATCTAACACACAAACTAAGTAAATTTCTGCGGTACAAATACAATACGAAATAAACAAGACAAAAGGCAGAGAAAACTGATAGTAACAACAAATAAAACAATACTGTCACATATACACAAACTAGACAGTAACGATCTAACAAATAAATGTTATGAAATCTCTCCGAGCACCGCTTTTAAACACTCTGTTACAAAAGTAACAAAGATGTAGTCAGTGAGAGACTACCAACAAAATATCTATAAGGATTCAAAATAAACGAGACATTTGATTGTGCACTAAGATAAAATTTAAAAGAAAACTTATCTGGTTTTAAGAATATATTAACACAGACTGACTGACTCCTCTTGTCGCCTTCTCTGCTCTCCTAGATTATATATGAGTCAGTGTGGCTCCTCTCTTGGCTGCTACAGAGTCAGTGTGACTCATCTCTGGCTGCTGTTGAGTCAGTGTGACTCCTCTGTTGGCTGCTCTCGAGTCAGTGAGACTCCTCTATTGGCTGCTGCAGAGTCAGTGTGACTCTTCTCTGGCTGCTGTTGAGTCAGTGTGACTCTTCTCTGCCTGCTGTTGAGTCAGTGTGACTCCTCTGTTGGCTGCTCTCGAGTCAGTGAGACTCCTCTATTGGCTGCTGAGTCGGTGTGACTCCTCTCTGGGCTGTTGTTGAGTAAGTGTGACTGCACTGTTGGCTGATGTTGCTGACTTAGATGAAGATTCCAGAAATATCTTTGGGCAGGCTCGCCAAATGTTACTTTGTTGTTTTCAAATATGTAACGTTAACTTTTCTAACTAATAAATATATCAACGCCAAGGCTTGGTATATGATCTAACAACAGATCTAAACTTTAATTGCTTCTAAACATAGGTGAATATATATGTATATACAATATAAGTCCTTTGTCTAATGATGTCTACTTAAACAAATGTCACTACAAGTTTACAACTAACTCTTTGAATCTTAGAACTATCTATACTACTCTACGTCTAACTCATATGTCTGTCAGCACCTTACTAACTCAATTACTGCCATTCACGTATTTATAAGGTCGGGGCGAATACGTTGGTGCAACGTTTGGGGGGGGGAACGACGATGTCTGTCACCGAAACGTTTGGGGGAGGGGGGAAGAACGTCAGTGAAACGATTGGGGGGGGGGGGAAGGCGACGTCGATGAAACGAATCTACACAACATAGCGGTTGGAACCTTGACCCTGTGGTGAACTGGGGTTGGTGGGGGAGAAGGGCAATTCTACACGTCACACTTTGCAATAAACATCAAAGTATAAATACAAAATATTATGTATTATGTAAAAATACAATTTTTACCCTGTCTTAATTTCAATATAGCGTATAATATAAGCTTTATAGGCCTCTATCAGCTGATCGTATAAATAGCTTTACATAGACTACAGCGCTTTGTAATTGACACATTAGAATAACTAGTCCACTAGAAATTAACTAGGGCCTTAGCAGACTTTAGAGTAAAAGTGATGACAAAATACAAAGCTCATTGGAGTCGTTTCTAGAATGAGAAAACTGGTATCGTAATGAAAGCTGGTGGAATGTTTTGAGTCGAACATGTCGGCGATAGGCTGCGCCCACTGGGTTCAGCCGCTTGGTACCATCTGATAGCAGACGCCGTCTCCACGTATTCAACCTCCTTGATAGTAACTATCAGGACGCCATGAACACTACTGGAATAATGTCAAGTCTTTAGTAACTCCATAGTCATTGAATTTAGCAGTCAGCTAATATAAACTTGTCGGTAAGTTATAAAAACTCATGGAATAATGTTTGTTATTTGGTACATTCATAGTCATTGCAGTCTCTGTAAATGTGAAGATAGAGAAAAGTCGCTGCAAAAACTGTCCGAATAGTGGCCATATGGTCAATAGATAAATGGTAAAGCGTAATAGGTCATTAGATATAGGGTCAAAAGAAATAGTGTCAATATATATAGAGAGTGTCAATAGATATAGGGTAAATAGATATAGGTTAAGTAGATATAGGGTAAATAGATATAGGGTAAGTAGATATAGGGTAAATAGATATAGGGTAAGTAGATATAGGGTAAATAGATATATACTCAATAGATATATAGGGTCAATAGATATAGGGTTAATAGATGTAGGGTAAATAGATATACACTCAATAGATATAGGGTCAATAGACATAGGATCAATAGATAAAGGGTCAATAGATATAGGGTAATTAGATATATACCCAATAGATGTAGGGACAATAGATGTAGGGACAATAGATATAATGTCACCTCTCATGGACGATTGAATATTTTCTCTGCATTATTATTTGTGACATTTTATTAATGTGTGCTCTCCACAAGCATCTTCACATTTAGATTTATTGATCCTGTGCATCTTCATAACCACCTTCACTTTTAGATTTATTGACAGTGTGCACACTTCACAAGCACATATAGATTTAGATATATTGACAGTGTGCACTCTTCACAAGCACATATAGATTTAGATATATTGACAGTGTGCACTCTTCACAAGCACATATAGATTTAGATATATTGACAGTGTGCACTCTTCACAAGCAC
Organism: Bulinus truncatus; assembly: GCA_021962125.1. Classification (NCBI taxonomy): domain Eukaryota; kingdom Metazoa; phylum Mollusca; class Gastropoda; family Planorbidae; genus Bulinus; species Bulinus truncatus. Next base: position 913,744 of record JAGDYQ010000280.1, on the reverse strand, counting down.
CTATAGATTTAGATATATTGACAGTGTGCACTCTTCACAAGCACCTATAGATTTAGATATATTGACAGTGTGCACTCTTCACAAGCACATATAGATTTAGATATATTGACCATGTGCTTGGGGGTGCCACCATCTCCTACCAAGCGCGTCCCCAGCTGGTGGATAGGGGTAAGACCCTTAGATATAAGGGTTAGCCGTGAATACTGAATAAGCGGCCGCGGACCAACTGGTTAGCTGTCATGGAGGGTGAGGTGAGGTATCCCGTGGTAAGGATACCTTAAAAATGCCTAAAAAACCCTAGAAAATGATAGCAAAAAAGCGAACATAGAGCGCTCAAACTCTAAACCTGGCCAGATGAGGCCGTTAGCTAAGGATAGCAGTCATCTAGGAGAGCAAACTCCGAAATTAAATCAACTGCTGCCTTGCAGATGGTCCTGGCTGACCAAAGGCTTTGGAAGCAAATTCAGAAAAACAGCAGGCTGAAGACGGAGGCAGTGGGCCGTAACGGTGCAAAACATACAGCCACGCAATCTCGACGAATATGGAGGAAAAAAACCCAGCAAAATAGATATGGCTTCCTGCCTGTGGAATCCCGCCGCGCAGGTAGGGGGCTGGGCTCTCCACCTCGAAGGAGCCCACCCAAGCAAGCTGGTGGTTCTTCCTCCTCTGCCTGTAGAGTCAGGAGCAGAGGAAAGGAAGCAAACTCTTCTGACTCCAAACAAGATAAACACGTATTGACAATTCTCCAATGGAACGCAGAGGGAATACAAAAAAGGAGGCCCTAAAAGTATTCCTCTATCAACAAAAAGTAGATATTGCCTGCATTCAAGAATCCCACCTAAATAGCAACATACGCTTTACAATTAGCGGATACACCTGTTATAGGCAAGATAGAGACAACCGACCAAAAGGGGGAGTGATTACACTAGTTAAGAATGATATCCCCACTACAGATATCAACATTCCTAACTCTAGTGACACATAATTCTTGGGCACTAAGCTACTACTCCCAGAAGGAAATATAAGCTTATTCAACTGATACTGCCCACAGACAAGAAATTGGAACTCGACCGGATACAACTCCCTTATGGTGAAGAAAGCATTGTAGTGGGTGATATGAATAGTCGCTCACAAAGCTGGGGTACCCAGACCTAAACGCCAGAGGAGAAGAAATCGAAGAATGGCAAAGAAAAATAGGCTGACCTTACTAAATAAACCAGAAGACAAGCCATCCTTTTATTCCAGAACTTGGCTAACGTCAACAACTCCAGACATTGTCTTCGCCACAAATAACATCTCAAAAGGCAGCAAAAGACAAGTTATGGATCAACTGTCAACAAGCGACCACAGACCAATAATCATCACCTTCAAAAGAAAACACTGTCCATATAATAACTCACTGTACCCCAGATGGAACTACAAGAAAGCTAACTGAGACTTTTTCAAAATCTCACAGACAACTATTCAGCCCTAATCAACTGCAAAACCAATAAAATCAACTCATCATACTCTGCTCTGTCCAAAGCGATACTAAGAGCAGCAAAAGAATCTATTCCAAAAGGAGCAAGGCAAAACTACATTCCTAACTGGTCTGAGCACCTCCAAGAGCTCCATGATAACGTAGCTGAAGCCAGAAACATAGTAGAAAACATGCCTACCATTGAAAACAATATTCAACTCAAGGCAACAAATGCAACATACCAAAATGAATACCTAAAGGCAAGTAGAAAAAGCTGGCATGAGAAAACAGAAGGCCTAAACTACGACAAAGAAAGACATAAGCTCTGGGACATAGCCTAGTGCCTAAATCAAGAGGAAAACAGGGCAGTCCTAATTGTTTTAGAAGCAGACAATAAAGAAATGACGGGCAAAGAAGCTGCTCAAGAACTTATGACCAACTTCAAAAACGCAGGATCAATAATTATTAGCAAAGAACGGTCCAAAGAAGTTAACGACGAGATCCTCAGAAATGAACAATCCGACCCACCACCCCAACATGAGTGCATGACCAAATCGCTCACGAAAAAGAACTTGAAGATGCCCTAAAAACCCTGAAACCAAAACAGGCCCCAGGCCTAGACAAAATCACAAATGCCTTGCTTACCCACGTAGGCCCAAAAACCAAAAAGAAACTATTACAGCTATTCAACACCAGCTGGAAAAATGGGAAAATTCCAACCATCTGGGAAAAGCTATCATGGTACCCATCCATAAAAAGGGAAGCCCCCGAACGAAGTAGACAGCTACCAACCTATAAGCCTAACAAGCAGTGTATGCAAATGAATGGAAAAAATTATAAACAAAAGACTAACCTGGTTTCTAGAAACTAATAGTCTTCTAACCCAGGAACAAGGAGGCTTCAGAAGGTACAGATCTACAGAAGACCAAATAGCTTTCATCACACAAGAGATAGAAGACGGATTTCAAGAAAAGAAGCACACAACCATTGTTTGAGTGGACCTGGAAAAGGCTTTTGATAAAGTGTGGGAAGAAGGGCTAATTCTAAAATTAATACAAAATAATATCTCCAATAGGATGCCCAACTGGATAAAAGAATATGTGTCGAACCGGAAAGCCACTGTCCGCATGCATGGATACAGAAGCAACACTGAACCCATAAAAAATGGTGTTCCGCAGGGAGGGGTTCTGTCTCCCACACTCTTCCTGATTTATATAAACGACATAAAAGAAACCTTGCCCAGAAAAGTAAAATGCAGCATGTATGCAGATGACCTTAATAAGTACTGAAGAATCCGTCGGAACATCTAAATTCAGACTTCAAGACTCACTAAAACAACTAGAAAAATGGACAGACAGCTGGGAAATGAAAGTCAACGCAAACAAAACTCAATACACAATCTTTACACTTTCAACAAAGCAAAAACAGATAAAACTTACCTTAGAAAATTCTCCAGTTGAAATAAACAACAACCCAGTCTACCTAGGCGTCACCTTCGACCCTAGACTCACTTGGTCTAAACAAATAGGAGTAACTCAATCCAAAGGGATAAAACGAATAAATCTAATGAAGAAACTAGCTGGCACAGACTGGGGAGCGAACATGTCTGTTCTAAAAAAAACCTACACCAGCTACGTAAGACCCAGCCTGGAGTATGGAGCCACTGCCTGGGGAACAGCAGCCAAAACAAGTTTTAAAAAGCTGGACAAAGTTCAAAACATTGGGCTACGAATTATAACAGGAGGCATGAGGTCAACGCCAATCTCAATCATGGAAAGTATAACATCTCTACAAACTACTGAAGAAAGAAGTGAAAACAAAATACTCTCTCAATACACACAAATTGAAACACTGGAAAACCACCCGCTTAACAAGAGAGTACAAAAGTCTAACACTGCTCAAAGATTGCAAAGATCAAACTTCATTACAGCAGCTAGAAAATTAAAACAAAAATACAACCTGGATACAGTCTCCCTAAATAAAACAAAACCTTATAGTGACTTGCCCCCCTGGGACATCTTCCCTAGCCGGAATAAAGGAAAAATCTAAATATGATACAAACACTCTCTCGGTAATGGCAATAAATGAAATAAACGAACTCTACCCCAGTTCTCTATGGATAAGAGCATTCACAGAGGGTTCCTCGCAAACAAACTGCCCAAATGGAGGTGCTGGAATCTATATAGAATGGCCAAATGGTGAAATAATGAAACACAGTATGCCCACTGGAAAAACTTCAGACTCTTTCAAAGCAGAAAAAGAAGCATTTGAAGAAGCTGTCAACATACTCACAATCTCCACGCCAAACAGCAACATAGTCATACTCACAGACAGTGATATTTACATAACGATAACGAAAACGAAAATGATTGCTTCCCGTTTTACGAAAACGAAAACTAAAACGCATAATGAAAGAAAAACGAATATACTATAAAAATAAAAATGTTGGGTGTAGAAACTTATAAAAACGAAAACGTTTGTGCAAGAAACGAAAATAATACAAAATTGTGCAGAACAGGGTTCTCACACATTGGTTAGATAGAGTCAATTAACATTCGGAAAAAAAGATAAATCACCGGACTGCCACGGACAGCATCAACCCCACCACTTCTCCTAATACAATGTATGGCACGGATCAAACCAATAGCCCGTGACGAGGGACATAGTGAAAACTCACGTACCTGTCCCCCATCCTGTTCCCCCGCCTCCGACCCGCATTCCATCTTTTTCCCCTTTCTGATTTAATTGCACTGGTGTCGCGTCCGGATACCAGAGTGCCTTACCATATAATCTGATACCTTTTCTGTTCGAGGAATGGAATGTAACTTATAGCCCCCCCCCCCCCCACCTGAGTTTGTCTGATTTATGTGGGGAAGTAGGGAACAGATTAAGAGGGCCCAATGATATAAAAGTAGATTTGGAGATAGAGTAGGCCATTGGGCTGAGGCAAGCGTAGAGAGTGGACGTGAGATATAACGAAGTCCACTATAGTCTACTATTATTCTTTTCCGCCAGCCATTGTTTATGTGAAATAATAATTATTGTGCAAGTCTTATTAAATGGCAAGTCTTATTAAACAATTTTCTGGAAGGAAACGCGAAAGTGTATTTTCTGTCTGTGGACTGTTTACTGCAATAGAATGAGTAAATCGCTCGAAATGCGTTCAGTCTTAAAACTGAACTTAAAGTTCTTGAAGGAGAATGGATTTTGAATGACAGTAATAATAATATAACAGTAAATTTTAGTGAGTTTTTGAAATAACATTGTGACTTTTAATGTACTTCTATAATGTATCGCTCATAAGTGATAAAACTGAAACTGAAATGATAGTTAGCAAAAAAAATAAACTGAAACTGAAATAATTGCCTTTTATAAGACCCTAATTACTGCGTCTTCTCACCTATGTTGTTGTCTCTGATTGGTCCGTCCTTCATTGGGGATATTCTGTTATTTCAGTCAAAACAGCAGTAACCCTGAACCTTTGTAATTTAGTGACAAACTATTTAATTAACTCTCATCCCTGACCCAATGATCCATATTCTTGAAAATACAATGATCAACCTAGAAACTTTGGGACACTGATTCTTTGTAACATTGATAAGTTAGCAGATCTTTTGATAGGTATAGAGATTGGAAGAGAGAAAGAGAGGGGAGGAGGAGAACAGAGTGTTACAGACATACAGTTCGACAAAAATAGGCAGCCCACGGGATAGAGTAGTGATGTTTCAGTGAATATGTATCTTGGAGTGTATAGTTTCATGGTACTTATATTTTGAAATAATATTTTGTGTAATCGTCACATAAAGTAGGCCTACATGAATAGGACTTGGAAGTTTAAATCAATCAGTGATGTCCATGAATAGATAAATTGTCGATCGCTACCAGAGAAGTGAAGACAGACACTTATCATCACAATAATGCACAATGTTTAACTTATAAAACATGTAGTTGTGATACCTAGTAGCAATGATAAATTTCTGAAGATGAAAACTGACCAGAAACTGGAAGATTCTGATGATCAAGCAGCCGAAGACGAACGAGAAAGAAAACGGCTACAGCAGTTTTCATATTGCTTTCATCAGTATTTTTGGTGACAACGATGTCAGCGCATTTCATTGGATTCGAAATCCCTTTGAATGCGGGCTAACCGATTTAACTGGTCTTGAACAAGAACAATTGGTCGAATTGTCGTCCGACAGGACACTGCGCTTGCAGTTCAGCAGACTGCCACTGTCGTCGCTAGCATGTTTCCAGGAGTACTCGCTGCTGTCTGACAAAGCCATCAATGTCCTGCTACCATTTTCTACGAAGTACTTGTGTGACACTGCATTATCTGCTGTTACTGCGATAAAGACCAAGTACAGGTCCAGACTGAACATTGCACATGAAATGCGCATATATTTATCACACATACCAACCTGTTTGGACAAAACAGGCACAGCCTTACCACTGAACAGAAAATTTTGTAACGGACATACCAGTGGAATAAATATTCGGTTAGTGTTTCATTATTTGGATAGATAGCTATTTTCGTATGTAAAATGACTTTTACATGATGTGCGCGTAACTTAGGCCAGACCTACCTTTTAGCAGAATTTAAGTAGATTCAGGCCCGTAGCGTGCGGCGGGGCCAGGGGGCCGCCCCCCCTGCTTATTTGTTCTACTTAGTATAATGTATTACCTGCCCCCTGCTATTGCCTGGCCCCTGCTGTAGAATGCCTGACCCCTCATGTATAATTTTCACGCTACGGGGCTGAGTAGATTACATCTGCAAACTTAATAAGACATATTAGGGCCCAACCTGAGGTACGAAAAGTCGAGGCCAGGGTGCCTTAGGCTCTGGGGGTCGAGCTTGGTATGTCTGTGGGGTCCGCAGGGTAAAAAAGGTTGAAAACCTCTGCTCTACAGGATCCTCAAAACACTCAACTATCCCAGCTTAGAACAGCTCTACATAAACTAACCCAAAACACAAAGGAAACGGTCCTGCAATGGATACCAGGACACACAAAAATAAATGGAAATGAGATTGCTGACCAATTGGCAAAATCTGGCAGCAAAGAAATGCAAGTAGATGTCTCTCTAAATGCAGAAGAAATGAAAAGCTATATAAATAAAAAAATCCAACAAAAAATGGACGAATAACCACCCAGAACATGACAAAAACGACCCCTATTATAATCTTCCCAGACAAGCTCAACATATTATCTTCAGACTCAGAACTGGGCACAACAGATTAAGACAACACATGTTCCGAAGGCTAGGCATTGGAAACAGTGAGGACTGCCCATGTGGGATGTCTCCCGAGAACGCAGAACATGTTCTTCAATCCTGGCCTTTTCATGACACAGCTCGAAACAGGTTCTGGCCACAGATGTCCCCCTTCAATCAAAAACTTTATGGGAGCGAGACGGGCCTGGATGCCACCGTGCAGTTCATCAATGCTATAGGTCTGGTCGTTTGAAATCCTCCATGATCTTATAATCGAGAACAAAGAATAAGACCATGTGCACTCTTTACATTCACATATAGATTAAGATATACTGACCGTTTTATCAATTCTTTTTTGTTACTTGGTTTTCTTTGGACTTGGCATTTGAACATTTTCTTAATAGTAATTTAAGAAAGGGTTTTTTCATTCATTCTAAGAAAGGGTTTATTCATTCATTCTAAAAAAGGGTTTGTTCATTCATTCTAAGAAAGGGTTTGTTCATTCATTCTAAGAGGCTTTGTTCATTCATTCTAAGAAAGGGTTTGTTCATTCATTCTAAGAAAGGGTTCGTTCATTCATTCTAAGAAAGGGTTTGTTCATTCATTCTAAATAAAAATAAAAATTACATTATAAAAAATATTTTATAAAAAACAACGTTTTTCTTGCGTAATAAAAAGCAGAAAATAATTTTTCTATGAGCCTGAAAAAATTTCTGAATAAATTGGTCACATGGTAATAGACTTTATAAGAGCTTCTAATTTTTATAATACGAAAAACTTTTTGAAAGCAAGGATTGTCATCTGGCCCTCCATTCACTGTAAAAACAACAATAGGTTTTATCACAGATGGAATAAATTTGTGGTCTGGTAAAATGACGCGATATTCCACATGGATTAGCAATGGTGCCTGTTTATTTGCTGTGGTCAATCCTATTGGAACTCGTACGTTATCATCCTGGTTAATGAAGCACACTTCGTTCGGTCTGAACACTGATGATAATTCCTCTAAATGTCTCAATGTGGCTGTGCAGCACTTTCCATCAATGTGTTTAGAATGGGAATAGTTCTGAGATCGGATTAGCTTGACTGGTACTGTGAAAACGTGTCTTTTCCCTTCTATTGTTGAACTTCGTCTTGGCAACAATCGAGTGTAAACCGTGCTCCGACTGACATTGAATCCGTCAGTGTTAAGTTGCTCAGTTAATTGGTCTAATGTTCTAATACTTTTGTAAATGTCGTTTTTCATGTGCAGTCTACCCATGTAAATCGATGTCGACATTTGCTTTGAGAAACAATGGTTGATCACAACACACTGAAAAGATATGCGTTTCATGCTATTTTGACATAAACTAATTCAAGTGTTTCACAAAATTTCTGAAAATTATTTTTAAAACTGTTAAGTTTTACTGAAAAAAATAAAAAAAATAAATTTGAAATAAAATTAAAAATATATAAAAAACGTGTCGTCACACTTGGCCGGACCCCCCCTCCCCCCTGTCACACTTTTTACATCCCCCTCCCCCCCCTCTGGAGCGTGACGTACTTTATGGACGGCCCAATATATATATATTCATCATAGCTATTTATATATATATATATATATATATATATATATATATATAATTTATATATTTTAAATATATTTATATATTATTACTATTTCATTTATATATATATATATATATATATATATATATATATAAATATATATATATATATATATATATATATATATATATATATATAACACTATTTCACGTGGCATTTGCTATGCATTAATTTGGAGAAGAACCGTCAGCTTGAAAGGTTAATTAATATTAATATTTTTAATTTGTATAAAATCGTATGGTAAAGTAACAAAAATAACAGAGTTCACACAGGGCGAGCACTCTGTTCTATTTATTTCTATGCAGTATTCAGCATTCAATTTCCTTTTCAGCCATACTGGTTTCAAAAATACTGGGAGAAATTTTTATATTTAAAATTAACAGGTCGTCAGCTCGAAGGTTAGTAACATTATTTTCTTGACTCATTGTTCTGTTTTAAATGTTCTTATTAACTTTACTAGTAACCGTGATACTTATTAAGAATCAATAAAGTTTATTATGATATAAACTTTATATTATATTATACTCGGTGCTTTTTTTTGTGACGTTACGCACCGGTACGGCGTACCGGCACCTTTTTACTTTTCTTGTATTTTAACGTTTATTATTAATTTATTATATTATTAATTTGTTAAAACGCACTGGCTCCACGACCGTCATATGACGGTCGATGTATTTTTTTTTTACCTCGACCGTCAACAATTGCATAGCCGAGCAATTATACATTAAAATAAGAGGTTAGTTTGTGTGGCGCGCTAGTGATGTCGGTTGTTCGCTTGGCTGAGACCCTGTTTGGCTAGCTATGTGCGGGTTCGATTCCTGATAGAGACATACATTTTTTTGTTCAGATTTTATTTTTCAGGATCAGGGTTAGGGATAGGGGGTTAGGGTGTGGAGCAATATCTATTGATGATCATTTTTTAATAAATCATACATTTTTTTTTCAGGATTAGGGTTAGGGATAGGGTTAGGGATAGGATTAGGGATAGGATTAGGGTTAAGGATAGGATTAGGGATAGGGATAGGGTTAGGATTAGGGTTAGGGATAGGATTAGGGTTAGGGTTAGGGATAGGATTAGGGTTAGGGATAGGATTAGGGTTAGGGATAGGATTAGGGTTAGGGATAGGGTTAGGGATAGGATTAGGGTTAGGGATAGGATTAGGGTTAGGGATAGGGTTAGGGATAGGATTAGGGTTAGGATTAGGGTTAGGGATAGGGTTAGGGTGTGGAGCAATATCTATTTATGGTCCCCGAAAAAAAAAATATCTCCGATTTTTAACAGTAAATAACGTCATCAACGTCTGCAGTAAATAAGAGTTCTCATTCATTCTGTTTACTCTTTAATTGTGTGAAAACGATCGCCGATTTTGAGCACCATCATTGTGTAAGTAATAATATCATAATATAAACTGCATTTATAACTTTACATCATAAGAGTTCATTCTGTTGACTGAAGCGGTAAAAAAAAAATACCTCGACCGTCTTGACGGTCGAGGAGCCTGTGCCTTGTTAAAATTGAATTATTTTAAAATTGTGCGCAATAAGGACTAAACAAGACGCTGTGTTTTAGCTCACATTTAGGCAATCCATCACTGAGTATCCGGCATCAATTTTTTATTTTACAAAAAAAAAAAGCACTGATTATACTTATTACTTATTTTAGCATTTATGAGGTATTTAGAGTCATTGGTAAAATTTAAAACTGGTTACTTCGCATTTTTGTCATTTAAAACATTTCGCATATCGTAATTTAAACATTTCGTGTTATTTCACTCCCAACCACCACTGACACGGTTGTTTGTTTCTTTATTCTGCGTGTAAGAAGTAATATCATGATAAGGCACATACTACTTCACAGATTTAACTGAGCCCTGCTAAAACACTGATTTCACTTGAATTAATATTGAGTGAATTCATAAAAATCTGTTAATTAAAAAAAATCTGTGAATTTAAAAAAAAATCAATGACATCAGTGATCTAGTAAAAGCTGATTTCCTTGATGCCAATCAAGGCACTTAAGCCTAACCCTAGATATTTTTATCATTTCTATTAATGAGTTAAGTCTGTGACATCAATGAAATCTGGGTTTTAGTAACGCAGTGGCTCCGGCACCAGCCAAAACCATTATATTAGGGTATAAGAAACATGGCATATATAAATTTTTTTTTTCCAGGATTAGGGATAGGGTTAGGGTGTGGAGCAATATATATCGCTGGTACCCGAAGAAAAAAATACGGGTTCGGTCGGACCTAACCGTAGCCACTGCGTTTTAGTAAATCTGCCATGATAATAATAGTAATAATAATGTTCTTGTTCTTCTAAATGTTGTGGTATATTTCAGCATGTCTAGCTATTGGACAAAACGCAGCAAATTATATGCTGAAGTTGACAGATGTATGGGTCTCATTAATCAAACTGTCTTGAGTGACTCTGATGAGGATGCCAGTATTTCGTATGCACAAATGTGGTCAGACATTGACAGCAGCTCTGAATCTAAAGCACAGCACAGAAGGTTGGTCAACTACATTTGCCATTTTTCTATTGTGTGAATTTATTCAATCTGATCCACAAACGAAGTATTTCTTTTATTTATTGCATGACTTCTGTACTTTTTGGTTTCCATTCATGATGTGGTGAATAGATGAAAAGTTTTTAAAATATCAACTATATAATACGAAATTTGTTTCTAATATAGGGCACCGAAAAGGCTATTTGACACCGATGATGATACATGTGTGGAAACTCGTCCATTAGGGAAAAAGTCGAGGAAGCAGTTTAGTCCGTCAAAACAACTTGCAGCTGCACCAGTATTATTATTCCAAGAAACATCTTCAATCCAGCAACCCACCACAGTTGAGTCTTGCTCTGCTATTAACGGCTGTGACGATAATATTCCAGATCCTATTCCGATGCCACTTAATCCTCCTAGTTCAGTTTCAATGTCATCTTGTTCATTGCAACGATCACCAGGCACTCAACCAAAAATGCCTTGCCTTTCAGCAGCAAATCAAGCTACTCCAGTTTCCATAATAGCTACCACCCAACCTTCTCTTTCTTCATTTACCTCTCCAGTACCAACCATTAGAACTATTCATTCGGTGGCAATGGCTTCTGTTGATGCAAGTAGGTAGTACATGCTCATGATGCATTATATACTATGCATTGTGGAGTTTACTGTTGTATTGTTGAGTCAGTAGTTGTTTTAACAAAATGTCTTATTAAAAAATGAACAGTATGAGGCAGCCATATTGTCATTGTTAATTTTTTTTGTACAATGACCTTCATAAGCTCGGAAATATTTTATGATTTTACAGCAAAATATGGTTGTTTCAGGTACAAGACTGATCCTTACGCTGTTGACAGAGCTAAAATCTTCGGTCAATGAAGTTCAAAAGCAGATGACAATGAACACCAAACTTCTACAAACATTGATTACGGGGGCTTCTGAAGCAGATGACGAATTGGATGTCGATTCGCCATTGCGAAACAAAGCGGCATTGGATTAGTTGGAACATGAAGTTTCCAAAAACAGAACTCTATTCAAGTCATTGGTATATTAAAACTTTTTAACATACTAAAACATAACATTGATGCCTAATAGATCATGCCTGTTGATTAATGACATTAAATGTGAAGGTTGACTGATGATTGCCATGATTCAGATCCAATTCCCATTAATTATAGATTAAGCACATAGGCAGACATGTGAAAGATGCCACCAAAAGAATGATGACTGAGTACTTCTCAAACGAATTGGCAATCGAAGTGAACTGGACTGGTCAAGGTGGAATGGTTTCATTCAGCAAGCTGAAGTCGGCCAACATTATTCGCAGTAAGTCAACATTTACTAAGTATTTTGGTATGGTGTTGAGTGACTATTTAGGGCATAATTATATTGTCAGCACATTTTTGTCATTGGTAATTATTTTTTTTTATATTTTCACATAAAATATAAAATTAAATGTTTAACAGAGGCAGTTAGAAGAAATTATGTGACACGGGATGCTACGGATGCAGAAATACAGCGAGAGGCTATATGCTTTCTGCACGGTGCACAGGATGGTGATGGTGGGCGTAAAAAGCGATAAAAAAAGAAGGCAAGCCAATCAACAAAAGACAACTAAAAAGTCGCCACATTTGTCAAATTTATCTTTTAACTCTGAATTTGACTCTGAATGACATCTGCATTTGACATCTTGTCATTTCAATAGAACTGTCTAAAATTTTTAGAGACTTTGTGTTGTAAATAAATTATCTGTTTATATTAATAGAAATGTTGTTGTTCATTTAATTCCCCTGCAGATTAATGCTTTGGTGATATAATTTGATTTGGCTTTTATTTAACCCACGAACTGTGTTCGGCCGATTAAATCGGCCGACGGGCGGCAGATTAAATCGGCCGACAGGCTGTTTCTGTGGTGTGCCGGCCGATTAAAATACATGTAGAGAAAAGAAATCCAGTCCAATATTTATCTGTACCGTAGCCACTTCCTTTTATTATAAAATAAACTTCCGTTTTTCGCCATTTTCTTGTACTTTTACTTTATGTAAACGAGTTATTAGGTTGAATTTTGTCAACTTTTTTTCATGGTTGATTTTTTTAAAAAAAAATGGTGGATGCTATTGTTGGGACTTCAGGTTTACGACTTATTTCTTGTAGTAAATCTTTTTGAAACCTTTCAATGAAACGAAAGAAGTGATTCTCATGATGACTTATGCTTGAATTTATTGTGTGACACGAAAAAAAAAGAAGTACTGGTCGTAAACGATCAAGACACTGGGGTATCCAACTTGCAAGGTTGGCTGCCATGATAAATGTGAACCTAAACTCAAGAATTTCACAAACCAAGGCCTCCAGAAACGTAGATGTGTCAAGGAATAAATTTATTCATATATTTTTCTCATTCAGAATATTATTATTATATAAATAAATTGATTTTACATTTCTTTAATTTTTTTTGTCCTTTTTATCTTAGTTTTTTGTTTCTGTCATGTCAGTACGTTTTGCACATTTTTAAGCACTTAAACCAAAACAAAAAGGTTTCTAAAGTCATTCATATGTACACCCTTACAAATCATACATATTCTAAAAGGTAAATGAAAGGGCTATAATATTATATCAGAATTATAAAGGTAGACCTTAAAAAGAGGGCGGTTGAGGCACCGTGAATGATACAATTCAGTTGTTTTTTTCTCGTGACCTCTAAACATAAAAAAAAAAAAGTTTTAAAATATTTAAAATGATCCCCCATTCAATCATCTTTCAGAATATATATACTTTACTGGGCCTAGCAGTAATACTTATTTGCCAATATTGATTTTTCTAAAGGTACCCAAAACCCTAAAAAATTCCCGCACACCACAGAAAGTTTCTTAACACAGTTCGTGGGTTAAATCCTTGGTATACAAAATGAAATGCAATTTGAAGAGTTTCTTTGTGACTAATGCGCCTGAGCAGTTTTGTATTGATAAAGGAATATGAGTGAAATTCATGTTATCTTGCTTCTTCAAATTTTGCAGATATATGTTTTTGACATTCAATCAAGAAACAATTGCTTCTTGATTTAATTTAATGTTTAAAACCCTTTAGATCTTGAAGACTGACTAAAATCCCTTCCCCAATCATGAGTTAAGAAAGAAAACTGTCAAAATAACAGGTTCTTTGCTTAAAAAATTAAAGAAAAGCTGTACCTAATTGAACTTGATTTCTATCACTACCTGACAAAGAAATGGGTAACATTTCTTAAGAAAGTTTAATGAACATGTTTATTAATAAACAAATTAAAAAAAAAAATTATATACTGTGGCCCCACCCAATAGCTTATTTTTCTTTAGTTTTCCATAGTGACTTCAGACTTATTTCATTCATTCTTTCCTTCAAATCATAATCTGACTTTTCCATAAAAACGCAAATTAAAATACATTTTAAATCTATATCAATAACAGTTTTAATTAAGGTACAATTAAAGATGTATCTTCTAATTATTTATCTAAATATACATGGAATTTTATCCAAAACGTGACAAAATCCACTAAATTAAAAAATTGGCAGAAAAATAAATTATTGACCTATTTTTAAAAGGCAGTGGCTACGGTTCGGTCCGACCGAACCCGTATTTTTTTTACTTAGGGTACCAGCCATAGATAATATTGCTCCACACCCTAACCCTATCTCTATCCCTATCTCTAACCCTAATCCTGAAAAAAAAAATTATGTTGTTATATAGTTCAGTGCAGCGACTCGACCGCTATGCAATAATAAGTAAGGCTAGTACCCGAAAAAAAAAAATACGCGTTCGGTCGGACCGAACCTAGCCACTTCGTTTTTAAAATGTAACCACCCAAAAATAGTTCGTTTTCCGCTATTTAAGCAAGTTAAACCTTTATAGCTAGATATAGTTATAGAAAACACGGAATCAAAAGTAGCGGAACAAGTAAAAGAAGCTGTGACCGGCGCCAACAAGACAATATCGGTAGATGCGGCGACTACCAGAATATACCCAGAAAGCATGCGCTGTAATATGTTTAAAAATATATACATGAATATTCCCAGAAAGAATCCTCTGTAGGACCGCTCTGTCAGGCCACTATAGGACCGCCATTACGCCGCTTCTCTGATGCCGACATCGGACCGATAGATTGCCGATGTGCAAAAATCTAGCGGACCGACATGTTTACGTCTATAGGGCCGCTAGCGGTCCTCTCACGTGTTGCTAACAGCCGTAGAGTATTCTTTCTTCAGCCACGATAATTTCATTTTCGAAAAATACTTAAGAAACTCGCCAAATCATAATGATATAGTAAGAATATTGCATTGTCATCGGGTTCTGAGCTATATTGAAAGTATCAGAGCTATAGCTTTTCGGAAAGTGGTCTAAAATTGGTGCCAAATTCGTTACTGTGTACTATATTTAGC
The DNA here is from genome assembly GCA_021962125.1 of Bulinus truncatus. Classification (NCBI taxonomy): domain Eukaryota; kingdom Metazoa; phylum Mollusca; class Gastropoda; family Planorbidae; genus Bulinus; species Bulinus truncatus. Next base: position 898,553 of record JAGDYQ010000280.1, on the reverse strand, counting down.
ATCAGTAATTTCCCTTGATTTAGACAAGATTGCGACCTATTCGCCATACATATTTCATTGTATTTATTAAGAAACTCATAAAATCATAATGAAATAGTAAGAATATTGCATTGTCATCGGGTTCTGAGTTTTATTGAAAGTATCAGAGCTATAGCTTATCGGAAAGTGGTCTAAAATTTTTTTGGATTGCAAAATTCCGCGGACAAACAATCAATCAAACAGACAAGAAGTGGAGTTAAAAACGTTGTAATAAAAAGGGTTTGTTCATTCATTCTAAGAAAGGGTTTGTTCATCCGTTCACCTCGGTAAAAAAATGTTGGTAAGTTAAAGTAATCGTGGACAACAATAATACAGCTTCAACAAAATACTTCACAGTCAGAGACGGACTTAAGTTTCATGAGGCTTTAGGCACAGAAGAAAATTTTGGGCCCCTTAAATGTGACTCTGTTCACAATCATTAGTAACAATCATTCAACTCCAACAAAAATAATTCACAGTATTAGTTTATAGCTGCTCAGCTCGATCAGCTGTGATAGTAATTATTAAATAAATTAGATAAGAATGAAAATTATATTTGATCAGAATATTGATCTATAATGTCTTGATTAATTATATTTGATCAGACTTGACTAAAATGTCTTGATTAATTATATTTAATAAAATAAAATTACAAGTAGACAACCAAAATTGTGTTTAATTTTATTGTAAATTATGTTTCAACTTGTTTAGCAACTACTGGACATACCAGCGTCATTAGTCTCAATTTGATTGGCTGAAGTTGTTCCATTGAGTAGCTCTGGTCAACTCCTGGTGCACTGACAGTCAGATGACCATGGTAGAAACTGGCAGCTGATGATCAGTTTATGGAATATATTAGTCATTTTATTTAATATAATGGGTCAGTTCTTATATATTAATGATGGTCAATTTATTTAATGTAATGTGTCAGTTCATATAACTTAATGATGGTCAATTTATTTAGGTTATAAACCACTTTATTAAATATAATAGCCTTTTTATTGAATACAAAGTAAATTCCAACCTTAATTTAAAAAAAAAATTATCATCATCAGTTGTGCCCTTAGTGAGAGTAAATAATCGAGTTTATGTAGGGATCCAGGCAGCCCCGTAGCCAAGGGGGCACTGCGGACCGTGCCCCCCCCCCGGTAGGTGTAGAGTGCACCCCCCGCTTAAAAAAGAATAAGAAGAGGAAAAAATAAAGAAAAAAAGTAAAGTTGCCCCCTTGCTGGGTATTGGTACCTCCCTGCTTACTTTGACCTGGCTACGGGCCTGGATCCAGGTACACCATTTTATATGCTATAAATGGGAGGGGGGGGGGTAGAACTTATACCAAACCGGTTTAGAATTCAAAGGACTAATCTCAATATTCTGAGCTAATTAAACATGCCGCCCCATCTAGCGACAGCTTATACTACCTAAGTAATGCCGCCCATCTAGTGACAGATTGCAGTACCTAAGTAATGGCGCCCATCTAGTGACAGATTATACTACCTAAGTAATGCCACCCCATCTAGTGACGGATTACACTACCTAAGTAATGCCACCCCATCTAGTGACAGATTATACTACCTAAGTAATGCCGCCCCATCTAGTTACAGATTGCAGTACCTAAGTAATGCCACCCCATCTAGTGACAGATTATACTACCTAAGTAATGCCGCCCATCTAGTGACAGATTGATTGCAGTACCTAAGTAATGCCACCCCAACTAGTGACAGATTGATTGCAGTACCTAAGTAATGCCGCCCATCTAGTGACAGATTGCAGTACCTAAGTAATGCCACCCCATCTAGTGACAGATTATACTACCTAAGTAATGCCACCCCATCTAGTGACAGATTGCAGTACCTAAGTAATGCCGCCCATCTAGTGACAGATTATACTACCTAAGTAATGCCACCCCATCTAGTGACAGATTGATTGCAGTATCTAAGTAATGCTGCCCCATCTAGTGACAGATTGCAGTACCTAATTAATGCCGGCATTGGCCAGTGGCAAATGGTTTCTGGAAAAACTGGAAATTCTCGGAAATTCATTTATAACATTTATAAAAGAAAATAACAAGTTGCGAAGCATGAACGATTTATTTAAAAATTCGAACATTAAGTTTTTTTTTCTGTCTCGCACAGAACACCGAAAATGTCGCCCTCTTCAACAAGAGATTAATTGACATCCAGAATGGACCCTTCCTTCTAGCATTTTGAAGTCTTTATTTGGATTCGTGATTTCAGATTTGTTTTTTGTATTTATCTTAAATCTATGTGACAGTAGTAGCAATACTTGTTATTAATGATTATCTCAGTATTAGCAATACTTATTATTAATAATTATCTCAGTAGTAGCAATACTTGTTATTAATAATTATTGCAGTAGTAAAAATACTTGTTATTAATTATTATCTCAGTAGTAACAATACTTGTTATTAATTATTATCTCAGTAGTAGCACTACTTGTTATTAATAATTATCTCAGTAGTAGCAATACATGTTATTAATAATTATTGCAATAGTAGAAATACTTGTTATTAATTATTATCTCGGTAGTAGAAATAATTTACTATTATCTCAATAGTAGATCAAAATAGGTTTCACCAACCTTTGCATGCACCAACTCCAACAGCAATATTTTCACGTAAAAATCCTTTCAAACACTGACAGATTCTAGTTTTGGGGTCACATCTCTCGTAGTGTATGACATCACAACCTGAATTGCTGATTGCATCACAAGAAATATTGTCTACGTCAGTTCGAGTATGATTTGCTATTCGCACAGTAAGCACAGTTTGTGCAAATATGTTTCGGGGCGCTAGAGTGGCATTATTTTTGTAGGCGTTGTTGAATATCATTTCTGGTTCCGATGCATGGGGCGTGGTAGGGTAGTCATCGTCATCTCTACTGACGGCGGAGTCGTGCATATACTTTACATCCGGGACATCATCACGCCTCAACGGTTCGTCATAGTAATGGCCGCCAGGGACATTCAGGCGGGGGTCTTTAGAGACGCTCCTGTTGGCCCTCAATGTTTCTTCACTAAAAGATGTCATGTATTCAGACGTATGGCTCTGGTCTGGGTTAGACGGGTTCACGTCATAATAATTGCCTTCTGCGTCATAGTAGGGTTGTCCGTTCGTTACTGGTAGGAGAAAAATTAAATATGAATTATTACAATAACAAAAAAAAAAAAACAACAACAACTTCATTACATTAGTTTCTTTTGGTTACACGGCCTAATATTTCTGACGATAGTCCACACCACAGACATTGTGTCGGTAGATTCTGTCGGATCATTTAGTCGGTACATTTAGTCTGTAAATTCAGTCGATACATTGTGTCGCTTCATTCTGTCGGTACATAGTGTCGCTACATTATCTCAGTATATTGTGTCGGTACACTGTGTCGGTACATTATCTCAGTACATTGTGTCGATACATTGTGTCGGTACATTGTGTCGGTAAACTGTGTCGGTACATAATCTCAGTACATTGTGTCGATACATTGTTTCGGTACATTGTGTCGCCACATTATCTCAGTACATTGTGTCGGTACACTGTGTCGGTACATTATCTCAGTACATTGTTTCGATACATTATCTCAGTACATTGTGTCGCTACATTCTGTCGGTACATTGTGTCGCTACATTATCTCAGTACACTGTGTCGCTACGTTCTGTCGGTACATTGTGTCGCTACATTATCTCAGAACATTGTGTCGATACATTATGTCGGTACATTGTGTCGCTACATTATCTCAGTACACTGTGTCGGTACATTTTGTCGGTACATTGTGTCGCTACATTATCTCAGTACACTGTGTCGCTACTGTCTGTCGGCACATTGTGTCGCTACATTATCTCAGTACACTGTGTCGGTACATTCTGTCGGTAAATTGTGTCGCTACATTATCTCAGTACACTGTGTCGGTACATTCTGTCGGTACATTGTGTCGCTACATTATCTCAGTACACTGTGTCGGTACATTCTGTCAGTACATTGTGTCGCTACATTATCTCAGTACACTGTGTCGGTACATTGTGTCGGTACATTGTGTCGGTATATTGTTTCGGTACATTGTGTCGGTACATTCTGTAATATTTGTAATATTGAATCTCCTCGAAACCAGAACTGCTGTCATAGTGAGTCTCGAAACCAGAACTGTTGTCATAGTGAGTCTCGAAACCAGAACTGTTGTCATAGTGAGTCTCGAAACCAGAACTGTTGTCATAGTGAGTCTCGAAACCAGAACTGTTGTCATAGTGAGTCTCAAAACCAGAACTGTTGTCATAGTGAGTCTCGAAACCAGAACTGTTGTCATAATGAGTCTCGAAACCAGACCTGCTGTCAAAGTGAGTCTCGAAACCAGAACTGTTGTCATTGTGAGTTTCGAAACCAGAACTGTTGTCATAGTGAGTCCCGAAACCAGAACTGTTGTCATAGTGAGTCTCGATACCAGAACTGTTGTTGAAGTGAGTCTCGAAACGAGAACTGTTGTCATAATGAGTCTTGAAACCAGAACTGTTGTTAAAGTGAGTCTCAAAACCAGAACTATTGTCATAGTGATTCGTAAAACAATAATTGTTGTCATAGTGAGTCGTGAAACCAAAACTGTTGTCATAGTGAGTCACAAAGTGTTGAATTTGATTTTTTTCATGACCCCTTCCCTTTTTTTCATTAACAGGGGGTGGGGACGTGATCTCCCCCTGCTCCCTGTTCGAACCACAGGATATATGTCGTACTGAGCGCACATCGCTTTTTAAAAAGTCCTGTACTCTAAAAAAAAAAACTCCGCCATTTGTGTTATTTTACTTTTTAACTGTGTAGCACCTCAATACTGATACACTGTAGAATAATGCACCAATATGGCGGATTTTGGAATAAACAATTAAAATTGACGTTGTGCTCACTTTCTGTAATAACAATGTACCGACAGAATGTATCGACAGAATGTACCGACAGAATGTACCGACAGAATGTACCGACAGAATGTACCGACACAATGTACCGACACAATGTACCGACACAATGTACCGACAGAATGTACCGACACAATGTACCGACACAATGTACCGACACAATGTACCGACGGAATGTACCGATACAATGTACCGACACAATGTACCGACACAATGTACGAATAAAATGTATCGAATGAATGTACCGACAGAATGTACCGACACAATGTACCGACACAATGTACGATGTTTGATCTCGCGAGTCACATTGAAAGAAAAACAAAGACAAAATGAAGAGAATAAAATTGCAATAAATCATTTATATATGTTATGGCCTATGTCTGCTAAGCTGCCAATGTCTGTTATGTGAACAATGGTTGGGTTGAGATGATCAATTAACAGTTACAAACTTTAATAATGAATTGCAAATCTGTTGGAATTGAGATAAGTTTATATCTAGTATTGTAAATCTGTTGGGATTGAAATACATTTATACCTAGTATTGTAAATCTTTTGGGATTGAAATACGTTTAGACCTAGTATTGCAAATCTGTTGGGATTGAAATACGTTTATACATGGTATTGCAAATCTGTTGAGATTGAAATACGTTTTTACTTAATGTAGTTTTTAGAATGTTGTGCAGGTTACAGCGTTGGTTGAAGAATTTCAGTTCTTAATGTTAAGTTTTGTCTTTTTGTCATGATTGACTGATTTTGTGGAAACAAACATTAAAGTATTTAATTGATAGATTATTATTATTTTATAAAGCCATCGCGAAATCTTAACTCTATGGTATTCAGGCCCGTAGCCATAGGGGGGCTAGGGGACTGAGCCCCCCCGTGCATGACCTGAGCCCCCCAGTGCATGATTTGAGTTTTTTGACAAAATTTTAATAATAACGGCTATAAAACATCAATCATTTAGTTTAATAAATCAGTAATAATAAAAACTTAAAAGTTTATATTTTGGCAATCATTCAGGCTATTTATATATACTTACATATATAGTTTATCTAATTTTTGGGCATAAAAGATTGAATCTTATTGAAGTTCACTTCTGGGTATTTTGGGCAGCATTGGCATTTGGTGCTTCAACAGCCGTGTGTTAGAGCAGTTTCTCAACCCTCACACGAATGCTCACCCCATATCGCAGGTCAATGTTACAAAAGCGTCTAAGCAATCTTTTCCTGCTTGCATTTGAAAAAAGATTTAACAGACAATCTGAATGCTGAAGCATTTTTAGGTAAATTCAGTGCTAAACCCAGGCCCGTAGCCAAGTCAAAGTAAGCAGGGAGGCACCAATACCCAGCAAGGGGGCACCTTTCCTTTTTCTTTATTTTTTCCTCTTTTTCTTCTTTTTTAAGTGGGGGGGGGCACTCCACACCTAGTGGGGGGGGGCACGGCCCCCCAGTGCACCCCCCTTGGCTACGGGGCTGGCTAAACCAAGAAGTTTGCAAATTTGAAACGTATAATAATATAAGTTAGCAACAAGTGCCGACGAGTGGGGGGAGGCCAATGCCCAGGGGCCCGGCGAGTTTTAGGGACCCGTACTGAGCTGGCCAATCAACTTTTTAAAATATTAATATCAGCCCAGGGGCCCGAAATTTCTGTCGATGGGGCTGTTCGCAACCTTGTAATAGTTTTATATATTGATATCTTCTGAGGACAACTAGCAACTCAAATAAGTTAATAAAATAACATTGGCTTCTGACTTCATTTTTATACATATGTATAATAAAAATAATAAAGTACAAACTCCGTGATTTCTGAGTGATGTTATTTCATTTGAAAATTTACTTTTTAGCAGAATTAATTTTATTTTAAATTGAATAATTGCGACTGTTTTTGTTGATAGATCTGCTCTTTGTTTTCAATATTTTATAAGCTAAGCTTTATTCATGCATCTTTGTCGTTCTTCCCGGGTTGTACGTTAAACAAACAGTATAATAGGCCTAATATAAATCAGGTATCTATTATGTAACAATTGTGTAGCAGAACTATTGGTCAATATTTTATAACAGAAATCAGAAATTGCTCAGCCTCAATACATTTTTATCATTAAAACTCTTTACTATTTAAATTATTTTTAACAAAACTGCAACATGCCATGCATTATTGAAACGTAGTTAAAAATTATATATTTCTAATTAATAGCTAAACAATCGGTACTAAAATGCATCATTCCAGATATGAAACTGCAAAAAATTTCTTGGGGAGGGGACTCACTGAGACCCCCTCCACAAACCCCTCCTCTCCGTTCGCAAGCTTTTGGCACTTCGCGCCTCCATTTTCGCCCCCCCCCCTCCCCAGAACATTTCTTCTACCCCACCAGGGGCGGATTTAGGGGGAGGGGCCGGAGGGGGAGGCCCATGCCCCCCCCCCCGTTATCGCAAGTTTAGGTAATACATCATTAAATCATCCAAATATTTTTTGTTCAAAGACCAATTTTCAACAATGAAAACAGTTTTGCCCCCCCCCCCCCGTGGTCAATGTTTTGCCCCCCCCCCGTCAAAGTTGTCTAGATCCGCCCCGATCATTTCTTCGGCAACCCCCCCCCCCCCGAAAATGTCTTCGGCCCCCCCAATCCAATATTCCTGGCTACGGGCCTGGTTGTATTTAACTTTTCATTGTGGTTAAGGTCTAACAATCAGCAAAGCAAAAATGTCCTGATTGTTTGATAGTCATCAGTTTAGCTATCATTATTCGAGTCAATATTTCGTGTACGCCAGATCATTATAAAAGTATTTTACCTTTAAGATGTATCACGTGACCAAACAGAATTATGCACAATACAGCAACTGGTGCCATGGCTGACATCTTGTCTACTCTTGGGCGCACGGAGGAGGTGACATTCTGAGATGAAAGGCCGCCATTACACAATTCAAGTTATTAACTGGTTCCATTGTTGTACATGAAGACAAACTTCACGATGTACACATGTACATGTTCCTGTCAGTTATTCTGTTGTTAGTTACATACATTACGTTTTTCTTACATTTATTTGTAATGACTTGGCGAATACCGCATAATTTCTATTTAAATACACGTTGACAACTATAATATTGTTTCATTACTTCAAATAGCTTTGGTTTAATTGAAATATCACAACAAAGAATAAAAACAGTTCAATAAAAAGAACTGTTGTAAAAATTGAAAAAAAAATAAAGTTTACTTCTTCCTCTTCACCTACATTAGTGTACCAATAAATATCTTCAAATAATATAAGTTTGAGTATGAGTTCAATATCGATATCAGAATGATTAGTTCACTACATGACATCTACACATGTGACATGACATCTACACACACGTGACATGACATAATAATTTGACAGATCCACCACACAGCAACCACAACTCATTGACAAGGCACACACAAAAACTGGGAAACTAAAATGGAAGCCTAAGAACTTTTTTCTTCTTGTTGCACAGTCGTGGTCAGCCAGTTTTCTAACCTTTGACCCCATTGGTAACCCTTTGATTCTTCTGTGTTAAGCCGAAAGATTTAAGGTGTGTTCAGACTGTTGCAGCTCCGACATCTTTGCGAACACTTAAATGAGAGACCTAACAGTTTTTATGTCATTTAATAATTGACAACAAATAAATTAGTTGGTCAATACATGTACAATTATGTATGACGGTAGCTACCTACTAGTTCTATTTGTGTACAATGTTATGTATGACGGTAGCTATCTACTAGTTCTATTTGTGTACAATGTTATGTATGACGGTAGCTACCTACTAGTTCTATTTGTGTACAATGCTATGTATGACGGTAGCTACCTACTAGTTCTATTTGTGTACAATGCTATGTATGACGGTAGCTACCTACTAGTTCTATTTGTGTACAATGCTATGTATGACGGTAGCTACCTACTAGTTCTATTTGTGTACAATGTTATGTATGGCGTAGTGACAGTATTCAGGCCCGTAGCCAGGTCAAAGTAAGCAGGGGGGCACCAATACCTAGCAAGGGGGCACCTTTACTTTTTCTTTATTTTTTCCTCTTTTCTTCTTTTTTAAGCGGGGGGGGGGGGCACGGGCCCTAGTGCCCCCCCCCCCCCCACCTTGGCTGCAGGGCTGACAGTAATCAATAATGTTTATTATTTCACAATCAATTCCATACATTGCATACATATTACGATGCCCTATCGTACAAACGTACTTTGAGATTCGAAAGTCCGGTACGTTATTTCTGGGTCTTTGGATTCTTTTATACTCCCCCCCCCCCTTATATCGTGATTTCTTTCTGCCATTTATAAAATTGTTTTGTGAAAGTATCCGGTATTATTTTAGCAGCTTTTTCGATGCTAAGGTAAAGTTCATTTTTTCGTGTTTGATTAATTTTTTTTTAAATATACAAAAAAACATAAAACTGAGTACAGTCGTCATTCAAATACAGATTATACCTCGGGTAGTCAGTCGCCACTGTCACAGGATCCACACCTGAAGGATCCAAAATTGGAGAATTTTGTAAATCCTGTACAATACATTACGATACAGTATAATACAGCACAGTACAGTACAGTACAATACAGTAGAGAAACTAAACATTTGTTTCGGACTCCCGCCCATGTCAATCGCCATAGAGCTGCAAATGACAGCACGCTATAGGCCACGACTACTACTACAAACCGGCGGCGAAATACTTTTTACAAAGAATATCCATTTTCAAATATTAATATAGAGATTTTAATGTTCTATTGTATTTAAAGAATTGAAGATTCCTCAGTTCCCACGGTGGCAGAATGGTTGCTGCACACAACGGATGCAGATACTGGATGACGGATGGTCGTATGGTAAAGCGTTCGACTGTCGACCTGAGGGTCACTGGTTCGATATCCGGTGAGGACCACTAAAGTTTCAGGTCATAGTTACATTCCCCACTATATCTCCAGTGGTTCCTCCATGGACATTGCACTGTCAGATATGGTGGGGATGAAAGAAGAGCACCATACACACCATTAGTCATAGGATCTAAGAGATTTCATCTCATCCTTACAATTACATCTCTCACACACACAGGGTGACGACCAAACAATTGCAAAATTTCGAACTTTGTGGGAATCTAAAAGAAACGGATTAATTCATTTTACAAAATGTATAAAGGGGAAGCATTGATTCTTATGAAAGAACGAGATGACATTGAAACAATTTTTAAACAAATCAGGCTCGTAATTTGAGGAATCATACTATTTAAACACGGCTGATTTTCACCCCATACAGAATTATTGTTTTAATTACGAAGTTATATAGCTGCTGCATTTGCAGGGTTGATTCATCCATTTAATATAAATAGTAGATTGCAGGGATCCAGGAATGGATTCATCCATTTAATACAAATAGTTGATATTTGCCGGGATCCAGGAATGGATTCATCCATTTAATACAAATAGTTGATATTTACCGGGATCCAGGAATGGATTCATCCATTTAATACAAATAGGTGATATTTGCCGGGATCCAGGAATGGATTCATCCATTTAATACAAATAGTTGATATTTGCAGGGATCCATTTTACAGACTTATTATGGTGGGAAAAATTGAACAATATTTGGCGGATTACGCCCGTATTCTGAGATATCAAGGCACTGAAAACCCTCCATGCAGCCCCCATCCGACATCAGATCAAGTGCCGCCTATGACCTCCTTCTTCACCGCTTTTACTGTGTCAATGTTTGAAAACTGGTTGATAAAACTTTTACTGTGTCAATGTTAGAAAACTGGTTGATAAAACTTTTACTGTGTCAATGTTTGAAAACTGGTTAATAAAACTTTTACTGTGTCAATGTTTGAAAACTGGTTGATAAAACTTTTACTGTGACAATGTTTGAAAACTGGTTGATACAACTTTTACTGTGTCAATGTTTGAAAACTGGTTGATAAAACTATTACTGTGTCAATGTTTGAAAACTGGTTGATAAAACTTTTACTGTGTCAATGTTTAAAACTGGTTGATAAAACTTTTACTGTGACAATGTTTGAAAACTGGTTGATAAAACTTTTACTGTTTACTGTGACAATGTTTGAAAACTGGTTGATAAAACTTTTACTGTGACAATGTTTGAAAACTGGTTGATAAAACTTTTACTGTGTCAATGTTTGAAAACTGGTTGATAAAACTTTTACTGTGACAATGTTTGAAAACTGGTTAATAAAACTTTTACTGTGACAATGTTTGAAAACTGGTTGATAAAACTTTTACTGTGACAATGTTTGAAAACTGGTTGATAAAACTTTTTTGATAAGCACTGCCTTTCTTAATGGAATTTACTTATTAGAATTTACTAACTAGAATTTCCTTAATTACTAGAATCTATTTACTAGAATTTACTTATTAGAATTCACCATTAACGTTATTTATATATTTTTTAAATCTTTTATTTTTAAGTGCAAGAACACACCAGTACAGTATGAACACGGCCTAAAAATTCAATTGGGGAGGGGGGGCATCGGTGCTACTAGAGCCTTGTAGTTTGTTTGCAGACGACGGCGAAGCCAAGCAATGTCGTATTTACCAAAGACATGCTGGGACATGCCGCAAGCAACAACGGTCTTCACAAACACGCTCACAATGGTTGAGACACAGCCCGGTCACTTTGGTCAGCTGCAACGTATTTGTACATTATTTACTGTTAATTTTATCATTTAGAATTCTGGCTGTATGTCACACACATTCTGGCTGTATGCTACACACATTCTGGCTGTATGCTACATACGTTCTGGCTGTATGCTACACACATTCTGGCTGTATTGTACACACATTCTGGCTGTATGCTACACACATTCTGGCTGTATGGTACACACATTCTAGCTGTATATCACACACATTCTGGCTGTATGCTACACACATTCTGGCTGTATTGTACACACATTCTGGCTGTATGCTACACACATTCTGGCTGTATGGTACACACATTCTGGCTGTATGTTACACACATTCTGGCTGTATGCTACACACATTCTGGCTGTATGTCACACACATTCTGGCTGTATGTTACACACATTCTGGCTGTATGGTACACACATTCTGGCTGTATGCTACACACATTCTGGCTGTATGCTACACACATTCTGGCTGTATGCTACACACATTCTGGCTGTATTGTACACACATTCTGGCTGTATGTTACACACATTCTGGCTGTATGCTACACACATTCTGGCTGTATGTCACACACATTCTGGCTGTATTGTACACACATTCTGGCTGTATGGTACACACATTCTGGCTGTATGGTACACACATTCTGGCTGTATGCTACACACATTCTGGCTGTATGCTACACACATTCTGACTGTATGTCACACACATTCTGGCTGTATGTCACACACATTCTGGCTGTATGGTACACACATTCTGGCTGTATGGTACACACATTCTGGCTGTATGCTACACACATTCTGGCTGTATGTCACACACATTCTGGCTGTATGTTACACACATTCTGGCTGTATGGTACACACATTCTGGCTGTATGCTACACACATTCTGGCTGTATGGCTGTATGCTACACACATTCTGGCTTATGTTACACACATTCTGGCTGTATGCTACACACATTCTGGCTGAATGTCACACACATTCTGGCTGTATGCTACACACATTCTGGCTGTATGTTACACACATTCTGGCTGTATGTTAAACACATTCTAGCTGTATGCTACACACATTCTGGCTGTATGCTACACACATTCTGGCTGTTTGTTACACACATTCTGGCTGTATGCTACACACATTCTGGCTGTATGCTACACACATTCTGGCTGTATGTCACACACATTCTGGCTGTATGCTACACACATTCTGGCTGTATGTCACACACATTCTGGCTGTATGCTACACACATTCTGGCTGTATGCTACACACATTCTGGCTGTATGTCACACACATTCTGGCTGTATGCTACACACATTCTGGCTGTATGGTACACACATTCTGGCTGTATGGTACACACATTCTGGCTGTATGCTACACACATTCTGGCTTTATGCTACACACATTCTGACTGTATGTCACACACATTCTGGCTGTATGGTACACACATTCTGGCTGTATGCTACACACATTCTGGCTGTATGTCACACACATTCTGGCTGTATGTTACACACATTCTGGCTGTATGGTACACACATTCTGGCTGTATGCTACACACATTCTGGCTGTATGGCTGTATGCTACACACATTCTGGCTTATGTTACACACATTCTGGCTGTATGCTACACACATTCTGGCTGAATGTCACACACATTCTGGCTGCATGGTACACACATTCTGGCTGTATGTCACACACATTCTGGCTGTATGTTACACACATTCTAGCTGTATGCTACACACATTCTGGCTGTATGCTACACATATTCTGGCTGTTTGTTACACACATTCTGGCTGTATGCTACACACATTCTGGCTATATAAGACACACATTCTGGCTGTTTGTTACACACATTCTGGCTGTATGCTACACACATTCTGGCTGTATGCCACACACATTCTGGCTGTATTCTACACACATTCTGGCTGTATGTCACACGCATTCTGGCTGTATGCTACACACATTCTGGCTGTATGCTACACACATTCTGGCTGTATGCTACACACATTCTGGCTGTATGGTACACACATTCTGGCTGTATGTTACACACGATCTGGCTGTATGTCACACACATTCTGGCTGTATGTTACACACGTTCTCGCTGTATGTCACACACATTCTGGCTGTATGTTACACACATTCTGGCTGTATGTCACACACATTCTGACTATGTTACACACGTTTTGGCTGTATATCACACACATTCTGGCTGTATGTTACACACATTCTGGCTGTATGTTACAAACATTCTGGCTTTATGTTACACACATTCTGGCTGTATGTCATACACATTCTGGCTGTATGTCATATACATTCTGGCTGTATGTCATACACATTCTTGTTGTATGCTGTAGTAATTATTGAAGATAAAATGTTCGAACAATTAATCTTCCAAGATTATTGCAACGTTCTTGTATTTTAAACACAAAAATTACACAAAGAGTATAGAAATAATGATTCCTTAGATTGCTAACTATACTCCTGTATATCTTATTACCGACAATGTTTATAGTCAGGCTTTGGGATCTGGGAATCATTGGCCAAGCTATTTCATTTATTTATTTTTTTTTAAAGAAAAACATGGTTTCAACCGATTCAAAATTAAAAAAAAACCTGCTAAAATAAAATAAAATAAAAATTCTATTAGCAAAACTATGTTTGACATAAAAATCAAAGGAATGCCAATTCATTTCAAACATTGTCTATGCATTTTGTGGGACAGGTGGCCGAGGGGTGTAGATACGCGACTGTTGACCTGAGATTCCTGTGTTCGATCCTCTGAGAGACCCGTGGGATTTTTTCCAGGTGAAATTTTATGCAACGTTGTCCCACAAGTCCACCCAGCTTTAAATGGGTACCTGACTTAAGTTGGGGAAGTAAAGGCGGCTGTTAACCACACAATCCCTTCATGTGTCGAGTGTATCGGAAAAGATGAATACTACCCTTCATCTGCCCCGATGACCCGTCAGGGCTAAAGGAGCTTTACATTACATATTAATAGGCATTCTATTTAGATTTGATGACATGATTACACAAATTACACTATGTAACAAAATTTAGCAAAAGTTATGTTTGGCTGCATTTTTTAGTGTTTCTTTAAGAAACCCGATGTGCTGATTTCAAAAATGAAATTCATTTTATTATATCATCGACGGTTCAGACCGACTCCGGTGTCAGCATTCCATCAGCCGCCGACACCGACACCGTTGTCGTTATTGCATCTGCCGCCGGGGGGGGGGGGGACAAAGGGAAATAACTGTGTATTTTTTCCCGATATATATCTCATACAATATATAAAGATCACGTCTAATTGTATAAAACATTAAATTTAACAGTCTGGCTACAAAACAGTAAATCTAACAATGTATAGCTACATTTTCTTTTACCTTTCTTGCTGACTTTTTGTACAATTATTTTTGAACAAAGAAACAAAGATCTCCCCCCCCCCCTTTCCACAGAGTCAATAATGAGTGAAATCACTGAGTAAATTGTTACTTGATATAAAATAGATTCAGAATTTCAGCGGTAACTCTATATTTTAGTTAGATTAGAATATAGTTGACTTATTAAAACAAGCAATTTAAGTCTTTTCCGTTTCGGACAAAGGACATTTTAGAGCATTTTCATGTACGCAGTGGCTACGGTTACGCCGGACGAAATCCGTATTTTTCCCCCCGGGTTACAGCCATAGATATTGAGAGGGAAGTAATCATGTTGAATAACTGTTACAAAAATAAATAATGGTTACGCCCCCTTGATTAGCTTTTATTATTTATATTTAAAATATAAGCAAAAACGGTACTTAAAACGCCCCCTTTTTCGGCCCTCAGAGGTCAGATCGTGAAATGAGCTTTTGATGTACACTTGGCCGGCCAAGACCTACAAAATGATATATACATCATGGGTCCAGGACTTATGGTTGTTGAGATCTAGGATGATGACGGACAGACAGACAGACAGACAGACAAAACGGGGACAATAGAGCATTTTTTTTCGAAAATGCACTAAAAAACATGGAATGATAATATGTAAACCTTTAATACTATACGTTTGATAACACAGCTTTGAAAAGTTTTAAAGGGTGCCAGAGACTATGTTTACCATGACACTCCACGGAGTGCCACAAACTATGTTTACCATGACACTCCACGGAGTGCCACAAACTATGTTTACCATGACACTCCACGGAGTGCCACAAACTATGTTTACCATGACGCTCCACGAGCTCCATGTTATGTCGTGGTGCATGCTACACCCCAGTCTGTATGTTGTTGGTTATGAATTCAAATCCCAGCAATCCCAGTGAATTACCTATATCTTCCATGCTGCATTTCTAATCATTGGACACTTGGCTTTGGTGGAAATAAATAAGGGGCATTATAAATCCTCCATTAATAAAGAGATAAACATTTCATCTTTACAAAGACTTTACTAAAAGCACTAATCACTAAAGAAATAACTCAATAGCATGGCGCAAACATTTCAACTAGTGGTCGCCACAATCCATCTCATGTGAGCTACAATGGAGCAAGTCCCAGTCATAGAGAATAATTTACAGTTTTATTTTTGAGGCAGAGACCTTTGTTAGGTTTTGGGTTGGGGAAAAAAATAACAAATGTGCCACTAATATTTCGGAATAAATAAGTGATAATAATTATGCATAATAATCGTTATACAACTATTCATATGAATTTTTACTAACAATTTATTTTATATATCTTAAGATAAAAAGTGATATGTCACGGTTTGAAATATTTTAGTTGTTTCCTAAGCAACATAATTTGCATGTGCCTGTAGGCTAGTAATAGTTTGCCTTTGCCTGTAGGCTAGTAATAGTTTGCCTGTGCCTGTAGGCCAGTAATAGTTTGCCTGTAGGCTTCGAATAGTTTGCCTGTGCCTGTAGGCTAGTATTATTTTGCCTGTAGGCTAGTAATAGTTTGCCTGTGCCTGTAGGCCAGTAATAGTTTGCCTGTAGGCTTCGAATAGTTTGCCTGTGCCTGTAGGCCAGTAATAGTTTGCCTGTAGGCTACGAATAGTTTGCCTGTGCCTGTAGGCTAGAAATAGTTTGCCTATAGGCTAGTAATAGTTTGCCTGTGCCTGTAGGCCAGTAATAGTTTGCCTGTAGGCTACGAATAGTTTGCCTGTGCCTGTAGGCTAGTAATAGTTTGCCTGTAGGCTAGTAGTAGTTTGCCTGTGCCTGTAGGCTAGTAATAGTTTTCCTGTAGGCTAGTAATAGTTTGCCTGTGCCTGTAGGCTAGTAATAGTTTGCCTGTGCCTGTAGGCTAGTAATAGTTTTCCTGTAAGCTACTAATAGTTTGCCTGTGCCTGTAGGCTAGTAACAGTTTTCCTGTAGGCTAGTAATAGTTCGACTGTGCCTGTGGGCTACTAATAGTTTGCCTGTGCCTGTTGGCTAGTAATAGTTTTCCTGTAAGCTACTAATAGTTTGCCTGTGCCTGTAGGCTAGTAATAATTTTCTCGTAGGCTACTAATAGTTTGCCTGTGCCTGTAGGCTAGTAATAGTTTTCCTGTGCCTGTGGGCTAGTAATAGTTTGCCTGTGTCTGTATGCTAGTAATAAAAATGCCGAGGAAGACGATAAAACAAACGCTAAACATGATCTTATACTTGGTAAATCTGTAGCTGCTTCACCACGGATTAGCTCGTGTGAATGTATTGGAAGGTGTCCAGAGGGTCTATATGGTAAAAGTTTGCTTGGGGGCCTAAAATTTTCTGTCGTTTGTTCGCCTTGTATTGTCACGTGAGGCGCCCATAAAAACATTTTCTGTAACATGTATTAATGAGAAAATAATAAGTTGTTTGACTTATATAGATATATAGGAGAATTGAACTTTTATAAGCTATACCTGTATATTTACAAATTATATTCATGCTTTAAAGATAAACAGACTTTGGGGAGGGGGAGGGGAGAGAAGACTTCTCCCTTTCAATGAATGTAAGTGAATGTATTACACCTAAATGAGCACTCCAGATATGAATGTATTACACCCTAATAATCACTCCAGATAAGAATGTATTACACCCTAATGAACCCTAATGTGCTCAATGGTCGTGACGCGCTAGAAGAAAGGGGCATAACAATATAAATAAATAATTCCGAAAATGAAGAATGTTCTCCCTTTATAAAGCAACAAATAACGCTGTGGTTTGCCGGAATGGTGCTGAGTGCTGACCTGCTGATAGTATTCTCTTAGAAAGTATGTAGGGGGGGGGGGCTAGTTAGAAGTATATTTGGGGATATTTTTTACACTATGTGAAATGATAGATTTAGGGCGTCTTAAACAGAATGTAATTTTTCAATACATATTTCCGTTTATTTATTTCTCTAACAATGGTCCTGAATACTGCAATGATGGTAAGCCAATCTACAGACACCTCATTATGTTTATAGTGGAGCCCTCACATCATCTTGGCTATTGTGGGGATGATACAAGGACACAACATAAAGTCCCATAATTGGTTTGCAGGATTTGTGCCACTCACTTCAGCCAAAAACAATAAATGCTGCATAAATCACTGACTTAGACTTCATCTTGTGAACACTCTGACACACAGACCTCATTACTAGCAGATTATTAATTGGTAGTTCACTTTCCAGCTTTACTAGCATCAGGGCCGGCTTTATGTCACGGCAACCTATGCGGCCGCAGTGGGCCCCGCGCTAATTATTTAATTAAACCATTATAACTTATAATCATGTATAGTTCAGCGTGTTTATTCTGTTTTTGCAGTTTGTTTTATCAATTACGTCATTGTTTCAAGTGAAACAATTAGGCTATTCTCGCTATTGACCGTGATCTATGTAGGAAACAGAACTTTGATGATATACTGTATGACTTCTCTACACGCAGGTCTCGTAAAACTAATTTAATCCTGCTTTTATACATAATAAAGAATGAATAAAATACAAAGACGAATTTATTTTCTAATACAAAATCTAAATTTTCACTTGTTATCCTTATCCCTACCCACTACCCAGTCTGTACCCCGCGCAATCAGTTCCGCATAGGGCCCCGCAATTGTTAGGGCCGGCCCTGACTAGCATATTGTGTTATTGTCATCGATATTGGAACTCTTAGTATACAGTACTGACCCAGAGATTCCGATAAAGTTTGTGTTACGTACACATAATGTACTAGTCATACATTGTAATGGATGTCTAGATATATCAACAGAGCAAATAATGGATGTCTAGATATATCAACAGAGCAAGTAATGGATGTCTAGATATATCAACAGAGCAAGTAATGGATGTCTAGATATATCTCAGAGCAAGTAATGGATGTCTAGATATATCAACAGAGCAAGTAATGGATGTCTAGATATATCAACAGAGCAAGTAATGGATGTCTAGATATATCAACAGAGCAAGTAATAGATGTCTAGATATATCAACAGAGCAAGTAATGGATGTCTAGATATATCAACAGAGCAAGTAATGGATGCACCTTCAAAGTGCAAATGTCCAACATTTTCTCATTTACAATTTTTACAGATTGTGTATATTTTGGTGGCCTCCATACTGACCAACGCTTAATGAACTCACTTTTGGATTTATATTTTGTCACATCCTGCAGGGCCGTGAAATACTATTGTATAAGGGGTGCAAAACACCTGGACGGCAGCTTTGGATATAAAGAAATTTGAATTAAAAAAAATACTTCATTAAAAAATAAAAAGTAATATTAACTATAAAATAAAATAATTGCATTTAAAATGTATTGAATAGTATTGTCAGAAATATATAGAACATTTAAAATGTATTGAATAGTATTGTCAGAAATATATAGAACATTCAAAATGTATTGAATAGTATTGTCAGAAAAATATAACACATTTAAAATGTATTGAATATTATTGTCAGAAAAATATAGAACATTTAAAATGTATGGAATGAAATTGTTTGAAATGTATGGAACATTGAAATCGGATACTCAACATGTGGCTCACTGGTTTGTCGGAAACATTAATATTGTAGAATTCACTTGTCTGTATGATAATACATAAACTGTAAATTAAAATTAGATGCACTTATTTGTATAGGAAAACGAATGGACAAATGCAAGAAATGGACAGCATTAGGCAAGAAATGGACATCATTAGGCAAGAGATGGACAGCATTAGGAAAGAAATGGACAGCGTTAGGAAAGAAATCGACTTATGTGTATTGAATTTAGTTGAAGAATGTGATTTTTTTCTTGAATTAAGAGTGACTCTTTTTTTTACTTAATGGAATAACCAGAAATTTGGCCAGAAAAATTCTCTATATCATAATTGCCAACATGTTTTCCTAAAGTTATCATTATTTTCCATTAGTGTGTATAAAAAGGCCAAATTGTTAACATGTTATTTTTGGGTCCTAATATGACAAAGCGACCACAATGTGGACAGGGCAGTGTTAAGTGGTCAAGGTTGTATTCCAAAGGCGACCATAGTGGCACAGGTATGTTATTGGTCAAGGTTGAACCACATATTTGATCGCAATGAGGACATGGCATGCTAGTGGTCGGCTTAGCTGCTGTAGCTGTTTGATGATCTATTTAAGATCGCCAATTACCTCTCCACAGAACACTTGCCTTGGGAGTCTTTAGTGGTCCCTTGATATGTCCGGACCATTAAGGAGTCTCACCATAATATTTGATTCAACACGCGATGTATCAGCTCTGTCTAGGACCTCTAGTTTTTTACTTCATAATAGAACTGAGAGAGCGTTAGTGAAATGGCTCGATTAGTTCGATCTTATTGCTGTACAGCGTCTGAGTCTCACACCCAATATGGAGTGATGTGAGGGGGTTTCAGTCCTCAAGTCTCACACCCAAAGTGGAGTGATGTGAGGGGGTCTCATGTGAGCATCTCCCAGATTAAATGTCTACAATATGTCACAAGAGGTGCTGATTGACAATAGCTGTAACATTTTTACAGGTGAGGATATTTGTGACTTTGTTAATGAACTTATTTAAACTGTAAATAACAAACACATATAAATAACGAGCCCATGTAAATAACGAACACATTTAAATAACAAGCACATGTAAATAACGAGCACATTTAAATAACGACCACATGTAAATAACGACCACATTTAAATAATGATCACATTTCTGAAAAATACAAAAAAAAAAGTTTGTGCAAAATAAAATGAATACAACACAAATATTCAGTGGTAAACTTTATTATTACAATAACAAAAGGCCAAAATCTTCAAAATGACAGTAATAACAAGAAATTGCATAAAATAATCATAAGTAGTTATCGTTATAACCATGCCTAAAACACAGAGCATACATTCACATAAATAATTGCTCACAATTTTAAAATGAACTAATCATTAGTCAGCTCCACATGAACTCAATGTGACATTAATCAGTTCAACATGAACTCATGGTGACATTAATCAGTTCAACATGAACTCAATGTGACATTAATCAGTTCAACATGAACTCAATGTGACATTAATCAGTTCAACATAACTCATGGTGACATTAATCAGTTCAACATGAACTAATGGTGACATTAAGTCTGTTCATTTCGCTGAACTCAATGTACACAGCTAAATGCTAATTTTGTTTTACTTCCAACCAATCACCGTAGACAGATAAGATTTAAAAATAACAAACAAAATAAATTGGCACCTTAAATATATTGGGACAGTGAAAAACAAAAAAAAAATGTAATTATTTATTATTTTAATCTGTCATTAACCGTCCTTTGAATCTCATTCATTTAATAATATTTTAAGTCTCTTTTTGTGTGAAACTTTTTTTCAACACATCATGTATATTAAAGTCAATGAAATGACTTGTAATTATTCCTCTTGGCTATTAAATTTACTCTGCATATACAAATTTTGATAAAAGTTCAGGAATAAGGTGAAAAAGGCGAATAAACTACAGTACATGTATTATTTGTAATCAAGATTCAAAATGTAAGGAAGTCTCGTAGACACATTATTTTTTACTTTCAGACATTATTTTTGCAGAGATTGATTTAAAGTTAAGACTCTTTTATGTAAGAAAGATGTTTTAATACAGGACAGTGATTTAACAGCTCAATATGATTTTGCTAAAAAAATTCAATTCTTATAAATTTAATCTATTCTATTCTAAAAAAAAGCAGTAACATTTAATTGCTGTATCTTAATCATATTTGCTAAATAGTGGTGTTAACAAGTTTTATGAGCTCATGATGCTGAACAAAATTATGGGAAAATGATTATTGGTGTGTTGCTAAAAGCATATTATTTTACTCTTGACTAACCATGTTCTAAAGGACTATCTGCATGCCAACTAAACATCCAATTTTACATACCTCTCTTTAAATCTCTCAAGCTATACATGAATGTATAAGACAACAATATCTTCAATAATACCCATGTCATTTCAAACAGTTTCCTTTATTCATTTATTTCTCAAGAGGCAATTTTGTTGTTTTCGAAATTGAGAAAAAGAAAAGAAACATTTAGACCCCGATACCATTGTCCTGCCATTAAGTTTTAAATTAAGATGAAGTCAATTTCTGTTTTATGCTAACTCATCAATCTAATAAATCTGAGGTTTGAATCAAGTCAACCAAATGACCCAGTTAGTGTTTTAATCATTATAGTAGAAAACAAAAATTGGAACATTAGACAAAAAAAAAATACAACATAAGTGGTATAATGAAATCTATATTGTAAAAACAAGGTCAAACTGATAAAAAAGGGGGAGTTTGAAAGGGGAAAAAAAACTTCAAAATTTGAGCAAATAACAAATTGATGTACTGCCAGTCTACTGGTGAATGTTGACAGTCAATGACATTGATCTACTGCCAGTCTACTGGTGAATGTTGACAGTCAATGACACTGATCTAGTGCCAGTCTACTGGTGAATGTTGACAGTCAATGACATTGATCTGCTGCCAGTCTACTGGTGAATGTTGACAGTCATTGACAAAAATAGATATTATGATGACAGTTAATATATGGATTTTTCTAGTGTAGAAAATATGAACAAAAACACTTTGAGTTATGATATGGAACACATTGAGTTATGACATGGAACACATTTTGTTTATGTACATATAAAATTATTCAATATGTTGATAAAAAATCAAACATCGAAATATATATGTATAACTAATGGAATGGCTTTTTTGATAATTGGAAGTAAAACATTTATTGCACATGTTAGGGAAAGATTGACCCAGATGAGAATGTAGAGTTAAAAATAAATTATCGCCATGGCGAGGCTCAAATAGTGATTACACAAAAAATTAATAAAAAAAATCAATGTGTTTAAGCTGAAGCAACATTGTAAATTGCAAGTACTCTACCAGCAAGAGATGTGAGCCAAGGCCACTGTATGTGCTCATCAATAAACTAGACTTAATAAGTGATCAGCTGCTAGACATATAAATAATTATACAGATGAACATGGCGAATCTGTCAACAAATATACTCCCAAGCACAGTCATACAAGTTGTCAGAACAAAATATACACTCACATTAATCCTATCAATTTATTCAAGGTGATAAGAAAATTTCCTTTTAATTTTTTGCATGTTCCTATGAAGACAATGAAAAATATTTTGGCACCAACTGAACTAAATCTCACTCTTCACCTAAATGATATTACTGAAAATAAAGTTTTAAGAAATGAATTCAGTTTTGAGTGTTAATGTAATTCTGAAGACATTTATACTTTGCTTTGGTTTGTTTTGTTCAAAGTCATTACTTTCATATAGATAATTAGAATACTTGTCTTTGTGTGTAATAATACATTAATGAAAACATCATCAACCTAATACTAATATTTGAAGGGGAATAGACTTATATTAACTTATAAGACTTATTTACAATACCATACTCTTTTATCTCTTTTTGTCAGTACCACTAGTCAGAAAATATCTAATTATTAAATCAGATATAGTAATTTCAAATTTAACTTATACAATATAAAAATGGATACAATTTACAAGTATTTATTATATCACTATAAATAGTTGTATCACTATTATTAACTTCAGTCTATAAATGATAGAGTATAATGAACAATATAAACGTTAAGTGTTTTGTAGTTAAAAATAAGTCTAGAGAGTTTAGTAAACAACATCTGGTGGCAAACTTTAAAAATAAATCAGTTAAGTTGCAGAACATATTTTATAATATTCAATGGACAATGTAGGCTGTGTTAATAGCATAAAAACAATTAAAAACATACAGCAGAGGTTTTGTAAGCCATGGGGTATTAGTGCTAAATGAATGTGTTCAGCAGTGCATAATAAATAAGTTTTACAATAAAATACCCCCCACCCCCACCCCTCATTTTAAGTATAATTTTAAAACAATTAGAGTTTGGCTATCTTAACTTGTTCACCACTGAAACATTGGTAAACATCTTATTTTTTCTTAATTTCTGGAGCATCTTTCCTTTAACATATTTTTTTTATATGTTTTTGATAAACAATTGATAATTGTAGAAGTTATTTTGCCATTAGCCATAATAGATGTATCAATATTACTGATATCCACCATAA
Organism: Bulinus truncatus; assembly: GCA_021962125.1. NCBI lineage: Eukaryota > Metazoa > Mollusca > Gastropoda > Planorbidae > Bulinus > Bulinus truncatus. The sequence continues at coordinate 874,459 of JAGDYQ010000280.1, read as the reverse complement.
TCAATTTATTATAAGAAAAAAATTTGAGAAACGTCTAGCCTAGGATTTAAAGGTAAAAAAAAACAAGTGTAATGTTTCAATATTAGCAATAAATCAATAGATTTCTGACATTATAGAATTGATCCCTCTCATGGATTGACACCAAAATAAAAGGCAGTATTGGATTTCAAATAAAATGAATGCGTTGACTAGCCGCCATAATTAAACAACAATATAGGTGTACGATTTTTGCTAATGTGTTCCTAAATCTTCTAAAATTGATACTGTCCACTGTGAATTGACGCTTCCATATCATTACAGCAAAGGATAACTCGACATACTTTCTGGGCCTGCTTTTCCAACGAAGACGACCCTGGACACTGCACCCTCTTCTCGGAAGTGACAAGCAAGTCGATAATGTCCTTGGAGGATAAATACTTTCTTCTGGAGTGATACTGTGGCCTTGAAATTGAGGCAGCCGAAGCAGCTGCGGACAGATGTATGAAGTCATATATTAGAATTTGTAATCTTTAGTCCTTAAAATGTACTATAAGTAGTAGTCTTTGCAGAGAAAGGCCAGAGGCGGATTTAGCGGCACCTACTTATCAGGGGCCCCAGAAAAGCCATATTTACATAGATTTTCAAAACTATTTGTTTGTATTTTTTAAGAGGCCCAATATTGTCTAATAATCAAGGGCGACAGATGCTCTATGTTTGCCTCTGCAAAAGTGTGTCCTATAAAGTGTCACATCGTGCATTAATATATGTAATTAAATATTTTGTGTGAAAGTGCATCCAATGTTATTGAATGTTAGCTGATCACTTTTTTGTATTGTTGCAAAATTATGAGAAGACAAATATATGTTTACTTTACTATACAGGAGGAAACATTGACCCAGTCAGTAGCAGACTAGATTCACTATGACCCAGTCTGTAGCAGACTAGATTCACTATGACCCAGTCTGTAGCAGACTAGATTCAGTATGACCCAGTCAGTAGCAGACTAGATTCAGTCACAGTCTGTAGCAGACTAGATTCAGTATTACACAGTCTGTAGCAGACTAGATTCAGTATTACACAGTCTGTAGCAGACTAGATTCAGTATGACCCAGTCAGTAGCAGACTCAATACAGTATGACCCAGTCAGTAGCAGACTAGATTCAGTATGACCCAGTCTGTAGCAGACTAGATTCAGTATGACCCAGTCAGTAGCAGACTCAATACAGTATGACCCAGTCAGTAGCAGACTAGATTCAGTCACAGTCTGTAGCAGACTAGATTCAGTACTACACAGTCTGTAGCAGACTAGATTCAGTATGACCCAGTCTGTAGCAAACTAGATTCAGTATGTCCCAGTCAGTAGCAGACTAGATTCAGTATGTCCCAGTCAGTAGCAGACTAGATTCAGTATGTCCCAGTCTGTAGCAGACTAGATTCAGTATGACCCAGTCAGTAGCAGACTAGTTTCAGTCACAGTCTGTAGCAGACTAGATACAGTATTACACAGTCTGTATTAGACGAGATTCAGTATGACACAGTCTGTAGCAAACTAGATTCAGTATGTCCCAGTCAGTAGCAGACTAGATTCAGTATGACCCAGTCTGTGGCAGACTAGATTTAGTATGACCCAGTCAGTAGTAGACTAGATTCAGTATGACCCAGTCTGTAGCAGACTAGATTCAGTATGACCCAGTCAGTAGCAGACAGTATGACCCAGTCAGTGGCAGACAGTATGACCCAGTCAGTAGCAGACTAGATTCAGTATGTTCCAGTCAGTAGCAGATTCAGTATTGATTTTTTTGTAACCAGATCTCTGACTTACTTGGTGGATTTGTGTTGACATTTATCTTCATAGCACATTACTGGTACAAGATCAAATTACTGCACATAACCTACACACAGCACGTTACTGGTACAAGATCAAATTACTGCACATAACCTACACATAGCACATTACTGGTACAAGATCAAATTACTGCACACAACCTACACATAACACATTACTGGTACAAGATCAAATTACTGCACATAACCAGTGCTCGATTTACTGCCGGGGATGCCGGCGATATCCCCGGCACTGAGGACTTTCATCCCCGGCTCTGCTTTAGCTAATGTCATCCCTGCCGGGGATGACATTTATCCCCGGCTCTGCGGAATTTTTAGAGCATTTTCGAAAAAAAATGCTCTATTGTCCCCGTTTTGTCTGTCTGTCTGTCTGTCCGTCATCACCCTAGATCTCAGCAACCATAAGTCCTAGACCCATGATGTATTTATCATTTTGTAGGTCTTGGCCTGCCATGTGTGCAGCAAAAGTTCATTTCGCGATCTGACCTCTGAGGGCCGTAAAAGGGGGCTTATAAAGTACCGTTTTTTACTATATAAGCTATATTAACAATGGAGCGCCCTATATCTCAGCAACCATAAGTCCTAGACCCATGATGTATATATCATTTTGTAGGTCTTGGCCTGCCAAGTGTACATTTCACAATCTGACCTCTCAGAGCCAAAATATAAGAGTTTCTTATATACCGTTTTTGCTTATATTTTAAATATAAATAATAAAAGCTAATCAAAGGGGCGTAATCATTATTTATTTTTGTAATAGTTATTCAACATGATTACTTCCCTCTCTAAAATTATCGAAATTCATGCGCGTGGAGCAATATTTATGGCTGTAACCCGAAAAAAAAATACGGATTTCGTCCGGCGAAAATGCTCTAAAATGTCCTTTGTCCGAAACGGAAAAGACTTAAATTGCTTGTTTTTCATCCCCAGCACTGATTTTTTTTTCATCCCCAGCACTGATTTCTTTTAAAGTCGAGCGAGTACTGGTAAATTTTGAAGTTAAGCTTCACAATTTTGTACTGCGTTTCTATCTACCGAATCAATAGAAATAAACGTACAGCAAGAGTTCAAAGTATTTTTTTGTATTCTTTGGTACTAATTTATTCGTCGCTCTTAAGTCGTAAGGCGCAAGATATCAATCGAAAAATTTTATTTTTATATACAAATCTAGACAAAGAATTAAAGTAAATTTTTTTTTTTATAATTTAAAATTAATATGTTTAAAGAGCCGTCTTGCAAAAACGTTAACCCAAACAAAGCTGTCTTTTACAAACAAACAACTGTATTTCAAGGAGTGAAATCTCAAAAAGATGATCTTCATACTACGTCTACTGTGTGTAAGTCATGTTTTACAGTATATATGTAGTAATGATTTGTTATTACAAGTTTAGATTATCCGACTTTAATAAGTTTAATTTAAAGTTGAAATCAAAATACCTAAGTAGCTGGATGTATTGATAAAATAATGTTTTATTCTGCACGCATTAGCTTTATGTTTAATGGTAACACTGGAGTAAAACCATTTGCTCGTTAACAGTGTAATGTAAGTTTACAAGACTGATTCACAGCTATAAGATAAGTAGGATGTTATAAAATTAAACCAAACAGTGTAATCGAAATATAATTTTTCTCTTGATGATGCTGATTAGGGGTGTGCCGGATATGTTTTTTTCCAACCGGATCCGGATCTTCTTATGCGAAACCCGCCGGATCCGGTACCGGATTATTATTCCGGATTTTGGCACTTTGCAGATACCGGTAAATTTGAGGGGTTGGATGCCTTCTGAACAGAAATGGCTGAATGACAATGGTTGATTGGAAGTTGGAAGTGAAGAACTTTGAAATAAATTAGAAAATAGAAATTATTCAAGAATCACTGAAATCCAAATATAACGCAGATTGATAATAAGTTATTATCCATATGTAACTAAACTCGCTGGTAAGTTCTAACTCGCTGCAAGGTCAAAGGAAAACAACTTTATTATTAGTCTATTACTTTCATTACTTTGGCACTTGCCACTTGGCAGTGTAATTTTTAACTATTGTAGTGCACTAATTGTTTTGAATCTGAGGAGAAAAGACTCATCATATGAGTTCATCTTGTCTTGTCATTGGCTCATTGGATGATGGATGCTTATTGCTTATTGTTATTGTTCAAATGTTCATAGTTTATGATGTGTATTGAAATGAATAATTAATTGAAAAAAAAAATAACAGGATTGAATTGAATTGAGATTTGAGAACAATAATTCTGTATTTCTGTACTTTACAAGTTTGAAAATTTAAATACAAATTTTAATGAATTCAATTGGCATTTGACAAAGCCATTATTCAAGCCTAAAGAAGTAAGAATAAGATGTTGATAACTTACTAATGACTATTAGTTTGTTAACAGTGTTAAGTTACTCCAAGTCCACAGCCAAATAATGTACACATTCCAGTGATGTCACACAATCACAGCTGAGCGCCTTGGGCCGCGGCTACGTCATGCCGTCGTTTAAACCAATGCTTCTCAAAGTGGTGGGCCGCGGCCCCCTAGGGGGCCGTGGACTGTCCGGAGGGGGGCCGTGGAATTTCGAAAAATGTGACACATAAAATATAATTAACCTAATGTATTGTATGTGAATAGTATTAATATATGTATAAAATAAAATCTAGTTTATCTTATCTTATGTGTTGCATCCTTTCACTCTTTCATTGTTAATATTAGAAAAAGCATGTATTGACTAGTAAAAGTTTGCATATAGAAGTTTAAAATTATAAATTTAAGCAATCTAAACCAAAAATAGGGGGGGGGGGGCGTGACATACTGATTGGCGTTCCAAGGGGGCCGTGACTTCAGAAAGTTTGAAAAGTACTGGTTTAAACCAAAGAGCACAGATCATAGCGCAAGCGAGAATCGCCGAAGATGGCTTGGTGACATAGAGATCACCAAAGACCTTTAAATTTATACTAGACCGCTAACGTAATGTTAATTTTTACTAAAAAAAATGATACGCATTTTTAACAATTGAGTGAACGATAATATAAATAAAATATGAATTAAAATTACGGTAAATTTTTTTAAAGCATATTTGACTTTTAATTCCTTGTTTAAATAGAATTATAATAACCTTTATTATAAAATAGAATTAAAAAATAAAAAAAAATTGGGAAGGAATTGCTTTTAATGAAAGACGTTACGTTAGGGTTAGGGTTAGATTACCAACTCAGTGACTTTTTATATTAATTACTGTTAGAGAATTAGTGTTTCTTCACGGAAATTTCAGAATGGAAAAATATTCTATTTTTCATTTTACAATATTTAATATTCATATTTGAACTATTTTTTCAATAGGAAATCTCGTGGGTGATGCATTTTAATTTAATAACAAAGAAGACATATTTTCCATCTCTCAGAGAAATCGAAATAACTTAAATGTTGAATTTATCAAAAACCATTCATTTCTGTTATTTATTTGCTTATGAAGGTGGCGGGCTATTATTTCCGTTACAACGTCATTGGTGATTGCGGTTAAGATGACGTCACGAATAATAATTACTCATCCCCGCACTATCATGTATGGGATTGGGCCGATTGGCCACTATTAGCGGTGCTGACTCTAGCCTCTGGTATGTTCAAAACATTAAAGAAGCTCAATGCTCGAAACAATCGATTAATGTACCGTGATCGTGTGGAATTTGGGAAAGAGAATTACTTTTATTTCAGATTATGATCCGGTGAGTCACAAAATCTGGCAAATTCCAAAACCGGTATATTCCGGATTCCGGAATCCGGTTATTCCGGATACATGTAAATCCGGCAGAACCGGATTTCACCGGATAGTGCAAAATCCGGCGGAACCGGATTCCGGACCGGATTCCGGCACACCCCTAATGCTGATATTAATACGCTGACACAAGGCGGATCTATGAATTGGTCCTCGGGAAGGCCAGGGGATAGTAGGCTGTGGGGGGGCGTATATCACCTACCCCAGGAACCGCGCCTGATCGGACAGTCATTCATTGCAATTCACGCTGCATCGTTTTCATTTTTAGGACCGGGGACTCATATAATGTTTCAACAAGTTTATATACAAATCTAACAAAAAGAGCGAGGCTGCATTATTGTCAATGTACCAACTGTTTGTTTACGTCATAATTCATTACATGTCCTAACTATCAAATAATTGCTGTTTATTCAAATTAATGGTCCACCACTTCAATATTTTGATGCAAAGTTGTATGCCACAATGTGGTTAAAAGACGGAAGGCATTCTGCCAGCGATGTAGTCTACCTTCAGGCAAACCAACAAAAGAAATAGTTATAGAACAACGTCATAATTTGTTTAAATAAATGAAATGATTATGAGTAATGGAATATTTGATTTCAACAAACAGAGAATACATGAAAAATTAACATTTTTTGTTAAAAATAAATTCATTGCTTGTTCTATTAATGTGCAGCTTCAAATTTGTTTGAACCAACGTGAACTATGTTAATTAAGACAAATGTTTTCCACATTTTTTACATATTATTATTGGTTTTGTCTATGAAAATAAATTAGTTACTTGTTGGCCCATGGATTGAAAATTGAAGATCCTCAAAAATATTGTTGGCATCTCGCCGCCGCTGGGGATGCCGGGGAATTGACATCCCCGGCTCTGGTTTAGCTTTTTTCATCCCCGCCGGGGATGACATTTATCCCCGGTTCTGCGGGAAATTTTGTTCATCCCCGGCACTAGTTTTTTCTTAAATCGAGCACTGCACATAACCTACACATAGCACATTACTGGTACAAGATCAAATTACTGCACATAACCTACACATAGTACATTACTGGTACAAGATCAACTTACTGCACATAACCTACACAGCACATTACTGGTACAAGATCAAATTACTGCACATAACCTACATGAAACATAACATGTGTTACATGAAACTATCAAAATGTACTGCAAACTGTACACATAAAACGTCTCATGTTAAACCATGAACATGTACTGCACATATCCTACACATAACATGTATGAATATAAAATTTAAGAATTACAATGTACATTACAAAACAATACATACCTTTAAGTTGATTTTGTTGAACTCTGACATCTTCACGACTATTTCCCCAAGAGTTGTTCAGAAATTCTTGACTATTTCTCAGTTTAAATTCTGCAGATAGTTTCATGGCTCCGTCTTTTAGTACCATCTCATTGTTTAGTTTCCCCTTAATGTCAAGGTCGTTCTGCCTCTTGTAGTTGTACCTCACTTCATCGTCCACCCCGTATTTACTGGTATCGGACTGGCTGTTGTTGCCGTGACTATAGCTGGTGGTGGTTGCAGTGGACAGATTGGAGTGCAAACTTTCGTTGCTGAAAGTTTTAGCCTCGTAAGAACCTTTCAGTTTATCGCTGCTGTCGTAGTTCTCCATGCTGATGAAGACGTTGTGGTTATTCTCACAAACAGTTTGTTCCTTTCCATTCAGACGAAAAAACTCTAGCAGGGTGTCCTGTGACATTTGTCTTGTGGGTGTTATGGTGTCTATGGCTTCAGCCGATGCGGAGCGTATGTTTGAAGTCAGGTTCTCTATGGAGCCATGATAGGAGCGTTCGACCTCCGCAGATTTGCTGGTGGCTCTGGAGCTCCAGGAGCCACAGTCCGTGTAACAGCTCGACGAGTCACTCATGAAGCTGTCCATAGGCAACGGCTGACTATCAAAACCTGCATACACCTTACGCTTTGGTCGACCCAAGGCCGGTGGACTAGTGGGCATTTCTGACCAGTCACTTTCAGATTCAGACAAGCTGAAAGAATCGTCCATAATGTGGTTGATCTCACCAAGTCTATTTCTATCAACGTTACGCACAGCTATGACTGGTATAGACTTACACCTATTCCGATTCTCCGGCATTCTGGTTACTGGTTTGATTCTGGGATCAGTAAATCTGTTTACATTTGACACAATTCTCTGCGCACTTGCGGAAACCTTGTTTCTTTTGGAATCGTCTATTTTCCTGTGTGTTTGGTTCACCATCATGGCTGAATGCCCTCTTTCAACACCGCATCCATAGCATTGTAGGACCGGGCTGAATTTTTTGAACGATCGTGGACTGAAGCCTTTAGATTGTGTGGAAGAAGTCAGTTTATTGCTTCTGGCTGTCACGATTGAAGGGATGTTCTGAGTATTTAGTTTAGGACTGTTTGACTTACTGTCTTTATATGATCTCTGCGACTCTAGGAAACTTGAGTCTGATGCTGTACAGTACATGCTGGCGTCTTCTGACTCATCTTCACCACTACTGACCTGATCCTGCTGGATAGATCTCTTGACACAGTTATCTACGTTGGGTTTGATATTCTTGTCATTTCTGTCCAGATAAGGACTAGACCTGGCCGAAACAAAGGCTGCGCTCTGACAGGAATAGAAACTTCCGAAAGAGGAATCTTGTGGACTGCTGCAGATACTGTCCTCCCTGGCGAGTCTCGGGGAGTGGGGCAGAACTCGTTTACTCAATGAATCATTTTTTAGTCTACCTAGATCTAAATTTGGATGAACTATGCTACCCCGTGGTTCATTGTTGACACAACTTAGATCTGAATTGCTGGTCGTAGCCATAATATAGGAATGTCTTTTGGACGAACATATAATTTCATTTCTATTAAGTGGATTTTCTTCCAATTTAGTACAGGTCACGTGTGGTGATTCTGATTTTTTCAACTGCTCAAAGAACGTGTAGATCTGCCCGTTGCTTGAATACAAAACGTCGTCAACAGTTGGAGTTATGAGACTTTTCTGTAGAACTGTCTCCTTGTAATTGTCTGTGGCTGATGAATTCTTCATGGCAGCGCTGCCTCTTAAATTATTAACATCTTGAGAAACAAGTTGAAGACATTCTAATGAGTTGGTTAAGTCTGACATGCTCGTGAATCCCTGAACAGCCATTCTCAGTGAGTTTCTTTTCCATTTCGAAACAGGGCTGGACGGTGAAACATCACCTTCAGAGATTGGAGTGTTAGAATTTTGTGATGTGTTGTCTGACTGTACACCGGAGTCCTTATCAGAGTTATATAGCTCGTCTTGCTGTGACATAGAGCTCAAAACATTGACTGATGACCCTTCTACACTGGTATTTAGTTTTCTGGTCTCACAAACGTTGACCTTACTGCTGCCATCGTCAGTAGTCTCTGACTCTGATTGATTGGATCGAATCGAAAGTTTTCTGCAGATAATATTATTGTGTTCATTGACTGTCCAGTGGATGACCACATCCTTATTTCGGTCTGAGCTGTTATCGCCTTTTTGGTCTTTGAGTACTTCCTGATCAATTTGTGACACTAAACTTTTGTCTACATGACGTTTTTTAGCATCGAGATAATTGCCTGCATTATCTACTTCATCTTTGTCTGAAAATTTTAAAGATTTATTTCTGTTAGTTACAGAGACAGGAAGATTGAACCCAGAGCAGATAGGTGATTGTCTCAAAGGCGTCGTGTGATCTGGTTTGATGTCCAAGGGAGAGGTCACATTAGAAATAACAGTTTGTTTAATGTAACCCCCATTGGCTTTAGTATATGTTGTGGTCATCTGAACATCACCCATCACGCTATTTCTAGATATTGACTTCCCTTGAACCATCCCTGGCACTAAGCCGGAAGTGGTCTGAGACACAAACTGAGATTTCAACTCAGTTTGTCCTGGCGGAGGCGAGGATGTGGGCACTGTCACAACTGGACCGGGATAGATTTTTCTGCCAGAGGCCGTCTTTTTCAACCTGGTTTCATCTGAGAGACCTCCAAGTGAATTATTTGGGATATGTAACATATCTGGTCTGTCCCGGTGAACCATTTGCTGGATAGTTCCGTGTATTCTGTATAATGACGTTTTACTTGGGCAAGTAGATGCTGTGGCTGTGAAATTCTCAAGATCCAGACATTGTCCACCTCTGACTTTGTCTTGCAATATCTGGTCAGTCAAACGTATTGTTGGGAGGTAGACATCTGCTTCACCCAAGGCTAGAGGGGCGTGTCTGGTTTCATCATCAGGAGAGGATGGATGTCGTTTTGTGGCGGATGGACTCAGGACTTCAGAAGTTTTTGTCTTGGCCCAGTGGACAACACGACCACGTTCCATACGTTGTTGGTCAAGTCAGAACCTGAACCACGCCCTCTTTCTAATCAAACGCAATGAGATCGAATTGGATGTAATCGGAATTGCTTCTTATTGATTAACTTCCCCACCATGTAAACATAACAAATACTGGACAAATGAATTTCAATAACAATTATGAAAGTGTGTCAAATACAGAGACTCCACATTCCATGCTAGTTGACTTTACATTAAACACTTTTGACCATCTGATGTTCCAGCTCAGTCGAAATAGAATCCAATCAGTTTTCCCACTCAACTTGAAACAATGAAAATGTTGGAAACCACCCTCGAAACTCTGTATCAAGTAAGATTCATTTTTCTTGTCTCGTTCTTATCGCGGACATACAGCCATATGTTATGATCTGAAATGACAAAAAAAAAAAAGGTTAAATATTGCACAAGATTGTTTTTTCTCCTCGGAATGTAAGATAAAAGTTGACCCACTAGAAACCGTGACCCGCCACACACCCTCCCTCATGTTTCACCAGTGCACACAAACTCTTGAGGGGAAACACAACTAGCAGGGATGATAATGACGCCAATAATCGGATGTACAAATTTGGCAGAGTTCCCTTTTTCTACAGCCGTCAAAAAGTAGAGAAGTAACAAAACACCGGGCTATTGAAGACAATACTGCTAAGGATCGACTGGAGCTTAAAATATTTGAACACAACTCACCGGGATTTGAAGAATGGGAGGTCGCTGATCTAACAGACTTTTTTTTTTACAGTTTCTTTTTGTGTCTCATTTATTGACCAAAAGACGCCATGCTACTGGCAAGCTACTCCTTACCGTGCAAAGACTTGGTAAGATTTGTGTTGTGGACCAATCAATACAGAGATGTATTTCTGCAATGTCTCACTTCCGGTGACAAGTCAATTTTATATCAGAAAATATTATCTGCAGTATCGATTACTTTGTAACATTGAAAAAACTGAAATGCATTCGATTATAGATAAAATGTGAACTTTTCCATCAACAGAAATATTCCAGTTCTACAGAGCAAATTGAAATCTAACACTGAATATTCCAGTTCTATAGATCAAAATAAAATCTAACACTGAAATATTCCGGTTCTATAGATCAAAATGAAATCTAACACTGAAATATTCCAGTTCTATAGATCAAAATGAAATCAAACAGTGTTTTACTGGTACAATTTGAAATTGTGTCCATATCAGTTGCGTCCTATACGACTATGAGTTCGCAATATGTAGATTTTGTAGGTACATTGTAGAACTGTATGTTAACTATATGTATAGCTGTTTGTACACAAGTTATATTTTAAATTACGCTTGCAGGTGATCGGAAAATTTGTATTAAAACACTGTTTCTTTTTATTTTAAAATTCGGCATAGAGAATCAATAACCCTGATTGTTACATTGTACACAAAGAGAATCAATTAAATTTTGTGCATTCACAAATAGAATAAGTAAAACAGTCCCACTGTCTTCAATAAGAATCAATAAATTATAAAACTGTCAAATAATTTTGTCTTTACCCCAAAAAAAGCATCATTTACACTCTAGTACAATGTAACAATCAGGATTATTGATTCTCTATGCCGAATTTTAAAATAAAAATAAAAAGTGTTTTAATACAAATTTTCCGATCACCTGCAAGCGTAATTTAAAATATAACTTGTGTACAAACAGCTATATTATTAAACAGCTATTATTAATATATATATATATATACATATATATATATATATATATATATATATATATATATATATATATGAAACTATGTGTGTATGTCTGTGGCATAAAGGTTTATGGCCTATGACATAAAGTTATCCGCATCGCAGAACCAGTTGTCACAAAACTAGGCAAGAAGGTTCTTAAATACAATTAAAATGTTTCTAGCTAGTTAGTTTCTTTTAAAATTGTAAGGATTTACTATATTTAACTGTTAAAAATGAATATTTATTTTAGAGATGGTTGGCTTCATAACTTTGCAAGTCTGAGCTATTTAAAGTATAGCCACTGACATAATTAAAGTATAACAGGTGATATAATTAAGTATAACCAGTGACATAATTTAAGTATAACCAATGACATAATTAAAGTATAACCGGTGACATAATTAAAGTATAACCAGTGACATAATTAAAGTATAACCAGTGACATAATTAAAGTATAACCAGTGACATAATTAAAGTATAACCAGTGACATATTTAAAGTATAACCAGTGACATATTTAAAGTATAACCAATGACATAATTAAAGTATAACCAGTGACATAATTAAAGTATAACCAATGACATAATTAAAGTATAACCAATGACATAATTAATAGGGGATATAAAAGTATCAAAAGTTAAATTAGTTGACTTTAGAATGAACTTTCAAATATTTGTATTTTAGGCTTTAAAAAAAAATACATCCCAGTTACATCTTGGTCTGTAAGACACTGTTATTAATATAATTATTGGACAATTTAGTGTAATATGTAGGAGTTAAAACATGTCTGATGTAAATATGTAGGAGTTAAAACATGTCTGATGTAAATATGTAGGAGTTAAAACATGTCTGATGTAAATATGTACAGGGCCGACCAGTTATTTGGTTTAAAGGGAGACAAAACACATGGCATACAGGTTAAAAGCGGAACTATATATATATATATAATGGGGGGGGAGAGAGAGAGAGAGAGAGAGAGAGAGAGAGAGCGAGAGAGAGAGAGAGCTGTGAAAGCTAGTGCAGTGGTCCCCAACTCCCGTGGATAAAATGCAACTGGGCCGCCCAAGAATCATTAAATTATTTCCATTTTATTTACTGTTCTGTATTTCTCTCGGGACTGTGCTGACTTTCCATGTACGAGAGGTTAACCTGGAGCTGAGCCGATGTGAGCAGCAATAGCATTCTATCTCAAAACATTCTAAAATAATTAAAATAATATAATTAATTAACGCCCCCCCCCAAGCGGGCCGTGGTGAAATTATCCAATTATAGAAGTTTGTCTATACATCCCCCGGATTGTGGAAGAAGTTGGTCTATACATCCCCGGATTGTGGAAGAAGTTGGTCTATACATCCCCGGATTGTGGAAGAAGTTTGTCTATACATCCCGGATTGTGGAAGAAGTTTGTCTATTCATCCCGGATTGTGGAAGAAGTTTGTCTATACATCCCGGATTGTGGAAGAAGTTGGTCTATACATAAAAAATAAAGAGATTAGGGTTATATTAATACTTTTTACATAAGAAAGAATTTTTAAAAGTGCGAATTTATATTTCATTAAAATGTATGACTTATAAGAATTGTTTCATAATGGCAACCTTGGGCCGGAGGAATGGGGGAGGGGGGGACAACAAACAATACAGTGAAGACAGTAAACAGTCTCTGACAGGAAGTGACTGTACTGTAATGACGTTTGCAACATGAACCACATCGTGAGACTCACAACATATGTCATTATCACTAATCAACATTTCGGTCACAATAACTCTAAGATACATTTAGAATATCTTATAATCATTGGTGACGTGTTGTTCAAGTATGTTATTATAACATGATATCAATATCAGTGTATTTACAGAACGTACTGAAATAAATAAGCTCTGTGTGGACTCAGTTAGTTATAGTATTAAATAGTGATCCTAAAGTAAATTCGACATTGTATTGGTTTACAAACATTGCTTTTATGCACGTAGCACTGGCAACTATTCCATCCAACAATCTATTGAATTTCTATACTCTCAATCAAATCTTGTATGTATTATCAGTTGTGACAGATTGTTATAGTTCTGTTATCTACAGTGACAGACTCATAGTACTGTTATCTACAGTGTCTGATGACAAGTCGTGTAAACCTCCCACACCTTGTGTCTTGGTGGCAGTTAACTAACAGTACGTGTGACATATTATGTACCACATAACAACTGACCAGCTCACAGCTTGACACAGTACATCTACCAGTGTGATTTACATCACAAGTGACCATGACTAAATGACCCGAGAAGCCACATTAAAAACAAGTAGAGGCAAAATTGTATAATTGCAGAGAAAAACCCAATGATGTAGACGGACAGTTGATTGTCGAGAAAGTTCTACTTAAAACACTGCGACATCCGATAGACAACGTGAACAACTGCACCTAGCGATGAATGATAATCTATAAATAGATTCACTGAGCACACCCTCACCCCATAGTACACACAATACTGGAAATGGTGGGGGGGGGGGGGAATGGGATAGTGGGTGGTATTCTTACCTGAACAAGGTAATTTCTTCTAAAGTATGTCCACAAAGGTATTCTGTTATAACGTATGTCCTGATCGAAAAAAATGAAAACCACTGTCACGTTTTACAGGTGAACAAGAATCTCCGAGACACAAACATCAGGATCCGTACTTGTTTACTATCTGAATGAAGAAACTATCTGTAGTGGTTTAGTAGGGCAAGTTTCCTGTGATGTAGCCCGCTAGTTAGTGCTTGCTGAACGAATGAGACGTGAGGACGGTGGGGAGGGGTAGGGGGACTGTGTGTCGCCTGATTCAGGTCAGTGGTCGATAAATGTGGCGCGAACAACAGGAGCTGCGCAGACGTTAGTATTTCAAATAAGCAATACATCTGTTTTTTCCCCCTCATCAATTTCCTCTCGTGTGAAGTTCTGCTTTTTTTGTAGAATGTTATCATCCAGTTAATATCTTGTCTGTAATATGTGATATATTTGTTTACCACACTACTGTGTAGATGTGTTGATATGTATGTTCAATTTAATCCACGGGGTTGTGCCAGGTGGTTCTAGTTAGTCATCTAACTAAACTGCCAGTCAGTACGAGTATTTTATTTTTCTATCAAAACATAATGTTTTAACAGGCAATTTCAACTAAGTGTATTTTTAGCTGAAAGTAAATTACAGGATTTTGTTAGATTGAACGACAGTAAGGATTACAACAGAAGAGAGTAATTAGAGAGAAAGAACGACAGTGCAGTAAGGATTACAACTGGAGAGAGTAATTAGAGAGAAAGAACGTGACCCAAAAAAAAAGGAAACTAAGAAAGAAAGAAGAGAGCGAATGAATGCTTCAGAAATCTAAATACAGAAAGAATGTGAATTATTTCGTGAACAAGTAATAATAGACTTCCTGTTCAAAGGATTTGATATAATCTAAAAATAGTACTTCATGTTATGTTTAAACAAGAGAAATAACATAGCGGCATGTTTCATTTGAAGTATTGATTCAGTCAACATTGTTATATGATACCTTACACATCAGTATATTTTAAGTATTTGGGAAAATAAACTGAAAAATATTCAATGAACCTTTATGCTATATTATGTCCGCCTTTTTTCTTTTCTATCATTACAACCAACTTCATCAGACTGGATGGAACAAATTTACCAAAACCCCTGCAATAAGAATGGAACTAACAGGTCTAGAAAATATTTTGTTTCGATAGAATGATAGAACCTAATCAGTTTGGGCATTCCATGACACATTATACAGACACCTTTAAACTGATTCCATAACAATATTGAAAGACACCATTAAATAAACTACATAACAAATTAGAAAGACACAATCAAACTGATTACATAGAAAGACACTTTTAAATTGAGCTCATAACAATACAGAAAGACACTTTTAAAGTGAGTTCATAACAATACAGAAAGACACATTTATCATGAATTCATAACAATACAGAAAGACACCACTATTTTACCTTTCCCTTTTATGAGTGTGAATTCTGGATGCAATTAAAATTCTTAGAACTAACATAACCTCTGACCTTTCGCTGCATTGACGGCTCCGTGTATCCGCATTACATTTATGTTTCGGTTGTGCAAGGTGTACACTGTACAGTTGTTTTTAGCGTACAACGCATGTCACAAATTTCTCTACTTGCGCTTAAGTATCGGCTGCTAAACTATTCAAAAAATTTAGAGAAACATTCTATTCTACTAATTCTATCTAAAAATAAGTACCAACAGTCTGTAAAGAAATGACAGTATAGGGTTAGACGCACGCGAGAATGAGAAATAATTCCACAGTCATGGGCGTCGCTAGGAATTTTTCCATGGGGGGGGGGCAAAGAATACTTTTTTTTTAAACTGACAATGCCATACAGGTTTATTTCTCAATTAAATCCAAGTTAAGTATAACAATATTTATTTATATTTACATAAATAAATGTATTTGAAAATTCAAACATTTTTACTACAAGCACAAGCATGTTCCGATTTTTATTTTTTGTTTAATTTGGCCTTCTGTAGCTTGATTTGTCATTCGAAAATGTTTTTGGCGTTCAGGTTTTTTTTTTATATGACAACTCTTGTTAGTTTATAATTGTCCTAAATTGGATATTGGAAGGTATGTCT
Organism: Bulinus truncatus; assembly: GCA_021962125.1. Classification (NCBI taxonomy): domain Eukaryota; kingdom Metazoa; phylum Mollusca; class Gastropoda; family Planorbidae; genus Bulinus; species Bulinus truncatus. The sequence goes on along the minus strand of JAGDYQ010000280.1, from coordinate 858,176 downwards.
TGACATACGATCTTTCAAATGAGTTTCTACTCAAATGAGTAGAAATTGCTGCTGATCCTTGATTGTTGGACCCCCTGATAAAAAGTATGATTTTTAGACCTGACAGTGGTGGAAACAGAGGTTCTAGATATGCTTAGTTATCAGACTATTCATCGTGGGTTGTATACTCGCAAATGTTAAAAGAAGTCTTTTGCAAATTGTGCGTGTTGTTTCCACAAAAAGTAATTCCAGGAGTTCAGGGGGCCTTTGTCATCAAACCATGCACAAAATTTCAAGATTTAAAGCACATGGCACAATGGCTTTTATTAAGGATGCAAGCTATTTTTTTGCATTATTTGAAGCCAAAGCAGTTTCTATAGATGAGCTGTTGAACTCATCATTTAAAAGACAAATTCAAGAAAATTGCAACAAACTGGGTCCCGTCATTTCTACAATCCTTTTTTGCGGCATGTATGATTTGGCACTTCGTGGAAAAGAATCACATTCTGGTAATTTTTACGATCTGTTAGAGTTTCGTGTTGAATCTGGAGATGAAGTTCTAGGTAATCATTTTTTCAATTGGTTCTTGTAGTGCTAAGTGCAATCTCGGCAACTACACAAAACACTATGATCGAAATGTGTGGGTCTCTCTTGTGTGAAGACATTGTTCGTGCAGCAAATAATTCAGTTGCAATTTCTATACTTACGTGCCGACGAGACAACATAATTTCAGACATTGAGCAGATGTCACTTGGTGTTAGATTTGTCAAAGAAAACCATCATTACTAATTCATTAGAATTTGGATTAGATATGACAAATCTTGTTGGTCAAGGATAAGACGGATGTTCTACAATGGCAAGTAAAGAAGGAGGAGTCCAAGCAATAATTCGAAAAAAAGATCCAAAAGCAGCATTTGTACATTGCAGTTTACATAAACTAAATCTTGTCCTGAACGATTTAAATAATGTGAATGTTGTAAGAAACACAATAGGAAAAATTAAGTCAATTATAGTGTTTTTCTGAGAAATTAATCAGCGAAGAAAACCTATTCCAAATGTTCCTTTGCTATGTGAAACTAGATGGACACATAAATATAAAAGCTTGCAGATTTTCGCTGAAAATGTGACAGAAATTGTTAAACAACTGGAATATTTAGAACAATCTGGAAAAGTAAGCAAGTTGCACATTAGTTACTTTGTGCTGTTAGAGGTTAGGGTTGGGGTACAATCGTTGTTTGTTTAGTTTTTATATTGTAAACATAACATATTTTAGTCTCTATATAAAATCCTGCCAAAACAAATATGCAAAATCGATAGATCATTAAGCACTCTAAGATGAGTATCAACAGAAAAAGTATATCTCAAAACAAGAAAAAAAAATGAAAAAAAAATGCTATCAATCGATTAGGACAAATACCAAAACATTTACAATGTTTGTTCCAGAATTAATAGTTTAAAATTACAACATTATTGCTGTATCAGTGTAAAATATAATTTTGTACTCTTTTTTATTTGTATAGTAATTGTACGACACTGAAACCATTCTTTTAAAAATGACAATAATGTAATAAGTTATACTTGCAGATATAATTATTTTTTATGTTTGATATATGTACATGTTCTTCAATGTAAGAAACTTTCAGGAAATTTAGTTCAATTTTATTATAACAAATTTATGACATTTTTCCAAAATGTAGGGAGGGGGTTGCCCCCCCCCCCCCGCGAATACGCCCATGTCCACAATGATCAGGAAAACTCGTGAGCCGCCATATGCTTTCATGAGCAGGTGAACAACCGACAGACCAGGAATCAATCACAATATTAGTTTATGAGGCAGAGACTATTCGTATTGAAAATCTACAAACATCTCTTTATACCACTCCCTCTCTCTGTTTATACCACTCCCTCTCTTTATACCATTCCCTCTCTCTGTTTATACCACACCATCTCTCCATTTCTCTCTAACAAACACACACACACATACACACACATATACACAAACACATACACATTTACACACTCATGATATTCAGACAAATAAACTCAAAGTATTTTGCTTATGCGAAAAATACACACACACACACACACACACACACACAAATAATCTGAAGGCTCTTAAGACACACACATACACATATACACACATACATACACACACATACATACACACATACATACACACATACATACCCACACATATACACACACATACACACACTCAACTCACACAAACACACACAAACACACATACACAAACACACACATGCACACACTCACACATTAAAGTTTGTCTCATTGGTCATTTTCTTTTTGAAAAATATGTCACAAATTACAAAATTTAAACCTAAAAAATATCGAAATAATTTTCTTAACAAATTCAAATATTTGTTTTTCTTCTTTTTGGAAATTTCACTTCATGTGCCGAACATTTTTAATGCAACTAAATTAATATATATCTGGTCTTTGAATAATCTTCATTTCAAAAGACTAAAAGACATTTGACACCTTTTTTGTATTGTCACTGTCATGGCTGTATTGTCATGTACAAACTGTTTCAGAATGTTGCAGTCAGTGAGCACAAAGTAATTGATACAAGAATGTAACTAAAGCAATTGTTGCTTGTCTAAACATTTCAAATATTGACGACTCGAAATCGATATTTAATATTTAAAAAACAAAACAAATAAACTAAAAAAAAGTCTGATGGTAACATTGGGTTATATTGTTTGTAATACATAAATACTAGTGTCATGGGGACATTCACTTATTACACATACATACTAGTGTCATGGGGGCATTCACTTATTACACATACATACTAGTGTCATGGGGACATTCACTTATTACACATACATAGTAGTGTCATGGGGACATTCACTTATTACACATACATAGTAGTGTCATGGGGACATTCACTTACTACACATACATACAGTGGCACACTTGAACTGATGGTATGATGTGTGCTTACCTTCAATACACATTTTTGTACAAAGGAACTGATGGTATGATGTGTGCTTACCTTCAATACACAGTGGTACACTTGAACTGATGGTATGATGTGTGCTTACCTTCAATACACAGTGGTACACTTGAACTGATGTATGATGTGTGCTTACCTTCAATACACAGTGGTACACTTGAACTGATGGTATGATGTGTGCTTACCTTCAATACACTGTGGTACAAAGGAACTGATAGTATGATGTGTGCTTACCTTCAATACACCGTGGTACACTTGAACTGATGGTATGATGTGTGCTTACCTTCAATACACTGTGGTACAAAGGAACTGATAGTATGATATGTGCTTACCTTCAATCTCACCAACTAGAAAAATGCACAACTATACAATCATACAATCATAAACTTTCACCCTATCTTCACAATAACATCCCCGAATACTGGTCATAATGGTCACAAGCTAAATTAGTCACAATGAAAACACTGCAGGCTGTTTCACCTCGTCATCAATAGAAAACTGAATTGCTGATCGTTAAGATTCGATCTGCTAAAACTACCAAGGCGATGGGAGAAAACAGTTAAACAAGAAACAACTAAAGTCTTAGATGTTCTGTTGTTTTGTCATCAATATTTTATTGATTGAATCACATTTTGAATTAAAACATTGAACTTATATTTGAACTATGTCAGTGTAAACAAAAATCAGATTTGAATAGAGACATATAGAATACAGGGGACAATGAAGTCAAACACTAGCAACTGTCAGACAATGAAGTCAAACAATAGCAACTGCCAGACAATGAAGTCAAACACTAGCAATTGTCACACAATGGAGTCAAACACTAGCAACTATCATGTCAGACAATGAAGTCAAACACTAGCAACTGTCAGACAATGAAGTCAAACACTAGCAACTATCATGTCAGACAATGAAGTCAAACACTAGCAACTGTCAGACAATGAAGTCAAACACTAGCAGCTATCATGTCAGACAATGAAGTCAAACACTAGCAACTATCATGTCAGACAATGAAGTCAAACACTAGCAACTGTCAGACAATGAAGTCAAACACTAGCAACTATCATGTCAGACAATGATGTCAAACACTAGCAACTGTCAGACAATGAAGTCAAACACTAGCAACTATCATGTCAGACAATGAAGTCAAACACTAGCAACTGTCAGACAATGAAGTCAAACACTAGCAACTATCATGTCAGACAATGATGTCAAACACTAGCAACTATCATGTCAGACAATGAAGCCAAACACTAGCAACTGTCAGACAATGAAGTCAAACACTAGCAGCTATCATGTCAGACAATGAAGTCAAACACTAGCAACTATCATGTCAGACAATGAAGTCAAACACTAGCAACTGTCAGACAATGAAGTCAAACACTAGCAACTATCATGTCAGACAATGATGTCAAACACTAGCAACTGTCAGACAATGAAGTCAAACACTAGCAACTATCATGTCAGACAATGAAGTCAAACACTAGCAACTATCATGTCAGACAATGAAGTCAAACACTAGCAACTGTCAGACAATGAAGTCAAACACTAGCAGCTATCATGTCAGACAATGAAGTCAAACACTAGCAACTATCATGTCAGACAATGAAGTCAAACACTAGCAACTGTCAGACAATGAAGTCAAACACTAGCAACTATCATGTCAGACAATGATGTCAAACACTAGCAACTGTCAGACAATGAAGTCAAACACTAGCAACTATCATGTCAGACAATGAAGTCAAACACTAGCAACTGTCAGACAATGAAGTCAAACACTAGCAACTATCATGTCAGACAATGATGTCAAACACTAGCAACTATCATGTCAGACAATGAAGCCAAACACTAGCAACTGTCAGACAATGAAGTCAAACACTAACAACTGTCACACAATGAAGTCAAACACTAGCAACTGTCAGATAATGAAGTCAAACACTAGCAACTGTCACACTATGGAGTCAAACACTAGCTATTGTTTCCAAAATAAAAGTCACCTAGCGTGAAAGACAAAAAGCCGACTTCAAACCCTTAGACGTTCAATGTTTAGCCATAGGCAGAGAATTTAGTTTAATTCAGTTAGGGCATACTTATTATCAATAATTTAGGGTGGGGGGGGGGGGGTAGTGAGGCTCCAGCAGCCACATAGTTGACCTATTTTTTAGGCTCTGGTTCTAACATTTTGTTTTCTGTTGAAATATTCAATTTGAATTGTATTTAGAAATAACACACACATGATTGTCCCTGTTTGTTAATTGATAAACTCGTGACCTACTATATATAGAATGGTGAAAATGATTTAAGTTATACCAGCCTTACATCTCTTTGGACTATTAAATAACTAGATACAAGCTACGAGATGACATTTATTGACCTACATAACATCATGACACTAACAAAACTATTTGCATTTAACTATGTAACGCCATAACAATAACAAATTGAGATACACTGATCTATATAAAGCCATAACACTAACTAGATGACATACACTGAACTATATAAAGCCATAACACTAACAAGATGATATACACTGAACTATATAAAGCCATAACACTAACTAGATGACATACACTGAACTATATAAAGCCATAACACTAACTAGATGAGATACACTGAACTACATAAAGCCATAACACTAACTAGATGAGATACCCTGAACTATATAAAGCCATAACACTAACTAGATGAGATACACTAATATATATAAAGCCATAACACTAACTAGATGATATATAGTGATAAACTTTATACCACAGCTCATTTATATATATATATACATAGATAGATAGTGTCCATTTCACGATGACATATTTTTTTTCGAAAATGCTCTATTGTCCCCGTTTTGTCTGTCTGTCTGTCTGTCTGTCTGTCTGTCTGTCATCACCCTAGATCTCAACAACCATATGTCCTAGACCCATGATGTATATATCATTTTGTAGGTCTTGGCCTGCCAAGAAATGAATTTTTTTTCCATTTTGCGATCTGACCTCTGAGGGCCGTAAAAGGGGGCTTATGAAGTACCGTTTTTTTTACTATATAAGCTATATTAATAAAGGAGCGCCCCTATATCTCAGCAACCATAAGTCCTAGACCCATGATGTATATATCATTTTGTAGGTCTTGGCCTGCCATGTGTACATCAAATGTTCGTTTCGCAATAGGACCTCTGAGGGCCGGGCTTCAGGGCTCCTAAGGGGCTTATATATTATATATATGGCCCCATTCTACACCTTGTACGTTCAATAACCCATTCATTTGGTGCGAAATACTGCAGCACGTAGTTTCACCAAGATTTATTAAGAAACTCATCAAATGAAATAGTAAGCTTGTGTTCTGAGTTTAATTGAAAGTATCAGAGCTATGCAACAATTGACGGAGTTTTCGGACGATTAAATGGCTACAATTTCGAATGTTTTCAATTATGAGTCCTATTTCAGTAACCACAAACCACTTGTAGTTAGATTTAAGAGAAAATATTTTTTTTTTCAAATATAAAGAAACGTCTTTATAATATTTTTTTTACAGATATATGCATTACACAATTGAATTTATAAACATTTCCAAAATTTACAAATATTTACTGAAAGCTAACAAACGTACTGATACATAACATGAAAATGCGCTAACACGTCCTGTCTCCAGAATGGAACAGGCTTAATTGCTTGTTTTCTTTTCTGAATGAAAGTATTAGTTGTAGTGACATGAATGTTACAAATGTAAGTATTAGTTGTAGTGACATGAATATTACAAATGTAAGTATTAGTTGTAGTGACATGAATATTACAAATGTAAGTATTAGTTGTAGTGACATGAATGTTACAAATGTAAGTATTAGTTGTAGTGACATGAATATTACAAATATTAGTATGACGCTATTGATTTATGTCAGCTATAATTAGTTTGTTCAGACAACGTTCAATACTGTTGTAGAGAAACATTAGCTGCACACATGACACTTGTGGTGAGATTAAACTGTTGCCCAGGTAACGGGTCATCTCTCCAACTGTGAGTCAAAATCTCGATTTTGTCATGGTTGGGGAAAGCCTTTATGACGTCATGAAAAAAATGCATTATGCTAAAAATAGAATGTGGCGCCTGGTCGATAGTAAGAACAAAGCAAGCCACTGTGTGTGTGTATGTGTGTGTGTGTGTGTGTGTGTGTGTGTGCGTGTGTGTGTGTGTGTCAAAGCGATGTTGAAGGTCTGGCCTATGACCTCCAGCAAATGTATTTTGTTTATTCTGTAATAAAGTTTTGTAAAATGGGAATCCCGTCTGCAATAAAATTAAAACTCCAGTCAAGATTGGTTGAAACGTTGGTCATCTGCAGTGTAGGTTGGGAAATACTCGAGTGAATCACTAGCAGCCAATGTGTTTCACAACAGACGATATAGAGGGGAACAGAACCACGAGCCGTGACTCACGTGGATCGATTACAGCTGATCAATACTTCATACTTAGTTATGTAGCTAATCATTGAATCTCAGTACATGTAATTATAAATAGAAATATGATCAACTCTACAAAATTTTAGATTTTTTACATTGTCTATGTGAGATTTTGTACATAGTGTATGTGAGATTTTGTACATAGTGTATGTGAGATTTTGTACATAGTGTATGTGAGATTTTGTACATAGTGTATGTGAGATTTTGTACATAGTTTATGTGAGTGAATCAGTGGAATGGATGTAGTAATGAAAAAGGATATCGTGATTATTGCCTACTGTAATAGGATATCATGTATATTGCCTACTGTAATTGGATATCATGTATATTGCCTACTGTAATTGGATAACATGTATATTGCCTACTGTATACTAGTTCACTTGTTTTAGTACAACATGTGGGACGTGGGTATTTTGTTTTGTGAAGAATCTGTAATTAAGAGATGTTGATGTCTTTGATCATATAATCCTTCTTTCATCACCATTACTTTCTCAATTTATTCATACTGGCTATGTAGTCAATTGGTTTAGGAAAATATTTACGACTTGACAAGGAATTAACAGGATCCACTGGGGTTAAAACATTTCATTGTCAATACACAATACACATACAACATTCCACAGTTCACAACAGGATCCAGAGGCCAAGACTAACATATGATCTCGAGACTGGGATAACATACGATCTAGTCCGCTGATTACCGCTACTGAGCAGTCAGTCCGCTGAATACCGCTACTGAGTTAGCAGTCAGTCCGCTGAATACCGCCACTGAGTTAGCAGTCCGCTGAATACCGCCACTGAGTTAGCAGTCCGCTGAATACCGCCACTGAGTTAGCAGTCCGCTGAATACCGCCACTGAGTTAGCAGTCCGCTGAATACCGCTACTGAGTTAGCAGTCAGTCCGCTGAATACCGCCACTGAGTTAGCAGTCAGTCCGCTGAATACCGCCACTGAGTTAGCAGTCAGTCCGCTGAATACCGCCACTGAGTTAGCAGTCCGCTGAATACCGCCACTGAGTTAGCAGTCCGCTGAATACCGCTACTGAGTTAGCAGTCCGCTGAATACCGCCACTGAGTTAGCAGTCCGCTGAATACCGCTACTGAGTTAGCAGTCAGTCCGCTGAATACCGCCACTGAGTTAGCAGTCCGCTGAATACCGCTACTGAGTTAGCAGTCCGCTGAATACCGCCACTGAGTCTGCAGTCAGTCCGCTGAATACCGCCACTGAGTTAGCAGTCAGTCCGCTGAATACCGCTACTGAGCAGTCGGTCCGCTGAATACCGCTACTGAGTTAGCAGTCAGTCCTCTGAATACCGCCACTGAGTTAGCAGTCCGCTGAATACCGCCACTGAGTTAGCAGTCAGTCCGCTGAATACTGCTACTGAGTTAGCAGTCCGCTGAATACCGCCACTGAGTTAGCAGTCAGTCCGCTGAATACCGCCACTGAGTTAGCAGTCCGCTGAATACCGACACTGTGTTAGTCGTCCTGATCCCATTGAATCCGTTTTTGTTTTTTAATTATTTCATTTTTCATAAAATCGTTTTATTGAAATTCTTGTCTTTCAACAAGCCAGACGATAGATACAGGGGCGGGGTTGTAATATAAAACTAAAATGTTTTATTATTTTGTGTATTTATGTGCCGCTGGCCCGTTTTGTTTGATAATCTCAAGGTCCACACTTTGCCCCATCATTGTTATAGATCAGAGTAGCTACGTGTGACAGCCGCATTCAATACGAAATACGTTATCTATAGTAAGTCCACTAAAATATATCTGAGAGCCAGATACAACTCACCATTGTAATAGATAGAAGTTTGTCTCAATCAAGTGGTGTTTTTTGTTGTTGTGAATCATCAGTAGAGCATGGATTGTGAACGACGTAACATGGATAAACTAAATTTAGATTGTATGTGACCTATGCTGGCTATTGTATACAATATAAACAAGGACTTTGTATTAACTAAACATGGATATGTATATGGAACTATTCATAGTTATATATCATGAGGTTGGCCACTTTGGTGATATAGCAAAGAACAGAGTACAATGAAAAATACAATGGTGAATACAATGATGAATACAATGGTGAATACAATGATGAATACAATGATGAATACAATGATGAATACAATGGTGAATACAATGATGAATACAATGGTGAATACAATGGTGAATACAATGATAAATACAATGATGAATACAATGATGAATACAATGATGAATACAATGATGAATACAATGGTGAATACAATGATAAATACAATGGTGAATACAATGATGAATACAATGATGAATACAATGGTGAATACAATGATGAATACAATGATGAATACAATGGTGAATACAATGATGAATACATTGATGAATACAATGGTGAATACAATGATGAATACAATGATGAATACAATGATGAATACAATGGTGAATACAATTCTCATTATAATGATGCTTCTAGCCGTGCTCAAAGTTTTACTTTAAAAATGATACTACAATCAAGGAAGTTTAATGTTGGAAATCAACTTTCATCAATACTTTGTTACAATACTGCGATGATTTCACTGACACACGACTCACATTGACTCACCACTAGCAGACTGAATAAACAGGCGATCCTTGGCCAGGACAGCTGTCCTATTAGCATTCAACACGCCGAGTGAGACTGGCACTAATAGGGTTAAACTAAACACGACGACATGGCGGTTAACGGGAAAATGACTTGTCTTTATGCAGAGTGAGGGTGAATATTAATTATGTCCAGACGGTGTATCCTGGTATTAACCGGTGAAATGTCCAGACGGTGTGCCCTGGTATTAACCGCTAATATGTCCAGACACGAGTGTAGTCCGTGTTGCTATGCATTAATGAATGAGACAGCAACATATCTATATAACACTGCATTGTTTATTGATCTTATTACTAGCCAAATATGTGTATATATATATTCACATTATTGTGGGTTGATTTAAGTAGATGAGATGTTCCAGATATTACTATATGTTTGTTGATATGTGCACATTGATATATTGACGTGTATATATATGTAAGTAGATTTATGTACTTTTGATGTACTTTGGGTGATGCGCATATGTATTGATGTTTTCATGTTGATGAGTCTGATATACATGTGTGTACACTGTACAGTGTCTGTATGTGTACGTGAGTTGATGTATGAAACTATGTGTGAAATATCTTTAATCAAACATAGTAAACTATGTGAGATATGGTTTCATACATACATGGTAAACTATGTGAGATATGAATTCATACATACATGGTAAACTATGAGAAATATGACTTCAATCAAACATAATGAACTATGTGAGATATGGTTTCATACATACATGGTCAACTATGTGAGATATGGTTTCATACATAAGTGGTAAACTATGTGAGATATGGTTTCATACATAAATGGTCAACTATGGGAGATATGGATTCATACATACATGGTGAACTGTGTGAGATATGGTTTCATACATACATGGTGAACTATGTGAGATATGGTTTCATAATACATGGTGAACTATGTGAGATATGGTTTCATACATACAAGGTCAACTATGAGAGATATGGTTTCATACATACGTGATAAAATATGTGAGATATAGTTTCATACATACATGGTCAACTATGTGAGATATGGCTTCAATCAAACATGGTGAACTATGTGAAATATTGTTTCATACAAACATGGTCAACTATGTGAGATATTGTTTCATACATACATGGTCAACTATGTGAGTTATGGTTTCATAATACATGGTCAACTATGTGAGATATAGTTTCATACATACATGGTAAACAATGTGAGATATGGTTTCATTATGGTCAACTATGTGAGATATGGTTTCATAATGCATGGTCAACTATGTGAGATATGGTTTTTATACATACATGGTCAACTATGTGAGATATGATTTCATACTACTTGGTGAACTATGTGAGATATTGCTTCAATCAAACATATTAAACTATGTGATAAATGGCTTCAATCAAACATGGTGATCTATGTGAGATATGGTTTCAAACATACATGATAAACTATGTGAGATATGATTTCATACATACATGGTCAACTATGTGAGATATGGTTTCATACATACGTGGTAAACTATGTGAGATATGGTTTAATACATACATGGTAAACTGAGATATGGCTTCAATCAAACATGGTAAACAATGTGATATATGGTTTCAATCAAACATGGTGAACTATGTGAGATATGGTTTCATAAATACATGGTCAACTATGTGAGATATTGCTTCAATCAAACATGGTGAACTATGTGAGATATGGTTTCAAACATACATAGTGAACTATGTGAGATATGGTTTCATACATACGTGGTAAACTATGTGAGATATGGTTTAATACATACATGGTGAACTAAGATATTGCTTCAATCAAACATGGTCAACTATGTGATATATTGTTTCATACATACATGGTAAACTATGTGAGATATGGCTTCCATCAAACTTGGTAAATTATGTAAAATATTGCTTAAATCAAACATGGTAAACAATGTGAGATATGGTTTCATACATACATGATGAACTATGTGAGATATTGCTTCAACCAAACATGGAAAACTATGTGATATATGGTTTCATACATACATGGTAAACTATGTGAGATATGGTTTCATACATACATGGTAAACTATGTGAGATATGGTTTCATACATACATGGTGAACTGTGTGAGATATTGTTTCATACATGCATGGTGAACTATGTGAGATATGGTTTCATACATACATTGTGAACTATGTGAGATATGGCTTCAATCAAACATGGTAAACTATGTGAGATATGGTTTCATAAATACATGGTCAACTATGTGAGATATGGTTTCATTCAAAAGTGGTAAACTATGTAAGATATGGTTTAATACGTACATGGTGAACTGAGATATGGCTTCAATCAAACATGGTAAACAATGTGAGATATGGTTTCAATCAACATGGTAAATTATGTGAGATATGGCTTCAATCAAACAAGGTGAAATTTGTGAAATATGGCTTCAATAAAACATGGTAAACAATGTGAGATATTGTTTCATACATGGTGAACTATGTGAGATATTGTTTCATACATGGTCAACTATGTGAGATATGGTTTTATACATACATGGTCTACTATGTGAGATATAATTTCATACATACATGGTCAACTATGTGAGATACGGATTCAATCAATCATGGTGAACTATGTAATATATTGTTTCATACATACATGGTCAACTATGTGAAATATGGCTTCAATCAAACATGGTAACCTATGTGATATATTGTTTCATACATACATGGTCAACTATGTGAAATATGGTTTCATACATACATGGTCAACTATGTGAGATATGGATTCATAAATACATGGTGAACTATGTGAGATATTGCTTCAATAACACATAGTAAACTATGTGATTTATGGCTTCAATCAAACATGGTGAACTATGTGAGATATGGTTTCATACATACATGGAAAACTATGTGAGATATGGTTTTTACACATGTGAGATATGGTTTCAATCAAACATGGTAAATTTTTGAGATATGGTTTCAATCAAACCTGGTAAATTATGTAAAATATTGCTTCAATCAAACATGGTAAACAATGTGAGATATGGTTTCATACATGGTTACTATGTGAGATATGGTTTCATACATACGTGGTAAACTATGTGAGATATGGTTTAATACATACGGGGTAAACAAAGATATGGCTTCAATCAAACAAGGTGAACTGTGTGATATATGGCCTCAATCAAACATGGTAAACTATGTGAAATATTGCTTCAAACAAATATGGTAAACAATGTGAGGTGTGGTTATATACATGGTCAACTATGTGAGATATTGTTTCATACATGGTCAACTATGTGAGATATGGTTTCATACATACATGGTCAACTATGTGAATTATGGTTTTATACATACATGGTCAACTATGTGAGATATGGTTTAATACATACATAGTCAATTATGTGAGATATGGTTTCATACATACATGGTGAACTATGTGAGATATTGCTTCAATCAAACATAGTAAACTATGTGAGATATGGTTTCATACATACATGGTCGACTATGTGAATTATGGTTTTATACATACATGGTCAACTATGTGAAATATGGTTTAATACATACATGGTGAATTATGTGAGATATTGCTTCAATCAAACATAGTAAACTATGTGAAATATGGTTTCATACATACATGGTCAGCTACGTGAGATATGGTTTTATACATACATGGTCAACTATGTGAGATATCGTTTCAATCAAACATAGTAAACAAATATGGTAAACAATGTGAGATGTGGTTTCATACATGGTGAACTATGTGAGATATTGTTTCATACATGGTCAACTATGTGAGATATGGTTTCATACATACATGGTCAACTATGTGAATTATGGTTTTATACTTTCATGGTCAACTATGTGAGATATGGTTTCATACATACGTGGTGAACTGTGTGAGATATTGTTTCATACATACATGGTGAACTATGTGAGACATGGTTTCATACATACATTGTGAACTATGTGAGATATGGCTTCAATCAAACAAGGTAAACTATGTGAGATATGGTTTCATAAAAACATGGTCAACTATGTGAGATATGGTTTAATACGTACATGGTGAACTGAGATATTGCTTCAATCAAACATGGTAAACAATGTGAGATATGGTTTCAATCAACATGGTAAACTATGTGAGATATGGCTTCAATCAAACAAGGTGAATTTTGTGAAATATGGCTTCAATAAAACATGGTAAACTATGTAAAATATTGCTTCAATCAAACATGGTAAACAATGTGAGATATTGTTTCATACATGGTGAACTATGTGAGATATTGTTTCATACATGGTCAACTATGTGAGATAAAATTTCATACATACATGGTCAACTATGTGAGATACGGATTCAATCAATCATGGTGAACTATGTGATATATTGTGTCATACATAAATGGTCAACTATGTGAAATATGGTTTCATACATACATGGTCAACTTTGTGAGATATGGAATCATACATACATGGTGAACTATGTGAGATATTGCTTCAATAACATATAGTAAACTATGTGATATATGGCTTCAATCAAACATGGTGAACTATGTGAGATATGGTTTCATACATACATGGTGAACTGAGATATGGCTTGAATCAAACATGGTCAACTATGTAATATAATACATACATATTCAACTATGTGAGATATGGTTTCACACATATATAGTAAACTATGTGAGATATGGCTTCAATCAAACATGGTAAATAATGTGAGATATGGTTTCAATCATACTTGGTAAATTATGTGAGATATGGTTTCAATCAAACCTGGTAAATTATGTGAAATATTGCTTCAATGAAACATGGTAAACCATGTGAGATATGGTTTCATACATGGTTACTATGTGAGATATGGTTTCATACATACGTGGTAAACTATGTGAGATATGGTTTAATACATACAGGGTAAACAAAGATATGGCTTCAATCAAACAAGGTAAACTGTGTGATATATGGCTTCAAACAAACATGGTAAACTATTTGAAATATTGCTTCAAACAAATATGATAAACAATGTGAGGTGTGGTTTCATACATGGTCAACTATGTGAGATATGGTTTCATACATACATGGTCAACTATGTGAATTATGGTTTTATACATACATGGTCAACTATGTGAGATATGGTTTAATACATACATGGTCAATTATGTGAGATATGGTTTCATACATACATGGTGAACTATGTGATATATTGCTGCAATCAAATATAGTAAACTATGTTAGATATGGTTTCATACATACATGGTCGACTATGTGAATTATTGTTTTATACATACATGGTCAACTATGTGAGATATGGTTTCATACATACATGGTGAACTATGTGAGATATTGCTTCAATCAAACATAGTTAACTATGTTATATATGGCTTCAATCAAACATGGTGAACTTTGTGAGATATGGTTTCAAACATACATGAACAACTATGTGAGATATGGATTCAACCAAACATGGAAAACTATGTGATAAATGGTTTCATACATACATGGTAAACTATGTGAGATATGGTTTCATACTTACGTCGTAAATTATGTGAGATATGGTTTAATACATACATGTTAAACAAAGATTTGGCTTCAATCAAACAAGGTGAACTGTGTGAGATATGGCTTCAATCAAACATGGTAAACTATGTGAAATATTGCTTCAAACAAATATGGTAAACAATGTGAGATGTGGTTTCATACATGGTGAACTATGTGAGATATTGTTGCATACATGGTCGACTATGTGAGATATGTTTTCATACATACATGGTCAACTATGTGAATTATGGTTTTATACATACATGGTCATCTATGTGAGATATGGTTTAATACATACGTGGTCAATTATGTGAGATATGGATTCATACATACATGGTGAACTATGTGAGATACTGCTTCAATCAAACATAGTAAACTATGTGAGATATGGTTTCATACATACATGATCAACTAAGTGAATTATGGTTTTATACATACATGGTCAACTATGTGAGATATGGTTTCATACATACATGGTGAACTATGTGAGTTATGGTTTCATAATACATGGTCAACTATGTGAGATATAGTTTCATACATACATGGTAAACAATGTGAGATATGGTTTCATTATGGTCAACTATGTGAGATATGGTTTCATAATGCATGGTCAACTATGTGAGATATGGTTTTTATACATACATGGTCAACTATGTGAGATATGATTTCATACTACTTGGTGAACTATGTGAGATATTGCTTCAATCAAACATATTAAACTATGTGATAAATGGCTTCAATCAAACAT
Organism: Bulinus truncatus; assembly: GCA_021962125.1. Taxonomy (NCBI): domain Eukaryota; kingdom Metazoa; phylum Mollusca; class Gastropoda; family Planorbidae; genus Bulinus; species Bulinus truncatus. Next base: position 841,899 of record JAGDYQ010000280.1, on the reverse strand, counting down.
GATGATCTATGTGAGATATGGTTTCAAACATACATGATAAACTATGTGAGATATGATTTCATACATACATGGTCAACTATGTGAGATATGGTTTCATACATACGTGGTAAACTATGTGAGATATGGTTTAATACATACATGGTAAACTGAGATATGGCTTCAATCAAACATGGTAAACAATGTGATATATGGTTTCAATCAAACATGGTGAACTATGTGAGATATGGTTTCATAAATACATGGTCAACTATGTGAGATATTGCTTCAATCAAACATGGTGAACTATGTGAGATATGGTTTCAAACATACATAGTGAACTATGTGAGATATGGTTTCATACATACGTGGTAAACTATGTGAGATATGGTTTAATACATACATGGTGAACTAAGATATTGCTTCAATCAAACATGGTCAACTATGTGATATATTGTTTTATACATACATGGTAAACTATGTGAGATATGGCTTCCATCAAACTTGGTAAATTATGTAAAATATTGCTTAAATCAAACATGGTAAACAATGTGAGATATGGTTTCATACATACATGATGAACTATGTGAGATATTGCTTCAACCAAACATGGAAAACTATGTGATATATGGTTTCATACATACATGGTAAACTATGTGAGATATGGTTTCATACATACATGGTAAACTATGTGAGATATGGTTTCATACATACATGGTGAACTGTGTGAGATATTGTTTCATACATGCATGGTGAACTATGTGAGATATGGTTTCATACATACATTGTGAACTATGTGAGATATGGCTTCAATCAAACATGGTAAACTATGTAAGATATGGTTTCATAAATACATGGTCAACTATGTGAGATATGGTTTCATTCAAAAGTGGTAAACTATGTAAGATATGGTTTAATACGTACATGGTGAACTGAGATATGGCTTCAATCAAACATGGTAAACAATGTGAGATATGGTTTCAATCAACATGGTAAATTATGTGAGATATGGCTTCAATCAAACAAGGTGAAATTTGTGAAATATGGCTTCAATAAAACATGGTAAACAATGTGAGATATTGTTTCATACATGGTGAACTATGTGAGATATAGTTTCATACATGGTCAACTATGTGAGATATGGTTTTATACATACATGGTCTACTATGTGAGATATAATTTCATACATACATGGTCAACTATGTGAGATACGGATTCAATCAATCATGGTGAACTATGTAATATATTGTTTCATACATACATGGTCAACTATGTGAAATATGGCTTCAATCAAACATGGTAACCTATGTGATATATTGTTTCATACATACATGGTCAACTATGTGAAATATGGTTTCATACATACATGGTCAACTATGTGAGATATGGATTCATACATACATGGTGAACTATGTGAGATATTGCTTCAATAACACATAGTAAACTATGTGATTTATGGCTTCAATCAAACATGGTGAACTATGTGAGATATGGTTTCATACATACATGGAAAACTATGTGAGATATGGTTTTTACACATGTGAGATATGGTTTCAATCAAACATGGTAAATTTTTGAGATATGGTTTCAATCAAACCTGGTAAATTATGTAAAATATTGCTTCAATCAAACATGGTAAACAATGTGAGATATGGTTTCATACATGGTTACTATGTGAGATATGGTTTCATACATACGTGGTAAACTATGTGAGATATGGTTTAATACATACGGGGTAAACAAAGATATGGCTTCAATCAAACAAGGTGAACTGTGTGATATATGGCCTCAATCAAACATGGTAAACTATGTGAAATATTGCTTCAAACAAATATGGTAAACAATGTGAGGTGTGGTTATATACATGGTCAACTATGTGAGATATTGTTTCATACATGGTCAACTATGTGAGATATGGTTTCATACATACATGGTCAACTATGTGAATTATGGTTTTATACATACATGGTCAACTATGTGAGATATGGTTTAATACATACATAGTCAATTATGTGAGATATGGTTTCATACATACTTGGTGAACTATGTGAGATATTGCTTCAATCAAACATAGTAAACTATGTGAGATATGGTTTCATACATACATGGTCGACTATGTGTACTATGGTTTTATACATACATGGTCAACTATGTGAAATATGGTTTAATACATACATGGTGAATTATGTGAGATATTGCTTCACTCAAACATAGTAAACTATGTGAAATATGGTTTCATACATACATGGTCAGCTATGTGAGATATGGTTTTATACATACATGGTCAACTATGTGAGATATCGTTTCAATCAAACATAGTAAACAAATATGGTAAACAATGTGAGATGTGGTTTCATACATGGTGAACTATGTGAGATATTGTTTCATACATGGTCAACTATGTGAGATATGGTTTCATACATACATGGTCAACTATGTGAATTATGGTTTTATACTTTCATGGTCAACTATGTGAGATATGGTTTCATACATACGTGATGAACTGTGTGAGATATTGTTTCATACATACATGGTGAACTATGTGAGACATGGTTTCATACATACATTGTGAACTATGTGAGATATGGCTTCAATCAAACAAGGTAAACTATGTGAGATATGGTTTCATAAAAACATGGTCAACTATGTGAGATATGGTTTAATACGTACATGGTGAACTGAGATATTGCTTCAATCAAACATGGTAAACAATGTGAGATATGGTTTCAATCAACATGGTAAACTATGTGAGATATGGCTTCAATCAAACAAGGTGAATTTTGTGAAATATGGCTTCAATAAAACATGGTAAACTATGTAAAATATTGCTTCAATCAAACATGGTAAACAATGTGAGATATTGTTTCATACATGGTGAACTATGTGAGATATTGTTTCATACATGGTCAACTATGTGAGATAAAATTTCATACATACATGGTCAACTATGTGAGATACGGATTCAATCAATCATGGTGAACTATGTGATATATTGTGTCATACATAAATGGTCAACTATGTGAAATATGGTTTCATACATACATGGTCAACTTTGTGAGATATGGAATCATACATACATGGTGAACTATGTGAGATATTGCTTCAATAACATATAGTAAACTATGTGATATATGGCTTCAATCAAACATGGTGAACTATGTGAGATATGGTTTCATACATACATGGTGAACTGAGATATGGCTTGAATCAAACATGGTCAACTATGTAATATAATGTTTCATACATACATATTCAACTATGTGAGATATGGTTTCACACATATATAGTAAACTATGTGAGATATGGCTTCAATCAAACATGGTAAATAATGTGAGATATGGTTTCAATCATACTTGGTAAATTATGTGAGATATGGTTTCAATCAAACCTGGTAAATTATGTGAAATATTGCTTCAATGAAACATGGTAAACCATGTGAGATATGGTTTCATACATGGTTACTATGTGAGATATGGTTTCATACATACGTGGTAAACTATGTGAGATATGGTTTAATACATACAGGGTAAACAAAGATATGGCTTGAATCAAACAAGGTAAACTGTGTGATATATGGCTTCAAACAAACATGGTAAACTATTTGAAATATTGCTTCAAACAAATATGATAAACAATGTGAGGTGTGGTTTCATACATGGTCAACTATGTGAGATATGGTTTCATACATACATGGTCAACTATGTGAATTATGGTTTTATACATACATGGTCAACTATGTGAGATATGGTTTAATACATACATGGTCAATTATGTGAGATATGGTTTCATACATACATGGTGAACTATGTGATATATTGCTGCAATCAAATATAGTAAACTATGTTAGATATGGTTTCATACATACATGGTCGACTATGTGAATTATTGTTTTATACATACATGGTCAACTATGTGAGATATGGTTTCATACATACATGGTGAACTATGTGAGATATTGCTTCAATCAAACATAGTAAACTATGTTATATATGGCTTCAATCAAACATGGTGAACTATGTGAGATATGGTTTCAAACAAACATGAACAACTATGTGAGATATAAATTCACACATACATGGTAAACTATGTGAGATATGGCTTCAATCAAACATGGTAAACAATGTGTGATATGGCTTCAATCAAATAAGGTGAACTGTGTGAGATATAGCTTAATCAAACATGGTAAACTATGTAAAATATTGCTTCAAACAAATATGGTAAACAATGTGAGATGTGGTTTCATACATGGTGAACTATGTGAGATATTGTTTCATACATGGTCATACATGAGCTATGTGAGATATTGCTTTAATCAAACATAGTAAACTAAGTGAGATATGGTTTCATACATACATAATCGACTATGTGAATTATGGTTTTATACATACATGGTGAACTATGTGAGATATTGCTTCAATCAAACATAGTAAACTATGTTATATATGGCTTCAATCAAACATGGTGAACTATGTGAGATATGGATTCAAACAAACATGAACAACTATTTGAGATATGGATTCACACATACATGATAAACTATGTGAGATATGGCTTCCATCAAACTTGGTAAATTATGTAAAATATTGCTTCAATCAAACATGGTAAACAATATGAGATATGGCTTCAATCAAACAAGGTGAACTGTGTGAAATATGGCTTCAATCAAACATGGTAAATTATGTGAAATATTGCTTCAAACAAATATGGTAAACAATGTGAGATTAGTTTTCATACATGGTCAACTTTGTGAGATATTGTTTCATACATGGTCAATTATGTGAGATATGGTTTCATACATACATGGTCAACTATGTGAATTATGGTTTTATACATACATGGTCAACTATGTGAGATATGGTTTAATACATACATGGTCAATTATGTGAGATATGGTTTTATACATACATGGTGAACTATGTGAGATATTGCTTCAATCAAACATAGTTAACTATGTTATATATGGCTTCAATCAAACATGGTGAACTTTGTGAGATATGGTTTCAAACATACATGAACAACTATGTGAGATATGGATTCAACCAAACATGGAAAACTATGTGATAAATGGTTTCATACATACATGGTAAACTATGTGAGATATGGTTTCATACTTACGTCGTAAATTATGTGAGATATGGTTTAATACATACATGTTAAACAAAGATTTGGCTTCAATCAAACAAGGTGAACTGTGTGAGATATGGCTTCAATCAAACATGGTAAACTATGTGAAATATTGCTTCAAACAAATATGGTAAACAATGTGAGATGTGGTTTCATACATGGTGAACTATGTGAGATATTGTTGCATACATGGTCGACTATGTGAGATATGTTTTCATACATACATGGTCATCTATGTGAGATATGGTTTAATACATACGTGGTCAATTATGTGAGATATGGATTCATACATACATGGTGAACTATGTGAGATACTGCTTCAATCAAACATAGTAAACTATGTGAGATATGGTTTCATACATACATGATCAACTAAGTGAATTATGGTTTTATACATACATGGTCAACTATGTGAGATATGGTTTCATACAAACATGGTGAACTATGTGAGATATTGCTTCAATCAAACATAGTAAACTATGTTATATATGGCTTCAATCAAACATGGTGAACTATGTGAGATATGGTTTCAAACAAACATGAACAACTCTGTGAGATATAAATTCAAACATACATGGTAAACTATGTGAGATATGGCTTCCATCAAACTTGGTAAATTATGTAAAATATTGCTTTAATCAAACATGGTAAACAATGTGTGATATGGCTTCAATCAAACAAGGTGAACTGTGTGAGATATAGCTTAATCAAACATGGTAAACTATGTAAAATATTGCTTCAAACAAATATGGTAAACAATGTGAGATGTGGTTTCATACATGGTGAACTATGTGAGATATTGTTTCATACATGGTCAACTATGTGAGATATGGTTTAATACATACGTGGTCAATTATGTGAGATATGGTTTAATACATACTTGGTGAACTATGTGAGATATTGCTTCAATCAAACATAGTAAACTATGTGAAATATGGTTTCATACATACATGGTCAACTATGTGAGATATGGTTTTATACATACATGGTCAACTTTGTGAGATATGGTTTCATACATACATTGTGAACTATGAATTATATTGCTTCAATCAAACATAGTAAACTATGTTATATATGGCTACAATCAAACATGGTGAACTATGTGAGATATGACTTCAATTAAACATAGTAAACTATGTGAGATATGGCTTCCATCAAACTTGGTAAATTATGTAAAATATTGCTTCAATCAAACATGGTAAACAATGTGAGATATGGTTTCATACATGGTTACTATGTGAGAAATGGTTTCATACATACATGATGAACTATGTGAGATATTGCTTCAACCAAACATGGAAAACTATGTGAGATACGGTTTCATACATAAATGGTAAACTATGTGAGATATGGTTTCATACATACATGGTAAACTATGTGAGATATGGTTTCATACATTCATGTTGAACTGTGTGAGTTATTGTTTCATACATACATGGTGAACTATGTGAGATATGGTTTCATTCATACATTGTGAACTATGTGAGATATGACTTCAATCAAACATGGTAAACTATGTGAGATATGGTTTCATAAATACATGGTCAACAATGTGAGATATTTTTTCATACATACGTGGTAAAGTATGTGAGATATGGTTTAATACGTACATGGTGAACTGAGATATGGCTTCAATAAAATATGGTAAACTATGTAAAATATTGCTTCAATCAAACATGGTAAACAATGTGAGATATTGTTTCATACATGGTTAACTATGTAAGATATTGTTTCATACATGGTCAACTATGTGAATTATGGTTTTATACATACATGGTCAACTATGTGAGATATGGTTTAATACATACATGGTCATTTATGTGAGATATGGTTTTATACATACATGGTAAACTATGTGAGAGAATGCTTCAATCAAACATAGTAAACTATGTGAGATATGGTTTCATACATACATGGTCAACTATGTGATATATGGCTTCAATCAAACATGGTGACCTATGTAATATATTGTTTTATACATACATGGTCAACTATGTGAAATATGGTTTCGTACATACATAGTCAACTATGTGAGATATGGTTTTATACATACGTGGTCAACTATGTGAGATATGGATTCATACATACTTGGTGAACTATGTGAGATATTGCTTCAATCAAACATAGTAAACTAAATGATATATGGCTTCAATCAATCATGGTGAACTATGTGAGATATGGTTTCAAACATACATGGTCAGCTGTGTGAGATATGGTTTCATACATACATGGTAAACTATGTGAGATATGGTTTAATACATACAGGGTTAACAAAGATATGGCTTCAATCAAACAAGGTGAACTGTGTGATATATGGCTTCAATCAAACATGGTAAACTATGTGAAATATTGCTTCAAACAAATATGGTAAACAATGTGAGGTGTGGTTTTATACATGGTCAAAACTATGTGAGATATTGTTTCATACATGGTCAACTATGTGAGATATGGTTTCATACACACATGGTCAACTTTGTGAGATATGGATTCATACATACATGGTGAACTATGTGAGATATTGCTTCAATAACACATAGTAAACTATGTGATATATGGCTTCAATCAAAATGGTGAACTATGTGAGATACGGTTTCATACATACATGGACAACTATGTAAGATATGGTTTTTACACATGTGAGATATAGTTTCAATCAAACATGGTAAATTATGTGAGATATGGTTTCATACATGGTTCCTATGTGAGATATGGTTTCATACATACGTGGTAAACTATGTGAGATATGGTTTAATACATACAGGGTAAACAAAGATATGGCTTCAATCAAACAAAAGTGAACTATGTTATATATGGCTTCAATCAAACATGGTGAACTATGTGAGATATGGATTCAAACAAACATGAACAACTATGTGAGATATGGATTCACACATACATGGTAAACTATGTGAGATATGGCTTCCATTAAACTTGGTAAATTATGTAAAATATTGCTTCAATCAAACATGGTAAACAATATGAGATATGGCTTCAATCAAACATGGTAAACTATGTGAAATATTGCTTCAAACAAATATGGTAAACAATGTTAGATGTGGTTTCATACATGGTGAACTTTGTGAGATATTGTTTCATACATGGTCAACTATGTGAGATATGGTTTCATACATACATGGTCAACTATGTGAATTATGGTTTTATACATACATGGTCAACTATGTGAGAAATGGTTTAATACATACGTGGTCAATTATGTGAGATATGGTTTCATACATACATGGTCAACTTTGTGAGATATGGTTTCATTCATACAATGTGAACTATGTGAGATATGACTTCAATCAAACATAGTAAACTATGTGAGATATGGTTTCATAAATACATGGTCAGTTATGTGAGATATTTTTTCATACATACGTGGTAAAGTATGTGAGATATGGTTTAATACGTAAATGGTGAACTGAAATATGGCTTCAATAAAACATGGTAAACTATATAAAATATTGTTTCAATCAAACATGGTAAACAATGTGAGATATTGTTTCATACATGGTCAACTATGTGAGATATGGTTTTATACATACATGGTCTACGATGTGAGATATGGTTTTATACATACATGGTCAACTATGAGGATATATGTCTTCAATCAAACATGGTGACCTATGTGATATATTGTTTCATACGTACATGTTCAACTATGTGAAATATGGTTTCGTAATACATGGTCAACTATGTGAGATATGGTTTTATACATACATGGTGAACTATGTGAGATATGGCTTCAATCAAACATAGTAAACTATATGATATATGGCTTCAATCAAACATGGTGAACTATGTGTAATTTGGTTTCAAACATACATGGTCAGCTGTGTGAGATATGGTTTCATACATACATGGTCAGCTGTGTAAGAAATGGTTTCATACATACATGGTAAATTGAGATATGGCTTCAATCAAACATGGTCAACTATGTGATATATTGTTTCATACATACATGGACAACTATGTGAGATATGGTTTTTACACATGTGAGATATGGTTTCAATCAAACATGGTAAACAATGTGAGATATGGTTTCATACATGGTCAACTATGTGAGATATGGTTTCATACATACGTGGTAAACTATGTGAGATATGGTTTAATACATACAGGGTAAAAAAAGATATGGCTTCAATCAAACATGGTAAACATAGTGAAATATGGTTTAAATTAAACATGGTAATCTATGTGAGATATGGCTTCAATCAAACAAGGTAAACTGTATGATATATGGCTTCAATCAAACATGGTAAACTATGTGAAATATTGCTTTAAATAAATATGGTAAACAATGTGAGGTGTGGTTTAATACATGGTAAGCTATGTGAGATATTGTTTCATACAAGGTCAACTATTTGAGATATGGTTTCATACATACATTGTCAACTATGTGAATTATGGTTTTATACATACATGGTCAACTATGTGAGATATGGTTTAATACATACATGGTCATTTAAGTGAGATATGGTTTCATACATACATGGTGAACTATGTGAGATATTGCTTCAATCAAACATAGTAAACTATGTGAAATATGGTTTCATACATACTTGGTCAACTATGTGAGATATGTTTTTATACATACATGGTCAACTATGTGAGATATGGTTTCATACATACATTGTGAACTATGTGAGATATTGCTTCAATCAAACATAGTAAACTATGTTATATATGGCTTCAATCAAACATGGTGAACTATGTGAGATATGGTTTCAAACATACATGAACAACTATGTGAGATATGGATTCACACATACATGGTAAACTATGTGAGATATGGCTTCCATCAAACTTGGTAAATTATGTAAAATATTGCTTCAATCAAACATATTAAACAATGTGAGATATGGTTTCTTAAATGGTTACTATGTGAGAAATGGTTTCATACATACATGATGAACTATGTGAGATATTGCTTCAACCAAACATGGAAAAATATGTGAGATATGGTTTCATACATAAATGGTAAACTATGTGAGATATGGCTTCATACATGGTCAACTATGTGAGATATGGTTTTATACATACATGGTCAACTATGTGAAATATGGTTTCATACATAAATGGTCAACTTTGTGATATATGGCTTCAATCAAACATGGTAAACAATGTGAAATTTGGTTTCAAACATGGTTACTATGTGAGATATGGTTTCATACATGCGTGGTAAACTATGTGAGATATGGTTTAATACATACAGGGTAAACAAAAATATGGCTTCAATCAAACATGGTAAACATAGTGATATGTGGTTTAAATCAAACATGGTAATCTATGTGAGATATGGCTTCAATCAAAAACTGTGAACTGTAGGATATATGCCTTCAATCAAACATGGTAAACTATTGAAATATTGCTTCAAACAAATATGGTAAACAATGTGAGATATGGTTTCATACATGGTGAACTATGTGAGATATTGTTTCATACATGGTCAACTATGTGAGATATGGTTTCATACATACATGGTCAACTATGTGAGATATGGTTTAATACATACATGGTAAACTGAGATATGGCTTCAATCAAACATGGTCAACAATGTGAGATATGGTTTCACACATACATGGTAAACTATGTGAGATATGGCTTCAATCAATCACGGTAAACTATGTGAGATATGGCTTCAATAGAACTTGGTAAATTATGTAAAATATTGCTTTAATCAAACATGGTCAACAATGTGAGATATGGTTTCATACATGGTTACTCTGTGAGATATGGTTTCATACATACATGAGGAACTTTGTGAGATATTGCTTCAATCAAACATGGTAAACTATGTGAGATATGGTTTCATAGTACATGGTCAACTATGTGAGATATGGTTTCATACATACATGGAGAACTATATACATACATGATGAACTAGATGAGATATTGCTTCAACCGAACATGGTAAACTATGTGAGATATGGCTTCATACCTACATGGTCAACTATGTAAGATATTGTTTCATACATACATGGTCAATTATGTGAGATATGGTTTCATACATACATTATGAACTATGTGAGATATTGCTTCAATCAAACATAGTAAACTATGTTATATATGGCTTCAATCAAACATGGTGAACTATGTGAGATTTGGTTTCATAAGTACATGGTCAACTAAGTGAGATATGGTTTCATACATACATGGTAAAGTATGTGAGATATGATTTAATACGTACATAGTGAACTGAGATATGGCTTCAATCAAACATGGTAAACAATGTGAGATATAGTTTCAATCAACATGGTAAACTATGTGAGATATGGCTTCAATCAAACAAGGTGAATTTTGTGAAATATGGCTTCAATCAAACATGGTAAACTATTAAAATATTGCTTCAATCAAACATGGTAAACAATGTGAGATATTGTTTCATACATGGTGAACTATGTAAGATATTGTTTCATACATGGTCAACTATGTGAGATATGGTTTTATACATACATGGTCTTATATGTGAGATACGGATTCAATCAATCATCGTGAACTATGTGATATATTGTTTCATACATACATGGTCAACTATGTAAAATATGGTTTCATACATAAATGGTCAACTATGTGATATATGGCTTCAATCAAACATGGTAAACAATGTGAGATTTGGTTTCAAACATGGTTACTATGTGAGATATGGTTTCATACATACGTGGTAAACTATGTGAGATATGGTTTAATACATACAGGGTAAACAAAGATATGGCTTCAATCAAACATGGTAAACATAGTGATATGTGGTTTAAATCAAACATGGTAATCTATGTGAGATATGGCTTCAATGAAAAAAGGTGAACTGTGTGAGATATGCCTTCAATCAAACATGGTAAACTATTGAAATATTGCTTCAAACAAATATGGTAAACAATGTGAGATATGGTTTCATACATGGTGAACTATGTGAGATATTGTTTCATACATGGTCAACTATGTGAGATATGGTTTCATACATACATGGTCAACTATGTGAGATATGGTTTAATACATACATGGTAAACTGAGATATGGCTTCAATCAAACATGGTCAACAATGTGAGATATGGTTTCACACATACATGGTAAACTATGTGAGATATGGCTTCAATCAATCATGGTAAATTATGTGAGATATGGCTTCAATAGAACTTGGTAAATTATGTGAGATATTGCTTTAATCAAACATGGTCAACAATGTGAGATATGGTTTCATACATGGTTACTCTGTGAGATATGGTTTCATACATACATGATGAACTTTGTGAGATATTGCTTCAATCAAACATGGTAAACTATGTGAGATATGGTTTCATAGTACATGCTCAACTATGTGAGATATGGTTTCATACATACATGGAGAACTATATACATACATGATGACCTATGTGAGATATTGCTTCAACCAAACATGGTAAACTATGTGAGATATGGCTTCATACCTACATGGTCAACTATGTAAGATATTGTTTCATACATACATGGTCAATTTTGTGAGATATGGTTATATACATACATGGTGAACTATGTGAGATATGGATTCACACATACATGGTGAACTATGTGAGATATTGCTTCAATCAAACATAGTAAACTATGTGAAATATGGATTCTTACATACATGGTCAACAATGTGATATATTGTTTCATACATACATGGACAACTATGTGAGACATGGTTTATACACATGTGAGATAAGGTTTCAATCCAACATGGTAAACTATGTGAGATAAGGTTTCAATCAAACCTTGTAAATTGTGTGAAAGATTGCTTCAATCAAACATTATAAACAATGTGAGATATGGTTCCATACATGGTTACCATGTGAGATATTTTTTTATACATGGTAAACTATGTGAGATATGGTTTCATACACATATTGTGAACTATGTGAGATATTGTTTCCTACATACATGGTCAACTATGTGAGATATTGCTTCAACCAAACATGGTAAACTATGTGAGATATGGTTTCATACATACATGGTAAACTATGTGAGTTATGGTTTCATACATACATTGTGAACTATGTGAGATATTGTTTCATACATACATGGGAACTATGTGAGATATTGCTTCAATGAAACATAGTAAACTATGTGAGATATGTTTTCATAAATACATGGTCAACTATGTAAGATATGGTTTCATACATACATGGTAAACTATGTGATATATGGTTTAATACATGCATGGTGAACTATGTGACATAATGTTTTATACATACGTGGTAAACTATAAGAGATATTGCTTCAATCAAACATAGTAAATTATGTGATATATGGCTTCAATCAAACATGGTGAAATATGTGAGATATGGTTTCAAACATACATGGTCAACTATGTGAGATATGGTTTCATACATACATGGTCAACTATGTGAGATATGGTTTAATACATACATTTTGAATTGAGATATGGCTTCAATCAAACATGGTCAACTATGTGATATATTGTTTCATAAATACATGGACAACTAAGTGAGATTTGGTTTTTACACATGTGAGATATGGTTTCAATCAATTATGATAAACTATGTGAGATATGGTTTTAATCAAACCTGTTAAATTACGTGAAATATTGCTTCAATCAAACATGGTAAACTAAGTGAGATATGGTTTCATACATGGTTACTATGTGAGATATGGTTTCATACATGGTAAACTATGTAAGATATGGTTTCATACATACATTGTGAACTATGTGAGATATTATTTCGTACATACATGGTCAACTATGTGAGATATGGTTTTATACATACGCGGTAAACTATGTGAGATATGGTTTAATACACAAATGGTAAACTAAGATATGGCTTCAATAAAACATGGTAAACAATGTAATATGGTTTTAATCAAACATGGTGAGAAATGGCTTCAATCGAACAAGGTGAACTGTGTGAAACATGGCTTCAATAAAACATGGTAAACTATGTGAAATATTGCTTCAATCAAATATGCTAAACAATGTGATATATGGTTTCATACATGGTCAACTATGTGAAATATGGTTTCATACATACATGGTGAACTATGTGTGATATGGCTTCAATTAATCAAGGTGAACTGTGTGAGATATGGCTTTAATCAAACATGGTATATTATGTAAAATATTGCTTCAATCAAACATGGTAAACAATGTGAGATATGGTGAGCTACGTGAGATATTGTTTTATACATGATCAACTTTGTGAGATATGGTTTCATAAATACATTGTCACCAATGTGAGATATGGTTTTATACATACATGGTAAACTATGTGAGATATGGTTTTATACATACATGGTGAACTATATGAGATATTGTTTCAATCAAACATAAAAACTATGTGATATATGGCTTTAATCAAACATGGTGAACTATGTGAGATATGGTTTCAAACATACATGGTCAACTATGTGAGATATTTTTTCATACATACATTGTCAACTATGTGAGATATGGTTTCATTTATACGTGGAAAACTATGTGAGATATGGTTTAATACATACATGGTGAACTGAGATATGGCTTGAATCAAACATGGTCAACTATGTAATATAATGTTTCATACATACATGTTCTATTATGTGAGATATGGTTTTACACATATATGGTAAACTATGTGAGATATGGCTTCAATCAAACATGGTAAATAATGTGAGATATGGTTTCAAACATACATAGTAAACTATGTGAGATATGGCTTTAATTAAACATGGTAAATTGTGTGAAATATTGCTTCAATCAAACATGGTAAACAATGTTAGATATGGTTTCATACATGGTTACTATGTGAGATATGGTTTCATACATACATGATGAACTATGTGAGATATTGCTTCAACCAAACTTGGTAAACAATGTGAGATATGGTTTCATACATACATGGTCAACTATGTGAGATATTGCTTCATACATACATGGTCAACTATGTGAGATGTTGTTTCATACATACATGGTAAACTATGTGAGATATGGCTTCATACATACAAGGTCAACTATGTGAGATATGGTTTCATACATAAATGGTAAACTAAGTGAGATATGGTTTCATAAATACATGCGAAACTATGTGATATATGGTTTAATACATGCATGGTGAACTATGTGACATAATGTTTTATACATACGTGGTAAACTATAAGAGATATTGCTTCAATCAAACATAGTAAATTATGTGATATATGGCTTCAATCAAACATGGTGAAATATGTGAGATATGTTTTCATACATTCATGGGCAAATATTTTAAACAATGTAAACTATGTGAGTTATGGTTTAATACATACATGGTAAACTGAGATATTACTTCAATCAAACATGGTCAACAATGTGAGATATCGTTTGATACATACATGGTCAACTATGTGAGATGTGGTTTCACACATACATGGTAAACATTGTGAGATATGGCTTCAATCAAACATGGTAAACTATGTGAGATATGGCTTCAATAGAACTTGGTAAATTATGTGAAATATTGCTTCAATCAAACATGGTCACAAATGTGAGATATGGTTTTAATCATGGTGAACTATGTGAGATATTGTTTCATACATGGTCAACTATGTGGGATATGGTTTCATAAATACATTGTAAAATATGTGAGATATGGTTTCATACATGGTTACTATGTGAGATATGGTTTCATACATGGTCAACTATGTGAGATATGGCTTCATACATACATGGTAAACTTTGTGAGATATTGCTTCAATCAAATATGGTAAACTATGTGAGATATGGTTTCATAATACATGGTCAACTATGTGAGATATGGTTTCATACATACATGGAGAACTATGTGAGGTAATGTTTTATACATACGTGGTAAACTATGAGAGATATAGTTTAATACAAATATGGTAAACTGAGTTGAGTCTTCAGTCAAACATGGTCAATTTTGAGAGATATTGTTTTATAATACATGGTCAACTATGTAAGATATGGTTTTATACACACTTGGTCATTTATGTGAGATATGGTTTCATAATATATGGTTAGCTATGTGAGATATTGCTTTAATCAAACATAGTAAATTATTTGATATATGGCTTCAATCAAACATAGTGAATTATGTGAGATGTGGTGTTAAACATACATGGTCAACTATGGGAGATATAGTTTCATACATACATGGTCAACTATGTGAGATATGGCTTCTTACATACGTGGTAAACTATGTGAGATATGGTTAAATACATACATGGTGAACTGAGATATGGTCAACTATGTGAGATATGGCTTCAATTAAACAAGGTGAACTATGTGAGATATGGTTTAATACATGGTGAAATATGTGAGATATTGTTTCATACATGGTCAACTATGTGAGAAATTGTTTCAAACATACATGGTCAACCTTGTGAGATATTGTTTCATACATACATGGTGAACTATGTGAGATTTTGTTTTATACATACATGGTGAACGGAGATATGGCTTCAATCAAACATGGCAAACAATGTGATATATAGTTTCAATCAAACATGGTAATCTATGTGAAATATTGCTTCAATCAAACATGGTAAACAATGTGAGATATGGTTTTAATCATGGTGAACTATGTGAGATATTGTTTCATACATGGTCAACAATGAGGGATATGGTTTCATAAATACATTGTAAAATATGTGAGATATTGTTTTATGCATACATGGTCAAGTATGTGAGATATGGTTTCACACAGACATGGTAAAATATTTGAGATATGGGTTCAATCTAACAGGGTAAACTATGTGAGATATGGCTTTAATCAAACATGGTCAACTAGTTGAGATATTGTTTCATGCATACATGGTCAACTATGTGAGACATGGTTTCACACATACATGGTAAACTATGTGAGATATAGCTTCATTCAAACATGGTAAACTATGTGAGATATGGCTTTAATCAAATATGGTAAACTATGTGAGATATGGCTTCAATCAAACTTGGTAAATTATGTGAAATACCTCTTCATTCAAACATAGTAAACAATCTGAGATTTTGTTTCATACATGGTCTACTAAGTGAGATATGGTTTCATACATACATGATGAACTATCTGTGATATTACTTCAACCAAACATTTTAAACTATGTGAGATATTGTTTCAAACATACATGGTCAACTATGTGAGATATTGTTTTATACATACATGGTGAACTATGTGAGATTTAGTTTTAGCCATACTTGGTGAACTGAGATATGGATTCAATCAAACATGGTAAACAATGTTATATATAGTTTCAATCATACATGGTAAACTATGTGACATATGGCTTCAATCAAATAAGGTGAACTGTGTGAGATATGGCTTCAATCAAACATGTTAAACAATGTTATTTATAGTTTCAATCATACATGGAAAACTATGTGACATATGGCTTCAATCAAATAAGATGAACTGTGTGATATATGGCTTCAATCAAACATGGTAAACTATGTGAGATATAGTTTCATTCAAACATGGTTAACTATGTGAGATATGGCTTCAATCAAATATGGTAAACTATGTGAGATATGGCTTCAATCAAACTTGGTAAATTATTTGAAATATTGCTTTAATCAAACATGGTAAACAATGTGAGATATGGTTTCATACATGGTTACTATGTGAGATATGGTTTCATACATGGTCAACTATGTGATATGGTTTCATACATACATGATGAACTATGTGAGATATTGCTTTAACCAAACATGGTAAACCATGTGAGATATGGTTTCATACATACATGGTAAACTATGTGAGATATGGTTTCATACATACATGGTGAACAATGTGAGATATTGCTTCAATCAAACATAGTAAACTATGTGAGATATAGTTTCATACATACATGGTGAACTATGTGAGATATGGTTTCATACACACATTGTGAACTATGTGAAATTTTGTTTCAGTCAAACATGGTAAACTATTTGAGATATATTTTCATAAATACATTGTCAACTATGTGAGATATGGTTTCATACATACATGGCGAACTAAGTGAGATAATGTTTTATACATACGTGGTAAACTATGTGAGATATTGTTTAATATATCTATGGTGAACTGAGATATGGCTTCCATCAAACATGGAAAACTATGTGAGATATAGCTTCATTCAAACATGGTAAACTATGTGAGATATTGTTTCATGCATACATGGTCAACTATGTGACACATGGTTTCACACATACATGGTAAACTATGTGAGATATGGCTTCCGTCAAATATGGTAAACTATGTGAGATATGGCTTCAATCAAACATGGTAAACTATGTGAGATATGGCTTCAATCAATCTTGGTAAATTATGTGAAATACCACTTAAATCCTACATGGTAATCAATGTGAGATTTTGTTTCATACATGGTCTACTAAGTGAGATATGGTTTCATACATACATGATGAACTATCTGAGATGTTGCTTAAACCAAACATGGTAAACTATGTGAGAGGTTGTTTCATACATACATGGTCAACTATGTGAGAAATTGTGTCAAACATACTTGGTCAACTATGTGATATATAGTTTCAATCAAACATGGTAAACTATGAGAGATATGGCTTCAATCAAATAAGATTATATGTGTGAGATATGGCTTCAATCAAACATGGTAAACTATGTGAAATATTGCTTCAATCAAACATGGTATACAATGTGAGATATTGTTTTATACATGGCCAACTATGTGGGATATGGTTTCATAAATACATTGTAAAATATGTGAGATATGCCTTCAATCAAACATGGTGAACTATGTAATATATTTTTTCATACATACACGGTCAACTATGTGAAATATGGTTTCATACATACATGGTCAACTAAGTGAGATATGGTTTTATAAATACATGATGAACTATCTGAGATATTGCTTCAACCAAACATGGTAAACTATGTGAGATATTGTTTTTTTCATACATGGTCAACTATGTGAGAAATTTTTTCAAACATACATGGTCAACTTTGTGAGATCTTGTTTCATACATACATGGTGAACTATGTGAGATATGGTTTTATACATACATGGTGAACTGAGATATGGCTTCGATCAAACATGGTAAACAATGTGATATATAGTTTCAATCAAACATGGTAAACTATGTGAGATATGGCTTCAATCAAATAAGGTGAACTGTGTGAGATATGGCTTCATTTAAAAATGTTAAACTATGTGAAATAATGCTTCAATCAAACATGGTAAACAATGTGAGATATGGTTTCAAACATGGTAAACTATGTGGGATATGTTTTCATAAATACATTGTAAACTCTGTGAGATATTGTTTTATTTATACATGGTCAAGTATGTGAGCTATGGTTTCATTCATACATGGTCATTTATGTGAGATATGGCTTCAATCAAACATGGTGATTTATGTGAGATATTATTTCATACATACATGGTAAACTATGTAATATATTGCTTCAATCAAACATAGTAAATTATGTGATATATGGCTTCAGTAAAACTTGGTGAATTATGTGAAATATGGTTTCAAACATACATGGTGAACTATGTGAGATATGGTTTCATACATACATGGTGAACTTTGTGAGATATGGTTTAATACATACCTGGTGAACTGAGATATGGCTTTAATCAAACATGGTAAACAATGTGATATATGGTATCAATCAAACATGTTGAACTATGTGAGATATGGTTTCAAACATACATGGTCAACTATGTGAGTAATGATTTCATACATACAAGGTCAACTATGTGAGATATGGTTTTATACATACGTGGTAAACTATGAGAGATATGGTTTAATACATACATGGTGAACTGAGATATGGCTTCAATCAAACATGGTAAACTATCTGAGAAATGGCTTCAATCAAACTTAGTAAATTATGTGAAATATTGCTTCAACCAAACATGGTAAACAAGGTAAGATATGGTTTTATTAATGGTTTCTATGTGAGATATGGTTTGATACTTACATGGTCAACTATGTGAGATGTGGTTTCATACATACATGGTGCACTATGTGAGATATTGCTTCAATCAAACATAGTAAACTATGTGAGATATGGTTTCATAAATACATGGCCAACTATGTGAGATATGGTTTCATACATACATGGTCAACTATGTGAGATAATGTTTTATACCTACGTGGTAAACTATGTGAGATATGGCTTTAATCAACATGGTATACTATGTGAGATATGGCTTCAATCAAACATGGTAAACTATGTGAGATATGGCTTCAATCAAACTTGGTTAATTATGTGAAATATTGCTTCAATCAAACATGTTAAACTATGTGAGATATGGTTTTATAAATACATGGTGAACTATGTGAGATATGGTTTCATACAAATTTGGTCAACTATGTGAGATATGGCTTTAATCAAACATGGTAAACTATGTGAGATATAGCTTCAATCAAACTTAGTAAATTATGTGAAATATTGCTTCAACCAAACATGGTAAACAATGTAAGATATGGTTTTATTAATGGTTTCTATGTGAGATATGGTTTCATACATACATGGTCAACTATATTAGATATGGTTTCATACATACATGGTGAACTTTGTGAGATATGGTTTAATACATACCTGGTGAACTGAGATATGGCTTTAATCAAACATGGTAAACAATGTGATATATGGTATCAATCAAACATGTTGAACTATGTGAGATATGGTTTCAAACATACATGTTCAACTATGTGAGTAATGATTTCATACATACAAGGTCAACTATGTGAGATAATGTTTTATACCTACGTGGTAAACTATGTGAGATATGGCTTTAATCAACATGGTATACTATGTGAGATATGGCTTCAATCAAACATGGTAAACTATGTGAGATATGGCTTCAATCAAACTTGGTTAATTATGTGAAATATTGCTTCAATCAAACATGTTAAACAATGTAAGATATGATTTTATTAATGGTTTCTATGTGAGATATGGTTTCATACATACATGGTGAACTATGTGAGATGTGGTTTCATACATACATGGTGCACTATGTGAGATATTGCTTTAATCAAACATAGTAAACTATGTGAGACATGGTTTCATAAATACATGGTCAACTATGTGAGATATGGTTTTATACATACATGGTCAACTATGTGAGATAATGTTTTATACCTACGTGGTAAACTATGTGAGATATTGTTTAATACATACATGGTTAACTGAGATATGGCTTCAATCAAACATGGTCAACTATGTGAGATATTGCTTCAATCAAACATGCTAAACTATGTGAGATATGGCTTTAATCAACATGGTATTCTATGTGAGATATGGCTTTAATCAACATGGTATTCTATGTGAGATATGGCTTCAATCAAACTTGGTTAATTATGTGAAATATTGCTTCAATCAAACATGTTAAACTATGTGAGATATGATTTCATAAATACATGGTGAACTATGTGAGATATGGTTTCATACAAATTTGGTGAACTATGTGAGATATGGCTTTAATCAAACATGGTAAACTATGTGAGATTTAGCTTCAATCAAACTTAGTAAATTATGTGAAATATTGCTTTAACCAAACATGGTAAACAATGTATGATATGGTTTTATTAATGGTTTCTATGTGAGATATTGTTTCATACATACATGGTCAACTATGTGAGATGTGGTTTCATACATACATGGTGCACTATGTGAATTATTGCTTCAATCAAACATGGTAAACAATGTGAGATATGGTTTCATACATGGTTACTATATGACATATGGTTGAATAAATACATGGTTTATTATGTGAGTTATGGTTTCATACATACATGGTGAACTATGTGAGATATGGTTTCACACATACATAGTAAACTATGTGAGATATGGCTTCAATCAAAGATGGTAAACTATCTGAGAAATGGCTTCAATCAAACTTAGTAAATTATGTGAAATATTGCTTCAACCAAACAAGGTAAACAATGTAAGATATGGTTTTATTAATGGTTTCTATGTGAGATATGGTTTCATACATACATGGTCAACTATGTGAGATGTGGTTTCATACATACATGGTGCACTTTGTGAATTATTGCTTCAATCAAACATGGTAAACAATGTGAGATATGGTTTCATACATGGTTACTATATGACATATGGTTGAATAAATACATGGTTTATTATGTGAGTTATGGTTTCATACATACATGGTGAACTATGTGAGATATGTTTTAATACATACATGGTCAACTATGTGAGATATTGCTTTAATCAAACATTGTGAACTATGAGAGTTATTGTTTTAATACATACAAGGTAAACTATGTGAGATATGGTTTTATACATACATGGTGAACTATGTGAGATATAGCTTCAATCAAACATGGTAAACTCTGTGAAATATGGCTTTAATCAAACATGTTAAACTATGTGAGATATGGTTTCATTCATACATGGTCAACTTTGTGAGATATTGCTTCAATCAAACATCGTGAACTATTAGAGATATTGTTTAAATACATACAAGGTAAACTATGTGAGATATTGTTTCATACATACATGGTCAACTATGTGAGATATTGCTTCAATCAAACATGGAAAACTATGTGAGATATGGTTTCATACATACATGGTGAACTAAGTGAGATATGGTTTCATAAATACAAGGTCAACTATGTGAGATACGGCTTCATACATACATGTAGAACTCTGTGAGATATAGCTTAAATCAAACATGGTAAACTATGTGAGATATGGTTTCATACATACATGGTGAACTATGTGAGATATTTTTTCATACATACATGGTAAACTATGTGAGATATGGTTTCATACATACATGGTGAACTGTGTGAGATATTGTTTCATACAAACATCGTGAACTAAGTGAGATATGGTTTTATACATACATAGTAAACTATGTGAGATATGGCTTCAATCAAACATGGTCAACTATGTGAGATATTGTTTCATACATACGTGGTAAGCTATGTGAGAAATGGTTTAATACATACCTGGTGAACTTTGTGAGATATGGTTTAATACATACCTGGTGAACTGAGATATGGCTTTAATCAAACATGGTAAACAATGTGATATATGGTATCAATCAAACATGTTGAACTATGTGAGATATGGTTTCAAACATACATGTTCAACTATGTGAGTAATGATTTCATACATACAAGGTCAACTATGTGAGATAATGTTTTATACCTACGTGGTAAACTATGTGAGATATGGCTTTAATCAACATGGTATACTATGTGAGATATGGCTTCAATCAAACATGGTAAACTATGTGAGATATGGCTTCAATCAAACTTGGTTAATTATGTGAAATATTGCTTCAATCAAACATGTTAAACAATGTAAGATATGATTTTATTAATGGTTTCTATGTGAGATATGGTTTCATACATACATGGTGAACTATGTGAGATGTGGTTTCATACATACATGGTGCACTATGTGAGATATTGCTTTAATCAAACATAGTAAACTATGTGAGACATGGTTTCATAAATACATGGTCAACTATGTGAGATATGGTTTTATACATACATGGTCAACTATGTGAGATAATGTTTTATACCTACGTGGTAAACTATGTGAGATATTGTTTAATACATACATGGTTAACTGAGATATGGCTTCAATCAAACATGGTCAACTATGTGAGATATTGCTTCAATCAAACATGCTAAACTATGTGAGATATGGCTTTAATCAACATGGTATTCTATGTGAGATATGGCTTTAATCAACATGGTATTCTATGTGAGATATGGCTTCAATCAAACTTGGTTAATTATGTGAAATATTGCTTCAATCAAACATGTTAAACTATGTGAGATATGATTTCATAAATACATGGTGAACTATGTGAGATATGGTTTCATACAAATTTGGTGAACTATGTGAGATATGGCTTTAATCAAACATGGTAAACTATGTGAGATTTAGCTTCAATCAAACTTAGTAAATTATGTGAAATATTGCTTTAACCAAACATGGTAAACAATGTATGATATGGTTTTATTAATGGTTTCTATGTGAGATATGGTTTCATACATACATGGTCAACTATGTGAGATGTGGTTTCATACATACATGGTGCACTATGTGAATTATTGCTTCAATCAAACATGGTAAACAATGTGAGATATGGTTTCATACATGGTTACTATATGACATATGGTTGAATAAATACATGGTTTATTATGTGAGTTATGGTTTCATACATACATGGTGAACTATGTGAGATATGTTTTAATACATACATGGTCAACTATGTGAGATATTGCTTTAATCAAACATTGTGAACTATGAGAGTTATTGTTTTAATACATACAAGGTAAACTATGTGAGATATGGTTTTATACATACATGGTGAACTATGTGAGATATAGCTTCAATCAAACATGGTAAACTCCGTGAAATATGGCTTTAATCAAACATGTTAAACTATGTGAGATATGGTTTCATTCATACATGGTCAACTTTGTGAGATATTGCTTCAATCAAACATCGTGAACTATTAGAGATATTGTTTAAATACATACAAGGTAAACTATGTGAGATATTGTTTCATACATACATGGTCAACTATGTGAGATATTGCTTCAATCAAACATGGAAAACTATGTGAGATATGGTTTCATACATACATGGTGAACTATGTGAGATATGGTTTCATAAATACAAGGTCAACTATGTGAGATACGGCTTCATACATACATGTAGAACTCTGTGAGATATAGCTTCAATCAAACATGGTAAACTATGTGAGATATGGTTTCATACATACATGGTGAACTATGTGAGATATTTTTTCATACATACATGGTAAACTATGTGAGATATGGTTTCATACATACATGGTGAACTGTGTGAGATATTGTTTCATACAAACATCGTGAACTAAGTGAGATATGGTTTTATACATACATAGTAAACTATGTGAGATATGGCTTCAATCAAACATGGTCAACTATGTGAGATATTGTTTCATACATACGTGGTAAGCTATGTGAGAAATGGTTTCATACATACATGGTAAACTATGTGGGATATGGTTTCATACATATATGGTGAAATATGAGACATATGGTTTCATACATACATGGTCAACTATCATGGAGCCCGGAGGTGACTGAATATCCATTGTTTAGTAAGTACCGGCCTGTCGACTCATTTAGGGCTTACAGGGTTTGACCACTCTAACTCTATGACCACTCTAGCTCTAAGACCACTCTAGTTATATGACCACTCTAACTCTATGACCACTCTAGCTCTATGACCACTCTAATCTATGACCACTTTAACTGTATGACCACTCTAGCTCTATGACCACTCTAGCTCTATGACCACTCTAACTCTATGACCACTCTAGCTCTATGACCACTCTAGTTCTATGACCACTCTAGCTCTATGACCACTCTAGTTCTATGACCACTCTAGTTCTATGACCACTCTAGTTCTATGACCACTCTAACTCTATGACCACTAGCTCTATGATCCCTCTAGTTCTATGCCTATTTTACCTCTATGACCACGTTAGCGATATAGCCACTCTAGCTCTATGATCACCTTAACTCTATGTCCACTTTAGCTCTGGAATAGACCTCACCTGTTACTTGAATGACTTCTGGAATAGACCTTACCTGTTACTTGAATCACTTCTGGAATAGACCTTATCTGTTACTTGAATCACTTCTGGAATAGACCTTACCTGTTACTTGAATCACTTCTGGAATAGACCTCACCTGTTACTTGAATCACTTCTGGAATAGACCTCAACTGTTACTTGAATCACTTATGGAATAGACCTCAACTTTTACTTACTCACTTCTGGAATAGACCTCACCTGTTACTTGAATCACTTTTGGAATAGACCTCACCTGTTTCTTGAATCAATTCTCGGGAAGGGGGTGTTATGTTTCTAAAATTAATCAAAACGTATACTAAGCTAAATCAATACAACAAATTTATACTATGACATTTACAGTTTACTTCACCTGTTAAGATTTATGGAGTTTTGAGTGCCCCTTACTTGACAGAATCACTTTTCTGGGATTGTCCTAAACGGTAAACTTTTTTTGAAATCTTATCCTTGAATCATCACTCTTTGATATACAACATATGGGCTTGTTTCTTGTCTGGTCCATATTACTTCTATTATCTCTCTGATTGGAAAGTGTCATAGTATAGTTGTGTGTACTATGCACACAGGTGTGTGTGTATGTTTGGAGCTTGGCCGACCAGGTAAACCTGAGGTCACGGGGTCAAGACTCTAGTTATTTCGAGAGGATAAATATTATGTTTATTGTAAATAGGATTGTCTACGAAGGTGATAGAGAGGGACGTAGAATGTTCGAGTATGATGCAAGCAAATTATATAAGAGGATGTTTGTAAAATACGGGAGTTCAGTTCGGAGTTCATTCAGTCAGTTAGCGAGTCAGTTCAGTTTATGAAGAGTTCAGAGTACATGAGTTCAGTTAAGTAGTTGAGTTTATTGGAAAATTGATAAGTGTTTATTCATTGACTTACGGAGATTATTGTCATTGTGATAATTCAGTTTATATTGGATTTATTCTAATGTTTATATTTTATTGTAATGTTAATAAACTATTATGAACCATGGAACAGGAATTGAGTTTCTCATTATAAACCAGTTCATATATTTCCATCCTTTACAGAAAGGATCGAAAAGAACTGTTTAAATTAAATTACTTTGTTTAAAAAAAAATCTTTGCATTACGCTGTTTTAGCTTCCTGCTGTTTCTGTGAATGAGCAGAATAGGTGCAGTCTGAACCCTGGATTAACTAACAGAACACTTTAGAGAACCCGACATAACCTTACACTAATCGTACATAACCTTACACTAATCGTGCATAACATTCCACTAATCAATGACAACCCACTCTTAATTTACAAACCATATACTACCAAATATTTAACTAATGGTACGCTATTTTTGATATAATATCACAAACTACTATAGCATTATATGATGGTACGATTCATGTTATGAGAAAACTGAGATTCGCAGTTTTTAAAAATGTTTTTGAGTAAGTTATCTAAATTTATTTTCAAAAAATGAGTGAAGACCACTAAAAACAGATTCAACTATTTACCAAGTTACACAGAGTTAAAGGGATGTATCCACTCCTAGGTGTAACGAAAGCCATTAAAAAAAATTGATTTTTACAGCAACGTAAATATGGATATAAGTTCTGTAGGAGTCAACGTAAGTTTGTGAGCTAATTTATAGTGTTCAAAAATTAGTATGTGTAATCCCCACTGTTGCGTGTTCGTTTAAGTGCCACTTCGGCTGTGTATTTAGTATATTGCCAGCCTAGGATTCTTTCAGCCTGTATCCAATCGTTCTCTTATAGATATGTTTAAGTGCAAACGCTTTCAAACTCCGTACAGCAGTATTTATAACAGAGGCACTTGGATTCCGTGTGTATGGTACTATTTATTATAAACACAAGGTACATCACATGCAATATGGTCCAACATCAATTTCATTAAGTACAATAACATTAATATCTACTGGTAATCTACTTGTGACCACTCTCGGCTCTATCTAGAAATCTACTGTCTCATCTATCCTACGTCCCGTTTCTTCAAACTTTTTTCATCAGGCTTCGTGCCCCACCCACTTGTTGGATTGGCTAATTAAAAAAACTCATTAAAAGGTTAGCGCCCTTTGCCACCTTCGGTTGTGTTCGGTGATATATCTTTTTGTCAAGAATGTCAGTTGGCTCTCTCCCTACTCTCGGAACAAAGGCTAAGGTATCATATGTCAAGTCCCTAACCCAGGTCGCTAGAAAACGTAATGACTATACCCCCAACGATTTAACCCTGAACTCTTGACTTAACCTCTCAAAGATTTACTTTACATATTATCCTACATTCTAACCAATGTGTGAGAACATGTTCTCCATACTCACTATATATAAATGTTTACTGTGCTAAATGATGAGGCATCTCTGCAGTTGGCTGAAACTAATTTTTGAAGAAAGTCATGGTGATGAATTAGTGGTGTGATTTGATCTAAATGTACGCCCACTGCTATTTACATAGAATGTTGTTTAATATTTATTCAGACATCAGCACAGGGCCGCTGAACACTTGAAATTTTGATTTCTTTTGATAAAAAAATGGTAGGGAGGATCGGCAGAGGGGCCCCCATCGTCATAGTTTGTTAGTCTCAGAATTATTGGCTGATGCCATAATTATCCTTCGAAATGAAATAAATTGTGGCAATGTCATTTTCAATTGTAAAGGGACATAACTAGTTTTTTCTATAGCAAATCATACTTACTCCCCTTTCCCCTACACCACAATAGTATTTTCACTAACTCAACGTTTCTATGCAGTAGGCACCACATATTATATATTAGGATAAAATGGCCATGGTTTTATATCAAAAGACATTTACAAGAAGATATATACATATTAGTAGCCACATAGAACAAAATATAATCGGTATATAATCGGTATAGCCGTTGTATTACTTAAACAAAAGCCTTCCAATATTTACCAGTCAAGAACTATTGTAAAAAATGTTGCGTTATAACCAACTATTACTCTGCTCCCTCAAAGCTGTTCACGTTCACACACATGACAACATCAGAGGGAACATAATGGCGGATTCTAATTAGACTAATTGACTGAGGCACAGCACTGCGGTACACAGTTTGTATTTATAATAGTGGTACACAGTTTGTATTTTTACTAGTGGTACACAGTTTGTATTTATACTAGTGTTAAACAGTTAGTATTTATAATAGTAGTACACAGTTTGTATTTTTACTAGTGGCACACAGTTTGTATTTTTTCTACTGGTACACTGAAATAATTAGTAAACAAATATAGACATGTTCAATAAGTTTCACTTGTCACTCAACAGTATTATAATCTATAAAAAATAAGGTAGCTGACATAAATAAAACAAAATCTCTCGTCAATGTTTGTTTTACTAAGTGTACTTAGTAATACGACAATATCTCTTCAATGTTTGTTCTACTAAGTCTACTCAGTAATACGACAATAATAAAGGGGTTCACAGATATGAAATGTTTATGAAACACTGGTATATCGGTATATCGGGTAAACTGCTTTTATTTTACCGTAAATCAGCACACTTTTTAATGTGATATTTAAATACAAAAATTCAATAATCTTTCTTCTCTACGATTAAAAAAAAAAGTATTATGGGCAACTTTGATATCGCAAAACAAAAGACAGGTCCGTCACAAGAAATGGCAATCTGAACACATATCAGACCCCTGGGATGAAATAATTTAACAGTTGGGCGTTCTAAGGAACCAAGCTGTCAAAGGTAATCAAGGCTTAAAAGTTGTGGCCTTGAAATCATTTTTACAACCGACCTTTAAATGTGCATTCGCCAAGTGACCCCAACATTTGCTAAGTGACCCCAAACATTTGCCAAGTGACCCAAACATTTTCCTTTGCCTAAGGCCCCGAAAAAACAAAGGCCCGGTAGATGGTACTAGCTAACTGAATGTACCGAGATTATAGAAAAATATACAATTAATATTATCAATACAAACAATTTATCAATACAATCAACATTATACAACATACACCTATAATACACTTATAGTACACTTATAATACACCTATAATACACTTAACATACACCTATAATACACCTATAATACACTTAACATACACCTATAATACACTTATAATACACTTAACATACACCTATAATACACTTATCATACACTGGGTACACCTTCTATAACCCACGACTACCAATTGGTAAGTGATTTTATGAGATAACTGCGCCGGCAAGGGACCAGAATACAAGACGTATTGCACCCCCCTTCTACGACATCCTAGTCTGTCACTCCAATGTGTTGTTAACTTGTTATATAGACTTCACTCGGGTAATTAAAATTTGACACTATAACCTTCAGTTTAAAAAGTTCGATAACCCATCAGAAATATTTAATTACATATCTCCCTTTGCACAATAAAATGTAGCCACAGTACAAAAGTGCGGTATTCTAATATTCAACATTGTACAACAGTTAAAATATAAATAATTGCTTAATTTAGTAAAGTGGCATTCTCAACCACAGGAATTTCTAAAGTTAAATAAATATAAATGTGAACAGTGACTAAAACCTAATACAAAAAGACTTTCTATTTTTGAGATTATTTTATAATGGTGAAAGTTTTTAAACTGCAATTGTGTCGAAAACGTCACCTTCCACAACATCACGTGGTCTCGTCAATTTCGGAAATTAACTTTGTTTTTATTTTGGCTTGAAACTTAGCGATTGAACATGGCATCATCTTTAGCTGTTTGTTGTCTTCTTCATAAACTGAAATCAATATTTATTTTGTTCAATTAATTATCAATTAACAGACATATTTAAATCATGTGATTTATCTAATTCTCAACCTAACTATCTATCTACCAATCAATATATCTATCTACCAATCAATATATCTATCTACCAATCAATATATCTATCTACCAATCAATATATCTATCTATCTATTTATCTTAGTGTCTGTATGTTAATTTATCGACCGATGTATCCATCTGTCTTTCTTTCTTATAGTCTGCCTGCCTGTCTGTAAATCTGTCTTTCATCCAGTCAGTTTCTCTGCCTGTCTGTAAATCTGTCTTTCATCCAGTCAGTTTCTCTGCCTGTCTGTAAATCTGTCTTTCATCCAGTCAGTTTCTCTGCCTGTCTGTAAATCTGTCTTTCATCCAGTCAGTTTCTCTGCCTGTCTGTAAATCTGTCTTTCATCCAGTCAGTTTCTCTGCCTGTCTGTAAATCTGTCTTTCATCCAGTCAGTTTCTCTGTCTGTCTGTAAATCTGTCTTTCATCCA
Organism: Bulinus truncatus; assembly: GCA_021962125.1. Classification (NCBI taxonomy): domain Eukaryota; kingdom Metazoa; phylum Mollusca; class Gastropoda; family Planorbidae; genus Bulinus; species Bulinus truncatus. The sequence goes on along the minus strand of JAGDYQ010000280.1, from coordinate 811,024 downwards.
GTCAGTTTCTCTGTCTGTACGTTTAAATCTTTAAAAACGTTTCTCTCAAGGCCTAGCCCTTGAGTCCCAATGCCTGACAATCTCTGGTCAAAGTGTCTAGTTCATTTTACGTTGTATATTTAATGTCGTCTGTTAACATCTACGTCATACCCTGGACTCGTAAAATAGTGTAACAATAGTTCTATGTTCAACTTGACAATAGTTCTATGTTCAACCTGGCAACAGTTCTATGTTCGACCTGGCAACAGTTCTATGTTCAACCTCGCAATAGTTCTTTGGTCAACCTGTCAATAGTTCTATGTTCAACCTGACAATAGTTCTATGTTCTACCTGACAATAGTTCTATGTTCAACATGACAATAGTTCTATGTTCAACCTCGCAATAGTTCTATGTTCGACCTGGCAATAGTGATATGTTCAACCTTGCAATAGTTCTATGTTCGACCTGGCAATAGTTCTATGTTCAGCCTCAATAGTTCTATGTTCAACATGGCAATAGTTTTATGTTCAACCTGAAAATAGTTCTATATTCAGTGTGACAATAGTTCTATGTTCAGCGTGACAATAGTTCTATGTTCAGCCTGACAATAGTTCTATAATTAGCGTGACAATAGTTCTATGTTCAGCCTGACAATAGTTCTATGTTTAGCCTGACAATAATTCTATATTCAGTGTGACAATAGTTCTATGTTCAGCGTGACAATAGTTCTATGTTCAGTGTGACAATAGTTCAATAATTAGCGTCACAATAGTTCTATGTTCAGCCTGACAATAGTTCTATAATTAGCGTGACTAGTTCTATGTTCAGCCTGACAATAGTTCTATGTTTAGCCTGACAATAGTTCTATGTTCAGCGTGACAATAGTTCTATGTTCAGTCTGACAATAGTTCTATAATTAGCGTGACAATAGTTCTATGTTTAGCCTGACAATAGTTCTATGTTCAGTCTGACAATAGTTCTATAATTAGCGTCACAATAGTTCTATGTTCAGCCTGACAATAGTTCTATAATTAGCGTGACTAGTTCTATGTTCAGCCTGACAATAGTTCTATGTTTAGCCTGACAATAGTTCTATGTTCAGCGTGACAATAGTTCTATGTTCAGTCTGACAATAGTTCTATAATTAGCGTGACAATAGTTCTATGTTTAGCCTGACAATAGTTCTATGTTCAGTCTGACAATAGTTCTATAATTAGCGTCACAATAGTTCTATGTTCAGCCTGACAATAGTTCTCTGTTCAGCCTGACAATATTTCATGAAGAAGATACTTAGTTGAACTGTAAACTAAAGTTCACTGTAGTTGACTACTAGCTACAGTTGTGAACAACAACATTTTGCTACTTGGAATTTAACAAGTGGAATACGCTTTGAACATAATGGTCAGCTCACCGTTAGGACGTTAAAGTCATTCTGAAGTGACTGAGTTTAATGATCTGCTATTTTGTTAAACATCTATATTTTCCAGAGGTTCCGACACACCCTGAAACCTACGCCTGAAAAAGTCACCTGCCCATTTCACCCACAACAGAAAGATATGAGGGACGAAAAATTTCCAACTTTTACAAAAGATTTATATGTAAGTTGTTTTTATATAGACCAATATTAAATAATTGTGAGATGATTATATATCAGGAGCTTATCACATTTAAACATCTCACAAACTAATACTACATTAGTTTGCATATCACATTACGATATTACCTTTACATGTCTCAGCAACAGATTATGCGTGCAGGAAACATTAATCCTGCATCTCATTTACATGTCACAGCAACAGATTACATGTGCAGGAAACATTAATCCTGCATCTTATTTACATGTCACAGCAACAGATTACATGTGCAGGAAACATTAATCCTGCATCTCATTTACATGTCACAGCAACAGATTACATGTGCAGGAAACATTAATCCTGCATCTCATTTACATGTCACAGCAACAGATTACATGTGCAGGAAACATTAATCCTGCATCTCATTTACATTTCACAGCAACAGATTACATGTGCAGGAAACATTAATCCTGCATCTCATTTACATGTCACAGCAACAGATTACTTGTGCAGGAAACATTAATCCTGCATCTCATTTACATTTCACAGCAACAGATTACATGTGCAGGAAACATTAATCCTGCATCTCATTTACAGGTAATAGCAACAGATTACATGTGCAGGAAACATTAATCCTGCATCTCATTTACATGTCACAGCAACAGATTAATCCAACATCTCGAGCATGTCTCATTTTAAAAACACTCTCATCAAATCTCATGTCTCATTTTAAAAACACTCTCATCAAATCTCATGTCTCATTTTAAAAACACCCTCATCAAATCTCATGTCTCATTTTAAAAATACTCTCATCGAATCTCCTGTTTTGGTTGCTGAGTTTTAAAAATGTTCGTTTTTTTTTTGGTCTTTTTAGAGTTAATATTTTATCTTGTACCTTTTATTGCGATAATACTTTTTCTATAAAGATATACAATAATTCATTGGGATAATACTTCTTTTCCTAAGATGAGACACAGTTTTAAGAGAAAGTAAACAGTTTCTTAAGTTAATAAAAAAAAAAATTAAGAAAACATCTAACATCTTGTTTCTCACGTTCATTTCCAGTTTTCAGCATTTCCAGCGCCGATTCCAGTCCGACATTTTGATGACAATAAGGAGGCAGACCACAGTCAATTATTGAAACAAATGTCAAACCTTGGATTTGGTCGATTTGGGAAGGTAAATGGAAACACTAAATCATTTTATACTTAGACTTTAGACTATCGAGAGGAAATAGATGATGCTTCTTGGGCCAGGACAGGTTAATGTTTATGACTGACATGTATAACATCCAGTTCTCCGATGACTTCCAACGGACCAGATAGAGTTAATACAGATGTAAATGTTTAATTTTTTTTTATACAGACTTATACGGTAATGCCCAAAGACTTCACGATCTATGCTTGCACCATTGTACCAAAACAAAACGCCAAGCTTATGGTCGCCCTGACCAAGGTAGAAACCAGTAAGATTGATTACCTGGAGATTTTGCGCGCCACTGACCCATTCATGCTAGAAGGGAAAGAACCATCTCCGTTTATTTGCAAAATTCTGTTACGTTTTCGTAACCTTCTACCTTATCAAGTGGTAAGTAAGTTGCATTTTTCTTAAACACAGATCTACTAGGATTGTACAATAGGTCTGTGGGTTGTGTTTGTAGTTTTTTTTTGTATCTTTATCGTGCTAATGCAATATGATATCTATATAAATAATAGCGGTGTTGGTTATGCGTTAAATCGAAAGCAAAGAATCAATACAACAGTATTCCAGTTTAAAATCATCAAACGTAAACAATATTAATAAAAATCATGAAAAATCGATCTGCCCGAAACCAAAAATAACCTAGCCTACTAACCAAACCTAAGGGAATATAACTCTTTGCAAAGGTTTTGCAGGATACAGCTAGTAAAAATATATTATCTGACAATGTGGATGTTAGTAGCGCCATGACGGGGTGACAACTGTGCGGGTCTCGAAGATTCTAGGATACAAATTAGAGCCAAGACACACATCCCAGCAGCTATGAATTCATTTAGTCCATGACTAATTATTCACTCTACAAAAACCATCTGTATTCATCCCTCTTAGACAGAAAGCATTTTCTAGCATTTTCAGTTTTTGTAGATGTCTCGCAGTACTTTATAAATTAGCCTGTTTTTTTTTTAAAAACAACTTTTTCTTAGTTTTAGATCATAATGTTTGATAATGTGTGTGTGTTTATGTAATTAAATCCAAAATGTGTGGATATTAGGAAATCACACATTGTAACATGAGTACAAACAATACTTCTATGAACTGATCCTAATTAAATAAAAGATATAAACTAATAACAACATTGATTTCAATTTTCTACAGGAGCACTATGTCTTTCTGAGTGAATACTGGACCGACAGTTTGACATTATGTAAATACTTGCAGGAAATCGGCTGCATGTCTGAAGAAAAAACCAGGTAGTCTCTTCCCTCACACTATCATATTAATCTCTTACCCCACAAAGTCTAGGTAGTCTCTTCCCCCAATCAATCAAGGTAATCTCTTCCCCACACAATCAAGGTAATCTCTTCCCCCAATCAATCAAGGTAATCTCTTCCCCCACACAATCCAGGTAATCTCTTCCCCCACACAATCCAGGTTATCTCTTCCCCCACACAATCAAGGTAATCTCTTCCCCCACTCAATCAAGGTAATCTCTTCCCCCACACAATCCAGGTAATTTATTCCCCCACACAATCCAGGTAATCTCTTCCCCCAATCAATCAAGGTAATTTCTTCCCCCACTCAATCAAGGTAATCTCTTCCCCCACACAATCCAGGTAATCTCTTACCCCACACAGTCTAGGTAATCTCTTCCCCCAATCAATCAAGGTAATCTCTTCCCCCACTCAATCAAGGTAATCTCTTCCCCCACACAATCCAGGTAATCTCTTCCCCCACACAATCCAGTTAATCTCTTCCCCCACACAATCCAGGTAATTTATTCCCCCAATCAATCAAGGTAATCTCTTCCTCCACTCAATCAAGGTAATCTCTTCCCCCACACAACCAGGTAATCTTTTCCCCCACACAATCCAGTTAATCTCTTCCCCCACACAATCCAGGTAATTTATTCCCCCAATCAATCAAGGTAATCTCTTCCTCCACTCAATCAAGGTAATCTCTTCCCCCACACAATCCAGGTAATCTTTCCCCCCACACAATCCAGTTAATCTCTTCCCCCACACAATCCAGGTAATTTATTCCCCCAATCAATCAAGGTAATCTCTTCCTCCACTCAATCAAGGTAATCTCTTCCCCCACACAATCCAGGTAATCTCTTCCCCCACACAATCCAGTTAATCTCTTCCCCCACACAATCCAGGTAATCTATTCCCCCACATAATCCAGGTAATCTCTTCCCCCACTCAATCAAGGTAATCTCTTCCTCCACTCAATCAAGGTAATCTCTTCCCCCACACAATCCAGGTAATCTCTTCCCCCACACAATCCAGTTAATCTCTTCCCCCACACAATCCAGGTAATCTATTCCCCCACATAATCCAGGTAATCTCTTCCCCCACTCAATCAAGGTAATCTCTTGCCCCACTCAATCAAGGTAATCTCTTCCCCCACACAATCCAGGTAATCTCTTCCCCGCCTCAATCCAGGTAGGATCTTCCCCCACTCATCCAGGTAGGATTTTCCCCGACACATTCAAGGTAGTATCTTCCCCGACTCAATCTAGGTAGGATCTTCCCCGACTCAATCTAGGTAGAATCTTCCCCAATACAATCACGGTTATCTCTTCCCCCACACAATCAAGGTAGTATCTTCCCCCACACATTCAAGGTAGTCTTTTCCCCCCACACAATCAAGGTAGTATCTTCCCCCACACAATCAAGGTAGTCTCTTCCCCCCACACAATCAAGGTAGTCTCTTCCCTCCACACAATCAAGGTAGTATCTTCCCCCACACAATCAAGGTAGTCTTTTCCCCCCACACAATCAAGGTAGTATCTTCCCCCACACAATCAAGGTAGTCTCTTCCCCCCACACAATCAAGGTAGTCTCTTCCCTCCACACAATCAAGGTAATCTCTTCCCCCACACAATCAAGGCAGTCTCCCCCCCCCCACACACGCACAATCGTGGTAGTCAGGTCCCTTCCCCACGCAATACTGTTAGTCTCTCCATACCCTCACAATTCCAGGTAGCCCCCCCCCCCCCCACAAAGCTGGTAGTCCCCCTCTCCCCAAACTATCCAGGTTGTCTCACCATTTCCCCTACGACCCATCTAGTCTTTCCCAATCATTCAAACAATCCAAAAATATTTCCTCTTTTACCACCACGTTAACATTGAAAAAAAAACTGTGGTTACAGATAACGATTGACCTCACAAACACACACGTTTTGAAAGTATGTAGCATACACACACAATATTAAACTATATGTAACAAATTACCAATGACACTCTTGATTAAAATGTCTGTAACGCAGAATAGTTTCCATTTTCTCCATTGAGTTTGTTCCGTCTGAAAATCTCGTACTATCATTTGTTAGTTACTTTTCTCTCTATTGAGTGTAGATTCTATCTGATGGAGCTAGCTGATGCCCTGATGTACATACATAGACAGGATATGATCTTACGGTAAGCAAACCACACATACATACATTACTTACATACATACATAGGGATAAGCATACAGAGGTAGTCCACACGTACGTACATTACTTACATAATGCATAGGCATATTCATACATAGGTAGACCACACATACGTGTATTACTTACATACATGCATAGGCATATACATAGGTAGTCCACACATGCATATAATACTTACATACATGCATAGGCATATGCATACATAGAAAGTACACATATACATACATTACTTACATACATGTATACACATATACATACATAGGTAGCTTCGTTTAGTTGGATACTACTGTTTATGGTGATCCATACACTGGTGCAAATTGTTTGCAAGGTTTTTGTATATTTATTTTCTTTATTAAGCTACATTAGCCATTTTTGACACATGCAGACAAATTGATGAACAAAGAAAAAAAAATGTATAAAAAAATTATTAACAATTTATTTTGTTTCATTTTGTGTAAAAAAAAGTGTAATTTTAAGACATATTTTCAAAGAACCAATTTTTAAAATCTATTGTAGATATCATGAAACAACTTTGCACTAATGTTAAAGTGTTTCAAACTTCCAATTTTTTTTTTTGGAAATATTGAATAGAAATATTTATATATTTTTTTTCCTTACCTACCCCCCCCCCCCCCACCCCAAATAAAATGTAACTTTTTAGAGTGTACCAAAACAAAAAATACACAGTTTATTTATTTTCCATTTCAAAAAAGAAAATACATACATTGTCCACAAACACATGCCAATACATACATTGTTCACAAACACATACCAACCAATACATATATTGTTCAAAAACACATACCAATACATATATTGTTCACAAATCCATACCAATAAATACATTGTTCACAAACAAATACCAATACACATATTGTTCACAAACACATACCAATACATATATTGTTCAAAAACACATACCAATATATATTGTTCACAAACACATACCAACCAATACATATATTGTTCAAAAACACATACCTATACATATATTGTTCACAAACACATACGAATAAATACATTGTTCACAAACACATACCAATACACATATTGTTCACAAACACATACCAATACATATATTGTTCAAAAAATCATACCAATACATATATTGTTCACAAACACATACCAATAAATACATTGTTCACAAACACATACCAATACATATATTGTTCACAAACACATACCAATAAATACATTGTTAACAAACACATACCAATACACATATTGTTCACAAACACATACCATTAGCCCATATATATTGTTCACGAACACTAATACGGTCAAATGTTCAGGTGCTATAAATTACTATATTACATTTCATTTAACAAAGTTCTACAATGTTTGTAAATTAATGAAAATATCAGCCACAGTTTTATCAGTTTATCAGTTGGAGGAAAATTAATGGGAAGAAAAGCCTTCATTGCAGCCCCGTAGTGTGAAAATTTTACAGCAGGGGCCAGGCGTTCTACATCAGGGGCCAGGCGTTCTACATCAGGGGCCAGGCGTTCTGCATCAGGGGCCAGGCGTTCTGCATCAGGGGCCAGGCGTTCTACAGCAGGGACTAGGCGTTCTACAGCAGGGGCCAGGCAATAGCGGGGGGGGGGCAGGTAATACATTTTACTAAGTAGAAAAAATAAGCAGGGGGGCCAGATGAAACGCATGGGGGGCCCCCGCACGCTACGGGCCTGCTTCATTGATATGTATGGAAGAGTTTAAATAGTTTATCTGTGAGGATATATTAGAAGATACTAAAATACTACAACAAATAATTCAATAATCTCTCAGTAAACAATTTATCAATCCTACAGTAGAAAATTATACAATCTTACAGTATATAACTACACAATCCTACAGTAGATAATCATACAATCCAACAGTATATAATTATAGATCCTACAGTATAAAATTTTACAATTATACAGTATATAATTATACAATCCTACAGTAGATAATTATACATTCCTACAGTAGATAATTAAACAATCCTACAGTATATAATTATAAATCCTACAGTATATTATGAAATAATCCTACAGTATGAAATTATAAAAATCCTGTTATAACTAAGTCTATAATTCATTTGTCAATAAATCATTTTCTAGTTCATTTTTTCTCCAGGCGCCTGTGCCTATGTTCAATGCTGATTGAACCAAAAGGTCATCTTAAATTAGCCCCATACACTTTGTGTGAGCAGAACCTGGACTGTGGTCAGTCATGTAACATGCTAGTCACTGTCTGTGGTGACCAATTCTATGCTTCTCCAGAAGTAAGCTTCCAACAGAAATGCAAACGTATAGTTTAATAAACCCTTCTCATATATAGACATACAAAACGTCTCATATATTGACAAACAACACCTCTCATATATTGACACACAACACTTATCATAAATTGGCATAAACCCTTCTCATATATTGACATACAACACTTCTCATATATTGGTATACAACACTTCTCATATATTGGCATACAACACTTCTCATATATTGACATAAAGCACTTCTCATATATTAACATAAAACACTTCTCATATATTGACATACAACACTTCTCATATATTGACATATAGCACTTCTCATATATTGACATAAAACACTTCTCATATATTGACATACAACACTTCTCATATATTGACATACAACACTTTTCATATATTGCTATACAACACTTCTCATATATTGACATACAACACTTTTCATATATTGACACTCACCATTTTCTTGATATTGCCCTATTTCATAAGGTAGTATTTGGTGTTGATGTCCAGTACTCTGCGGACTGGTGGTCGTTTGGTGTCATTGCATACCAGTTGCTTACTGGAAAGGTAAAAAGTTGAGCTGCTGTTCGATTAAAAAAATATCGAAATTAACGCAAAATTAAAAATTATCGCTAATTAACGCACATATTAATCGAATCAATATAATACTCGTATGTCATTATTTCATAGCATAACTTTGGCATTATAAACAAGACTTATAATTAATAGTAACAGATCCATTAAGCATTAGCTTATATGTCTATTGAATTGGTTATTCAGACCAGTTTGTTGACATGTTTCAATCACGTCAAGAGATGCGAGTTGTTGTTTTTTAATCAACAACAACGTCAAACATGTTTTTTTTCTTGTACCGTAGGTTTCGAACTCATGACGTTTGTCAATCACTCTTCCCTCCTTCCCTGTCATATTTGCTACACTTCGCCCCCTCGTAAGTCTTGTTTACCGTACTATCTACTACCATACCTACCCCCTACACTTCCCATCGCCAAAAAGAAAAACATACACGCCGTTTCTATCTCATATGTGCCTTTACTTTCATAAAATAATAGTATAGTCAGAAAGTGCTCGCTCACTTATTATTAACGCGTTTTTTTTCTCTTGATTTTACCCCCTTTTGTAATCTAGTCACATTTTTGACACACGTCACAGCCTCTCTCCCCACAAATATGACGTTACTTAGGGCTTACCCAACCACCGTATCTCCTATGTCCCAAAACAATGGCACCTGTCAATCAAACTAGTAGCACGCGTCTCCAGATGCTCACTAATTGTATCATTGAGAGTCATAAATTTAAATTAAGAAATGACAATCCTATTTTTTCAAGGTCATATAGCGGCTATGATTTTATGTAAACGTAACAGTTTCTGTGTTCGGGTTTTTTTTCTTGCTTTTTTTAAATCATGTCTGATCTATTTCTGTTTATAGAATAAAGCTATTTTCTATTTTTTCTTGATTTTTTCCGCAAGTCTAAACTAACAGCATTTGGGTCTAGTTTAACGCATTTATGTGTTTGAGTTGAAAAATGTAATCGCATAATTTTGAATGGAATAATTACCCGTTAATTGCAGTAAATCAACAGTCCTAGTTTTTAGTTCAGTGTTTTGTCCTCATACTAGGGGTGGGGTATTTGTGTGCGAATGGCGACCGGGTGGAGGTGGTAAGAGCTACGTAGTAAGTGAACGGAGGGGCCCGGCGAGTTTTAGGGCCCGCACTGAGCTGGACAATCAACTTTTGAAAATTGTATTATCAGAACGGGGGGCCCGTGACAGCCATGCCCAGGGGCCCGCAATTTCTGTCGGTGGGCCTGGCCCTAGTAAAAAGATTTTATTAGAAGTAAGTACAAGTATTATATGTCACATTCAGTAAATACATTAGCTAATATATTAATTATGCAGTAAGACATTATCAAACAACAAAGAATATTTAACAATGACCTCATCGTTGGCTTTTAATTATCATTAGTGTCATAATTCAATGGCATTTGTCCCCCTTTTGTCTGTCTGTCTGTCATCACCCTAGATCTCAACAACCATAAGTCCTAGACCCATGATGTATATATCATTTTGTAGGTCTTGGCCTGCCAAGAAATGACTTTTTTCCATTTCGCGATCTGACCTCTCAGGGCCGTAAAAGGGGCCTTAGTACCGTTTTTTACTATATAAGCTATATTAATAAAGGAGCGCTATATCTCAGCAACTATAAGTCTTAGACCCATGATGTATATATCATTTTGTAGGTCTTGGCCTGCCATGTGTACATCAAAAGTTCATTTCGCGATAGGACCTCTGAGGGCCGGGCTTCAGGGCTCATAAGGGGCTTATATATTATATATACACCTTGTACGTTCAATAGCCCGTTCATTTGGTGCGAAATACTGCAGCACGTAGTTTCACCAAGATTTATTAAGAAACTCATCAAATGAAATAGTAAGCTTGTGTTCTGAGTTTAATTGAAAGTATCAGAGCTATGCAACAATTGACGGAGTTTTCGGACGATCAAATGACTACAATTTCGAATGTTTTCAATTATGAGTCCTATTTCAGTAACCACAAACCACTTGTAGTTAGATTTAAGAGAAAATATTTTTTTTCAAATATAAAGAAACGTCTTTATAATATTTTTTTTACAGATATATGCATTACAAATTTGAATTTTTAAACATTTCCAAAATTTACAAATATTTACTGAAAGCTAACAAACGTACTGATACATAACATGAAAATGCGCTAACACGTCCTGTGTCCAGAATGGAACAGGCTTAATTGCTTGTTTTTCAAATTCTTTAGACAATATTATTGTAATAAACATGGCTGCACCGTACAATGGGCATGGGCGGCTACCTTTGAATGGTGGCACACTTTTGTTTTGGAGACAGACTTTTGTTTTGGAGACGAGACAGACTTTCCAGCGCAAAACGTTTACTGATGCTAATTAAAAACTGCAAATAAAAAAAAACTGTTTGTTGGGTAAGCTATGGGGCTTCTTTCTCTAAATGATAATTCTAGTTTTTGGCAATAAAAGGTCAAATAATAATTATAGTTTTTGGCAATAAAAGGTCGAGTAATAATTCTAGTTTTCGGCAATAAAATGTCAAATAATAATTCTAGTTTTCGGCAATAAAAGGTCAAATAATAATTTTAGTTTTTGGCAATAAAAGGTCAAATAATAATTTTAGTTTTTGGCAATAAAAGGTCAAATAATTTTCTGAAATCGGTTTAGTGCATTTTCGTTTCTTTGTTTTATTTCCCGACATAAGAATGCAGCTTATGTTTCTGTCTTTGCAAATTGTTTATGTTTAAAAATCAATGTGTGGTATAGACGGCTTTGTATTTAAAACTAAAACTTTCAATAGCAGAAGTAATTTGTTGAACCACTTTTGCTACTTTGTGTCATTAACGCTTACAAATAATTTGCAAATTAATTGGAAGCGTTAATGGACAACCCACTTCTTTCATTTATTTACATGTTGCTGAAATCACGTTTTACAAAATCACGTTTTACCCTGGCTCGTATTGCACCTGATGATGTCATTACTTATTTGACGTAATTACCTACATTTGAAATTCATGATTGACTTTAGCTACATATTACTGTCATATGTACTTTGATTAATGAAAAATCCAAATTAACACCATGGTATGGTGCACTACAACGCAGTGTATGTACAACGTACTGCGTGTTTTTAAACCGCGACATCCGTGACTGCCGGCTGTTCAGTGGAATTATAATGGATCTAACCTAGTTTTACAATACTTTTAAATTCAAACTCAAAGGATCGAGCATGGGTTTACAGTATCTGTTAACTGGGGGGCTGTCAAGATAAACCTAACTTCAGTTGCTAAGTATTTCAGCCCCGCGACCTCTTCAAGTGTACAGCTGATAGGGTAGCCACGGCCTTGGTAACAAACACATACACCTGGTAGGCTTATACTACGCCTCGATGTTTAATTTGTATTTACATTTACATACACAGTGCAACGAAATATAAACATAACATTAACATACAACTACACATCAGGTATCGATATAACAATAACATACAACTAGAGATTAGGTATCAATATAACATTAACATACAACTACACATCAGGTATCAATATAACATTAATATACAACTATAGATCAGGTATCAATATAACATTAACATACAACTACACATCAGGTATCAATATAACATTAATATACAACTATAGATCAGGTATCAATATAACATTAATATACAACTACACATCATTTATCAATATAACATTAACATACAATTACACATCAGGTATCAATATAACATTAACATACAACTACACATCAGATATCAATATAACATTAATATACAACTATAGATCAGGTATCAATATAACATTAACATACAACTATAGATCAGGTATCAATATAACATTAACATACAACTATAGATCAGGTATCAATATAACATTAACATACAACTACACATCATGTATCAATATTGATATAATATTTTTTAAAGAAATAAGTTGTAAATATCATTTTTGACTTGTCACATTTTGGCTTTTTAGTGCGTTAAGCCTAGTTTAAAAATGTCTACTTTGGAAGAGTTTACTCTTTTTCAAGAAAAAAAGTACAGACTATACCAGAGGTAGGCATCTTACTGCCCGCGGGACAAATACGTCACGTGTGGCTATTTGATCCAACCCGTACCCTGTTAGCCTCATGTGATTAAGTACATTTCAGCACTATCACTTCTTTAATCATTGTCCTGTCCATTGTGATTAAGCTTTGTTTACGTTTCATGTTATTGCCTTAATTGGTATTGTTCCATCCCTTGCTACCACACACTGTTGGTCACGGCGTATTTCCTTATATGGCATTGTTACGACTTTTCCCCCCGGTGCGCACCGTGCATCGAGATATTGAACGTGATGACGCGGTAGGGAGAGTGACGTAGGAAGCCGGCAAGAAGATGGCCGTGATGTTATTGTCGTTGTCTATGTGTTTTTGTAGATATTAGTAAACTCTTGGAACCAACGCCAGCCTGTGTGTTGTTTTAATTCCATAAACAAGAATTTTTAAAGAGTTTTAACATTGGTGTCAGAGGTGGGGATTTCTTTTCTGAAAATGGCCGGTAAGAAGCTAAGTAAACTTCTAGTTGTAGAGTCTGAAATTGAAAAATTAAGAAGGGAAATGAAAGAAGGCCAGAATGAAATGAAAGAATTACTTAAGAATGAAAGGAAAGAATTACTTCAAGCAATAAGAGACGAAATAGGAGATCTGAAGGAAGATCTCAACACTAGAATTGAGAAGGTGAAGGTTGAGATTAACGAAAAGGTCGACGGCCGGATAATGGAACTCCAGGCTCAGATCAAGGACACAACTGCCAGGTATGATGGAGACATTAGAGATATCAGGGAAGAACTGAGGAAAGTTCAGTTGACACAGACTGCAACCCCAACAACTGTAGGCAAGATGCCCATGCCTACATTTGATGGCACAATTTCATGGTCCGTATACAAGAGACAGTTTGAGGCAGCAGTGCAAATAAACAACTGGACCAGAGAAGAAGACAAAGCCACGGCCCTTGTCTTGGCTCTTAGAGGTAAGGCCTCTGAGATGCTCCGAACTGTCAACGACCCGGGAAATTATCAAGCTGTTGTAAAAGCACTAGAGTTACGGTACGGCGACGAGCACATGCAAGAAGTGTTCAGAGTTCAGTTGAAATCGAGGCAACAAAAATCCGGGGAATCTTTGCAGGAATTAAACACAGATATTGAAAGGTTAGCGCGCCTGTCTTACCCTGCCGCGGCACAGGAATTTCTGGACGTCATAATAACCGACACTTTCATCGATGCCATTCGTGATCCAGACCTAAAAAAGGCCATTATGATAAGTGGGAAACGCAAGGCCAGTGAAGCATTGGTGTATGCTCTGTCTTACGAAGCAGCTAAGAACGCGTCCAGGACTGACCACCATGCCAGGCAACTGGAAGTTGATGAAGATAAGCAAATTAACAAGATTCGCAAGGTGGTCGAAGAGGTCATTACCTCAAAGGAGCGACGATTCGAGGAATGCTGATATGGGTGATACTCGCTGCTGGAATCGTGGCGCCTCCGGTCATGTTCGGCGGTACTGTCCAAGACAGAGGCAGTATTCCGCCGGACAGAACAGAAACCCCCAGCTCCCAAACCGCTGGAACTACCAGGGAAACTAACGTCCGCCAGCTTCGTAGGGCGGAAGCTGGCAAAACACTCCAACAAAGCCCGTAAAGTCGTCATTCCCATTGCAACTATTGGGATTAAATCAAGCCTGTATGTAAAAGGAAAAATTGGACAGTTTGAGTGTAGATTTCTATTGGATACTGGGGCATCACGCTCAATCCTGCGACCCGATGTAGTCAAAGACATACAATTGAATAACGTGAGTGGACATTTATTAAAGACAGCAAGTGGTGAATTAATGCCGATCTTGGGACGAACTAAAACTGAATGCCAACTAGGAGATGAATTGTTCTTTCATGAATTTTTGGTGATTGACATTGTCGACAAATGCATTTTGGGGCTAGACTTCATGCACTTATATGGCCTTACACTGAACATTGGCGTAGGCACGTTACAGTGTGGAAAAAAGGAATTTCCCCTTCTTGGGAAAGAGGATGATGAGAATGTCATAAAGAGGATACTAGTCATTGAAGACATAAGTGTGCCTGCTCAGTGGGAGTTTATCATCTGGGGTAAACTGGACTATGGTGGAAATGGAATAAAAACGGTCATAGTGGAGGCTGATCATGGAAATAGTCGAGGACTTGCCGTTGGGAAAACGGTGGTGACAATCAATGGTTCCAGGTTGGTACCAGTACGAGTAATGAACATCACAAACTCTGATCAAACCTGTGATGAGGTCAATTCTATAAAAAACTGCGAGGTTGACTGCAAGTTAGTAGCCAGGGGTTATGGAAAGAATCAATTGCTAGAGAAACTTTTGTCCGACTTGCGAAAAGATTTACTTTTGAGTGACTATCAGAAGGCAGAAGGCTTGCTGCAGGATTATGCAGATATCATGGCCGTTGAAGAAAAGGATTGCGGGAGAACAGACTTGGTTCAGCATCGAATCAACACCGGAAGTGCTAAGCCAATACGACAGATACCACGCCGTCTACCGTTGGCAAAGCAACAAGATGCAACCGACATGCTAGAACAAATGCATAAACAGGGAGTGATTGAACCGTCTAACAGTCCTTGGAGTTCGCCTGTTTATCAATGGTAAAGAAAAAGGATGGAACATACAGATTTTGTGTAGACTACAGAGCATTGAACGAAATTACACACAAGGACAGCTATCCACTACCCCGCATTGATGACACTTTGGATACACTCACAGGCTCACAAATCTTTTCCACTCTTGATTTGAAAAGTGGATACTGGCAGGTTGGGTTACATCCCAAGGATAAAGAGAAAACCGCCTTTTCGACAGGTAACGGCCGATGGCAATTTACTGTTATGCCCTTTGGCTTATGCAACGCACCTGCAACTTTTGAACGGCTAATGGAGCACATATTACAAGGTCTGAACTGGAGGACGTGCCTTGTTTATCTTGATGACATAATCGTAATTGAGAAGACGTTTGACGAGCACCTTACAAACCTAAGAGAAGTTTTTCAGCGTATTCGGAGTGCCGGGATGAAACTCGGCCCACAGAAGTGTTCATTTTTTAGAAAGTGAAGTATCTGGGCCATATTGTGTCTAAAGATGGCATAAGTACTGACCCTGAAAAGGTTGAAGCTGTGAAAAGTTGGCCAAAACCGACAAATGTGCATGAACTTCGAAGCTTTCTGGGACTCTGCCCATACTATCGTCGGTTTGTGTCGGGCTTTTCCAACATTGCCAGAGAACTTCATAGGCTCACGGAGCAACAGAAGCCATTTATTTGGAGCGAAGAATGCCAACAGTCTTTTGACAAATGAAAGAATGCACTAAGCTCTTCCCCGGTACTGGCTTACCCAGTCCCTGGTAAAACATTTATACTTGATACAGATGCTAGTAGTACCGGGTTAGGGGCTGTTTTGTCCCAGAGGATAGATGGCATAGAGAATGTCGTATCCTTTTACAGTCGAACTCTGTCGAAGGCTGAGAGGAATTATTGTGTAACCAGACGAGAACTTCTGGCAGTTGTGGATGCAATAAAACACTTCCACAAGTATTTGTATGGCCAACAATTTACTTTGAGAACAGATCATGCAGCACTGAAGTGGCTCTTGTCCTTTAAGAGCCCAGAAGGACAGATTGCTCGTTGGATTGAAAGATTGCAGACTTACAACTTCGATACCCAACATCGCAGGGGATTGCTGCATAATAATGCAGATTCCCTATCACGTCGACCCTGTAGGCTGGAGTGCAAACACTGTCAAAGGTTAGAGGAAAAAGAAACTGATGTTGAGTGTTGTGCACGATTGGAGTTAGGTGCTTCAGAACCATGGTCTGATATGAGTCTTCGAGAGGATCAGCTAAAGGATGAGGATCTGGCTCCAATTCTTTTGTGGAAAGAAGGACAAAGGCCGGACTGGCTGAGAGTAGCGGAAAAGAGTGCCGCTACGAAGGCCTATTGGGCTTAGTGGGACTCACTGATATTAAACAGGGGAAACGTCAAACGGGTTTGGGAGTCAACTGACGGCAGCTCTCACCGCATGCAATTGTTGCTCCCGAAGTCGAGAGTGGTCGAAGTGTTAAAAGAGATGCACAATGGTGTAACAGGTGGTCATCTTGGAGTAAACAAGACATTAGAGAAGGTGCTACGCAGTTTCTACTGGTTCCAGTACCGGAAGGATGTAGAGGACTGGTGTAGAAAATGCATCCAGTGTGCAGCAACAAAAGGGCCGAGGAACAAACCTCGGGGCCGCATGCAGCAGTACTTTTCTGGAGTCCCCTTTGAGTGAATTGCTATAGACGTTGCAGGACCCTTCCCGGAGACCAGGCAAGGGCACCGCTATATCCTGGTTATCAAAGACTATTTCAGCAAGTGGCCAGAAGCTTTTGCTATGGCGAATCAGGAGGCCAAAACTATTGCGAACATAGCGGTTAATGAGTGGATCAGTCGTTTCGGAGTTCCGATGGAGCTCCACTCGGACCAGGGTCGAAACTTCGAATCAAAATTATTTCAGGAGATGTGCAAAATCCTGGGGATTCAAAAGACAAGAACAACCCCGTTACACCCACAATCGGATGGGATGGTCGAACGGTTTAACCGGACGCTGGTGCAGCACCTGGCAAAATTGGCAGATGACCGCCAGGACGACTGGGACACTCACATACCGCTGTTTCTGATGGCTTACCGAGGAGCCACCCACGAAACGACGGGTCACTCGCCATCAACGATAGTGTTTGGCCGGGAACTCCGCTTAACTTGTGACCTTCTGTTCGGGCTTCCCAGAGACGCTCCTTCCATGGAAACAGATTATGCCAATGGACTGAGATCTCGACTTGAGGAACTACATTCTAGGGTTCGACAAAACATCAAAATCGCTAGAGACACTATGAAAACCAGATATGACAGACGGGCAAACTCGTCTGGTTTTCAAGAGGGAGGCCTAGTCTGGCTTTACAACCCACAGAGACGTAAAGGAAGATCCCCAAAACTGCAGAGGGACTGGGAGGGCCCCTACCGGGTCATAAAGAAACTTAACGACGTCGTATACAGAATACAGAGAAACACCCGCACCAAGATGAAAGTGGTTCATGTGGACAGACTGTATAAGTACAATTGTGAGAACTGACCTTCCGAGACGGACAGATTTAAGAGGGGGGCAGTGTTACGACTTTTCCCCCCGGTGCGCACCGTGCATCGAAATATTGAACGTGATGACGCGGTAGGGAGAGTGACGTAGGAAGCCGGCAAGAAGATGGCCGTGATGTTATTGTCGTTGTCTATGTGTTTTTGTAGATATTAGTAAACTCTTGGAACCCACGCCAGCCTGTGTGTTGTTTTAATTCCATAAACAAGAATTTTTAAAGAGTTTTAACAGTATGGTAAGTGCTTAAAGGGTCAAGCATGTATGATGCAATAATGTCAATCACCCCACGCACGGAGTTTGGCGCGAATCGAATACACATTGACCTCTGTGGTTTTGGCGGGAAAATGATGTAATATGGGGGGGGGGTGATATATCCTATATATAGGGGAAGTTATAACGGTTGTGGGATAGACGGAGACACACACAAGAGAGAGACTAGAGACCCCAGGAAGGGGACACTAGGTGTAACACGTGGACTAAGTGGACAGTGCAAACGGAATTAATAATAGTTATAGATTTGTGTACTGGTTTATAAGTTATAGCAGCTACATGTGATTTATTGCCACATCTCTCATCGAATATTGATCTTAGTATTTATCGTGTGTGTTAAATTATAGAGTTATACGTGTGATTTATTGATTCATCTTCTCAAGTGTTTATATTTGATTATCATATTCTCATCTGTAAATATCACGCATTAAAAAGTTCAGTTAATTCTTTTACAATACAAGGAGTTGTGTCGTCTGATTTAATTAGAGCACAAGTGCGATACGACAATCATATTAACACATCAGCTATCTGTTTTCTTAACGGCCCTCTGTCAAAGCTAAGAACCCACTGTGGTCCACGGTTAAAAAAAGTATGCCCATACCTAGACCATCCAAACAATGTTAACAAACAAACAAAACAGCTACAACAGTGATTACTTCTAGTCAGATTGACCAAACAAAACAGCTACAACAGTGATTACTTCTAGTTAGATTGACCAAACAAAACAGCTACAACAGTGATTACTTCTAGTCAGACTGACCAAACAAAAAACAGCTACAACAGTGATTACTTCTAGTTAGATTGACCAAACAAAACACAAAACAGCTACAACAGTGATTACTTCTAGTCAGATTGACCAAACAAAAAACAGCTACAACAGTGATTACTTCTAGTTAGATTGACCAAACAAAACAGCTACAACAGTGATTACTTCTAGTCAGACTGACCAAACAAAAAACAGCTACAACAGTGATTACTTCTAGTTAGATTGACCAAACAAAACACAAAACAGCTACAACAGTGATTACTTCTAGTCAGATTGACCAAACAAAACAGCTACAACAGTGATTACTTCAAGTCAGACTGACAAAAACAAAAACAGCTACAACAGTGGTTACTTCTAGTCAGATTGACAAAAAATGGAAACTTTTTTTTTCCACATTTTAGCTGCCATTTACTGGTCGTACACTTGGCGACCTGGGCAAGTCTATAACTGAAGATAATGTAGAGTTACCTCCCAGTATGTCTGGAGAAGCATCAGCCTTGATCAAATACGTAAGTCTGCGATATCAATAGCTATACTAAATAGACTATCAGCCTTGATCAAATACGTAAGTCTGCGATATCAATAGCTATACTAAATAGACTATCAGCCTTGATCAAATACGTAAGTCTGCGATATCAATAGCTATACTAAATAGACTATCAGCCATGTTTAAATACCTCATTCTGCGATATCAATAGCAATACTAAAGACTATCAGCCATGATTAAATACCTCATTCTGCGATATCAATAGCAATACTAAATAGACTATCAGCCATGATCAAATACTTCATTATGCGAAGAATTTATAAATATATATACATATACACATACATTTACATATACACATATATTTACATATACACATACATTTATAGAATTCTATCCATTTTTAGAATTTATCGTACTATTGCTTTTAAAAATATTTTGCTAAACCGTGAGATAAAAATACTGCATTCCGTCACAAATTTTTCTATTTATTTGGCTATATCGGTTTTTTCCCCATTATAAACGATGTTATAAACATGACTAAAGAATGACTAGCGTCGTTATGCCACAATAGATTAATTTATGGACTCAATATTTTAAAATAGTATAAAGATCAACAACAATAGTAATACACATGTGTTTAGATTTTCAGTGTATTATCTAAAAGAGATCAAGTCTGAGTTACATGGTTTGAGAACAAACACACAGAAAGTGAAATTTTTTAAGTCTTTATAAAAAGAACTAAACATAGTATAACGACATGATATTTATTTTACTTGTCAGCTATGCAAGTCCTTACAATGTGTAGCATTTTAATTGTCAGTTATGCATAGGGAGCGACCGATATGCCTTTTTACCGATAGTCCGATACCGATATTTTCCCCCAGCATTTTTACCGATACAGATACCGATACCGATATTTTTTTTTAATCAACAACAATGCCAAGCATGTGTTTTTCTCGTGCTACAGCTAATGACGTATGTCAACCCATGCTCACCCCTTCCTTGTCATATTTCGTAACACTTCGCCCACACGTAAGTCTTGTTCCCCCCCCCCCCGACTTCCCATCCCAAAAAAAAAATACACACAGATGTTCACTAATTGTATCATTCAAGGTCATACATTAGAATTAAAAAATGTCAATCCTATTGTTTCAAGGTCATATCGCTGATGCAATTTTTGTGGACGTGACAATTTCTGTGTACGGGTTTTTTTTTTCCCTTTTTTTTTAATCTTGTCTGATCTGGTTATAGAATTGGGTTATTTACGGATTTTTTTTCCTGCAACTCTGTTGTAAAAAAAAGAAAACAATGTATTGGCAATCAAAAAACGGCCGGTCCGATAGTTAACCCATAGTGCCAATATCGGTTCGACTATCGGTCGCTCCCTACAAAAATCGGTCGATCCGATATTAACCGATAATGCCAATATCGGTCCGATACCGATACCGATCCGATTATCGGTCGCTCCCTAGTTATGCAAGCCCTTACATTGTGTGTTATTTTAATTGTCAGTTGTGCAAGCCCTTACATTGTGTGGTATTTTAATTGTCAGTAATGCAGCCCTTACAATGTGTGGTATTTTAATTGTCAGTTATGCAAGCCCTTACATTGTGTGGTATTTTTAATTAATTAAATAGAGACAATGGATTATAAATGTAATTAACGTTCAACGTCCTCCTATTATTAGCTGACCAACGGCGTTTGTTAAACAAGTCTATGTAGGTATGAGATGTTCATTTCTTAGATCATATGAACAACTAATGGGACGGTTTTTGCAGTGAAATTCTTTCATATCCACCCTAACCGATTATGCAAAGGCCAAGGAGACACTACGTGTACATATGTAAGTGACTTGACACGACGTGTACATATGTAAGTGACTTGACACTACGTGTACATATGTAAGTGACTTGACACGACGTGTACATATGTAAGTGACTTGACACGACGTGTACATATGTAAGTGACTTGACACGACGTGTACATATGTAAGTGACTTGACACGACGTGTACATATGTAAGTGACTTGACACAACGTGTACAATGTAAGTGACTTGACACGACGTGTACAATGTAAGTGACTTGACACTACGTGTACAATGTAAGTGACTTGACACGACGTGTAAAATGTAAGTGACTTGACACGACGTGTACAATGTAAGTGGCTTGACACGACGTGTACAATGTAAGTGACTTGACACGACGTGTACATATGTAAGTGACTTGACACGACGTGTACAATGTAAGTGACTTGACACGACGTGTAAAATGTAAGTGACTTGACACGACGTGTACAATATAAGTGGCTTGACACGACGTGTACAATGTAAGTGACTTGACACTACGTGTACAATGTAAGTGACTTGACACGACGTGTAAAATGTAAGTGACTTGACACGACGTGTACAATGTAAGTGGCTTGACACGACGTGTACAATGTAAGTGACTTGACACGACGTGTACATATGTAAGTGACTTGACACGACGTGTAAAATGTAAGTGACTTGACACGACGTGTACATATGTAAGTGACATATGTAAGTGACTTGGACTCGTCAGGAGTCGAACCTGTAACCCACATCATGCAGGTCGTGCAGCAGCATAAAATACGGCTCGCCAACCAGCTACACCGGCCACTGTTTACATTAATCCATCTATACACCTGTATTGTATGTAATGTAAGGACACTGTTCACATTAACCCATCTATACACCTGTACTGTATGTAATTAAGGACACTGTTCACATTAACCCATCTATACACCTGTACTGTATGTAATTAAGGACACTGTTCACATTAACCCATCTATACACCTGTACTGTATGTAATGTAAAGACACTGTTCACATTAACCCATCTATACACCTTACTGTATGTAATGTAAGGACACTGTTCAAATTAACCCATCTATACACCTGTACTGTATGTAATGTAAGGACACTGTTCACATTAACCCATCTATACACCTGTACTGTATGTAATTTAAGGACACTGTTCAAATTAACCCATCTATACACCTGTACTGTATGTAATGTAAGGACACTGTTCACATTAACCCATCTATACACCTGTACTGTATGTAATGTAAGGACACTGTTCACATTAACCCATCTATACACCTGTACTGTATGTAATTAAGGACACTGTTCAAATTAACCCATCTATACACCTGTACTGTATGTAATGTAAGGACACTGTTCAAATTAACCCATCTATACACCTGTACTGTATGTAATGTAAGGACACTGTTCACATTAACCCATCTATACACCTGTACTGTATGTAATGTAAGGACACTGTTCACATTAACCCATGTATGCACCTGTACTGTATGTAACTAAGGACACTGTTCACATTAACCCATCTATACACCTGTACTGTATGTAATGTCAGGACACTGTTCACACTAACCGATTTATACATGTAAATCTATATTTTATTTTTATTGAAATATTTTTATTTATGTAATTATCTCGGGCGTTACATTAAAATAATCTATATTTCATTGTGAATGTTCTGTTTTGAAAGTTACACAATGAATGTTATAACGTGTATCGAATTATAAATGTTTATCATTGAATAGTATACTGAGATCTATATTTAATATGACATTGTTAATGTAGAGAAATGTTTGTTTCAGCTGTTACACAAGGACCCCAGGCGGAGACTTGGTTTTAGTCATGACTTCGCGACAGGAAGTGAGTCAGGCTCGATGGCAGTCAAAAGTCATCCATTTTTCCAGGGGACATCATGGATCAATGTCAGAAACACGTTGATAAAACCCCCATTACAACCTGCTGCAAGTAAGTGTGACTATATCCAGAACACGTTGATAAAACCCCCGTTACAACCTGCTGCAAGTAAGTGTGACTACATCCTAACACGTTAATGATGATAATGACTAACTGGGAGGGTGCTGTGACCAGTGCTCGATTTAAGAAAAAACCAGTGCCGGGCATAAATGTCTATGGTTACATCCCCGGCGGGGATGACATAGCTAATGCAGAGCCGGGGATGACAGTTCTCGGCATCCCCGGTGGTAAATCGAGCCCTGGCTATGACTCAGGGGAAGGTGATAACTATACCCAATGTTGAGGGTGATGACTCGACGCCATGGTGGGATGATGACTCAGTACTGATGATGACTCAATAGTGATGATGACTCAATAGTGATGATGATAAGTCGGTGGCGGTGATGACTTGGTGGTGTTTGCAAGGCTGTGAAAGTAATTCCAGCAGCACAAAAGATCTTTGTCGTCTGTTCTAATTATTGACATATCAGTATAGAATGAGATTTTAGAAGCTAATCAGCCCGTCTTTACATAAGCCTCAAAGGATAATATGAAACCTTACACCAATTAATGCATCTGTAGAAAAGACGAATATTTATGTATGAAAACGTTTCTTTATATTCACCTTTCTACGTCAAAAGACATTCGCAACTCTACTCGAAAGATTTATATTGAAGTTATATTTACTATTTATATTGAAGTTATATGTACTATTTATATTGAAGTTATAATTACTATTTATATTGAAGTTATATTTACTATTTACATTGAAGTTATATTTACTATTTATATTGAAGTTATATTTATATTTATATTGAAGTTATATTTACTATTTATATTGAAGTTATATTTACTATTTATATTGAAGTTATATTCACTATTTATATTGAAGTTATATTTACTATTTATATTGAAGTTATATGTACTATTTATATTGAAGTTATATTTACTATTTATATTGAAGTTATAATTACTATTTATATTGAAGTTATATTTTATTGAGCTACGTATTTCATTTTACAGAGTATTTAATTTTGATACGTTTTGATATGTTTATTTTCTAGTGAAAGCTGAGCTGAGTAGAATCTCATTGAAAAAATGTAAACACATTCTTGGTGCAAAGTAAACAGAAACACGATACAGATGAACACAGTACACATATGAACACAGAACACAGATGAACGCAGAACACAGATGAACACAGTTAACAGATGAATACAGATGAACACAGAACACAGATAACACAAAACGCAGATGAACACAAAACACAGATGAACACAAAACACAGATGAACACAAAACGCAGATGAACACAGAACACAGATGAACACAGTACACAGATGAACACAGAACACAGATGAACACAGAACATGTGCTATGTTCCAAACTTGTCTTGATAACATTATTTATTCATCGTTTATTATTTTATATTTACATAGTAATGTTATTTTTATCGGTATAGTTTTACCACAACTTATGTTATGTTAGTTGTTACAATTGTTTATTTATTGACAACTTACGATATGTACAAGTGCACTACCAACATAAACATTTACACGGCTTTCCAAATTCATTGTTTGGAATTCAAAATGTTTTTCTTCCTATCTATATTTTATTTTAAAATAAACAATTCAAATAAAACGTATGTCTAATTACAAATGTGTGTGAGTATATTGTTATCAAGTGAAAGGTGCCGTCATTAAAGAAAGTCACAAAGGTCTGTATTATTGAAAGTCACAAATCTCTGAAATCATTGATGTAAAATAATATAAATGAAAAGATAACAAGATAATGATAAAACTTCATATCTGTACATCGATATTTCTACTAAAGTTCAGATTGATCTATTCAACGAATATTATAGTTCCACTTTTATAAAATATATTTTCATCAACTTTTTCATCCTTACAGTAATTTTATTTCATAACTAGTGAACTGTGATAAACTTGATAAGTAAACAATAAATAATAAATATTTAAGATTCCAAAAAAAAAACTTTTTGTATGATGTAAATACAGTGGATTCCGCTTAATTGGGACAGCCGCTTATTTGGGACAAATCTCAAAGAAACCAAACCAAGAAGCCAATAGTAAATTTGTATGTTTAATTGGGACATCCGCTTAATTGGGACAAAAAGCCTCGGTCCCGATGTGTCCCAATTAAGCGGAATCGACTGTATATAAAAATACTTAAGGAAAAAATAACAATAAGAATTAAATGCAATAAAAACACAGAAATGATAAACTATATAAATCGTATAATATTCGTATAGTAATACTACATATAGAATAAATGTTAGCCATCGTATTAACAATAAATCTCTGAGTAGTTGTTAATTTGAAGTGAAATACTTTGTGTAGTGCTCACACCATGTTTGGGAATTGAAGGATTCTTGTGTACACTCAGTTGACGCCAAACAGTATCACACCAAATATGACAGTCTTATTTGATTTTTGTTGCGATCGGTGGGGTTGCAGCTGAAATGAACAATATATCATCAATATGTTGTATTTAACATCAGCCAATGGTGTGTGGGCGTGCGTGTGTTTTTCATCAATATGTTGCAATTAACATCAGCCAATGGTGTGTGTGATCTGTAAATTAGAGTGAAAGAAAAAAATGTGTAGGGGGAGAAGAATACTATGAAAAAATAGACTACATTGAAACCAACTATGAACATCCATCCACCAACTATTACCAACTATAAACATCCATCCACCATTACCAACTATAAATATCCATCCTCCAACTATTACCAGCTATAAACATCCATCCTCCAACTATTACCAGCTATAAACATCCATCCACCAACTATTACCAACTATAAACATCCATCCACCAACTATTACCAACTATAAACATCCATCCACCAACTATTACCAACTATGAACATCCATCCTCCAACTATTACCAACTATAAACATCCATCCTCCAACTATTACCAGCTATAAACATCCATCCTCCAACTATTACCAGCTATAAACATCCATCCTCCAACTATTACCAGCTATAAACATCCATCCACAAACTATTACCAACTATAAACATCCATCCACCAACTATTACAAGCTATAAACATCCATGCACCGATCAAAATCAGCCATAGACATCCTACCATCAATAATAACCAACTTTAAACATTAAAACATCAGCAATTACAACGAAAGATTTCCATGAATTGTATCAAAAAAGATGTAGAACATTCCACAACAATAACGACAACTGATTTTTTTAACCATGTTTTGGGTAATTCTTGAAAAAAAGTTATTAAAATGATATTAATAGTTAAAGTTGTAAACGATTATGAAAAACTATAAAAAATTCTTTCATTTATTGCCATAAATAATTAGTGTATCCTAGAAGTTTTTTTTTAATTTATTATAAAAACTCAGTATTCCCCAAATGTACATATTCAAATAATTCTGTCTAGCGATGCCCCGATTTATAACTTCAAGTAAATTGTTCCTTACTTTTAGAGAAATTTAGGGATGTACATTACTGAATATATCAGGGATGTACAGTACTAAATATATCAGGGATGTACAGTACTGAATATATCAGGGATGTACAGTACTGAATATATCAGGGATGTACAGTACTGAATATATCAGGGATGTACAGTACTGAATATATCAGGGATGTACGGTACTGAATATATCAGGGATGTACAGTACTGAATATATCAGGGATGTACAGTACTGAATATATCAGGGATGTACAGTACTGAATATATCAGGGATGTACAAACCACAGCACACGATAAAAAAAACGTTTTCTCATCACTGCCATTGACTGCTATAGACGGCCATTGACTGCCATAGACTGCAATAGACTGCTATATTCTGCCATAGACTGCCATTGACTGCCATAGACTGCTATAGACTGCAATAGACTGCCATATTCTGCCATAGACTGCCATTGACTGCCATAGACTGCTATAGACTGCAATAGACTACCATATTCTGCCATAGACTGCCATAGACTGTAATAGACTGCTATATTCTGCCATAGACTGCCATAGACTGCTAAGACTGTACAAGGAGGATTGAAACCTTGGCAAAACATTTCTTGAGACTTTTGAAATGACATTTGCTTTCCGTTATCTATCGATTAAAGTGATAATTGTCTAACTGATAAGTGATACTTGACTGAATGATTAAAATGATAATGGAGTGATGAAAGTTTTAGGTGTCTGAATATGTGAATTTAATTTCTAAAAATGTTTTTTTTTAATTATTGTATCATTGACAATTTAATGGTTATCCAGTTGAGGCACACAGTTATATTGCAATTTGTTAAGAAATTATAAAACAAACTATGAATAGTTCACAATACTAATACAAAAATGATCAACTAATGATAGTGATTAAAATTTTTAGAGCATTTTCGAAAAAAAAAAGCTCTATTGTCCCCATTTTGTCTGTCTGTCTGTCTGTCCGTCATCACCCTAGATCTCAACAACCATAAGTCCTAGACCCATGATGTATATATCATTTTGTAGGTATTGGCCTGCCATGTGTACATCAAAAGTTCATTTCGCGATAGGACCTCTGAGGGCCGGGCTTCAGGGCTCCGAAGGGCTTTTATATTATATATATAGCCCCATTCTACACCTTGTACGTTCAATAACCCATTCATTTGGTGCGAAATACTGCAGCACGTAGTTTCACCAAGATTTATTAAGAAACTCATCAAATGAAATAGTAAGCTTGTGTTCTGAGTTTAATTGAAAGTATCAGAGCTATGCAACAATTGACGGAGTTTTCGGACGATTAAATGACTACAATTTCGAATATTTTCAATTATGAGTCCTATTTCAGTAACCACAAACCACTTGTAGTTAGATTTAAGAGAAAATAATTTATTTTCAAATATAAAGAAACGTCTTTATAATATTTTTTTTACAGATATACAAATATTTACAAATATTTACTAAAAGCTAACAAACGTACTGATACATAACATGAAAATGCGCTAACAAGTCCTGTATCCAGAATGGAACAGGCTTAATTGCTTGTTTAGTGTTACATCATACAATAACATCTTTAATGCTGTTCAAACAATAATAGAAAAAAATCGATTGTAAAATTACGATGAATTAAAAAGAAAAAATGACTTGCCTAGTTTAAAACTGGTTCTTTTCCTTCCATTCATTTTAAAAAAAAAAAACAAATATTTTAGCTAGCTTTGTAGAATTTTTTGTTGAAGCTATGATTGACAGGGCTGCAATAGGTCATGAACAATGGGCGCTCCTTATTGTCATTAATTGAGTTATGTACAGTCGGCCTTGACCTTGCTCCACAAGTACATTTTTTCCTTTTCCCTGTTCTCCTCTCAGCATCGCAGCTCCGACTGTCGCAGTCCCGTGAACATCTGAGGAAATCTTTGAGTGCCAACTGGTAGGTCAATGACCCTAGAGATAGTGGGGGCAGACAAAATTTAACATCCTCTGAAGGTACACTCCAATCAATCATGTCAAATTTGGTCATTGACCGGCAACAGTTTTTTGAACATCCTGGGATAAACTTATCTCCTGCCAGAAACGTCTCTCCAAATCTTGACATGGACGACATTCTACTGGTCATACACACATCTGGTTCTTTTGTAATCAACGGATCTGAATAAATGTTTGGCTTATAATTTACCTGGGCATATGGTAAAACTTGCCTGCTGAACATTCTTGTCTCCTGCACTGCCAATAGAACTTTTAACAGTGACATTCAGGTGTGAGCTGATTGTTGAACTTTTTCTCAGCGACGGAGTGTGATAAAAATATCATCCAAGGACTTCACTATATTCTATTGTAGTCAAAATTAATTATTAAAAAAAAAGACCACCTAGAATATTTTTTCATTAAGAGTACCAGCGTCTGATTTAATAAAACAGAAATGAATCAATTCAATGGAGGACAATGTCGGCCAGACGTCCTGCTGATTGTTAGACCGGAAGTTGTATTCAACTGTATAGAGTTCAATGCGTAGTGTAATTAGAGAAAGTACATCGCGTATATAGGAAATATCGAGTTACAAACAACCGTACTATCAATATTATTATTATTTTTTTTTAAATAAATATTAAAAGAAATTTAATTATTTAATTGCACTTTAAAATGTGTAGCTGTGTATAACATAAAACTACACTGAACTGTTCCTCGTAGCTGTGTATAACATAAAACTACACTTAACTGTTCCTCATAGCTGTGTATAACATAAAACTACACTGAACTGTTCCTCGTAGCTGTGTATAACATAAAACTACACTGAACTTTTTCCTCCTTTCAGTTCACTAGATACTTTCCACGGCAGAAAATGTTTTTCGTTAAAGTGCAATACACCTTTAACAAATTTTCATTGTTCTGATCCTTTGGTCCTGGTTAGGAACTTTTATATAGAGTACATGGAAAGTTCATGTTGACTATGACGTAATGTGGTGGTCAGCAGAAACGAACAATGCCATGTTGACAGTAAGTTCAGTTGTAAGTACTGTTTGTCGCCCTTCCGTGTGTTTACATTGTATACTATTTGTAAAGAAAGAATACTTCAAGTTGAGTTACATCCGAGACATGCGCACCGGGTCGATTGGTTATTCTGGTCAACTTGTCACCGGATATGTATCATTGAGTCAACTTAGAGCCATACAACTTGTGTGTGTGTGTGGGGGCAAGTTTGTCAGGTTTTTGTGGCTGTTTTTACAGGTAAAAATGACCTCATTAATGTAAAAATAGAAGCTGGACATTTCTTGTCAATTTTGTCTTACTTTTACTTTTGCGCTACACAGTCATCACGACAGGGTGTAGTGTGCCTGCTACACCAGCATGATGGGCAGTGCTTGAATTCTGTCTGCCAATCCTACAAAGTAAAAATGAGACAATGTGCACATATTTCTTCTACAACCAAGGGTTATTTAATAATCCTTTTAAAATGAGTTTCATATTGAAAGAACCGATAGATTTTAGATTATATGTAGCAAACAATACACAATTACAACATGTCAGCAACCATAGTATTAGCGTTTTCTCTGCCGTTATTTGGCGCAGCTCTTTGACCAATAATATGTTTTGTAAAACTGATTGTGCGGTTTCCTGATTTTGAGAATTATCAAAGATGATTTAGTTATTTCTTTAATAGAAACATTGATCAGTATTAAAGATGATTTATTTATACCTTTAAAAAAAAGAGAAATCCAAGATCCTGGTGGCGGGGAGAACGCACTAGCCTACATTGTTATATTCCATCCTCCCTAATTTTCCTACTAATAAAGTGCTAATCTTGTTGTGCAGAATGGAAAAGCCATCGCATTAAATAAAAAACCTATATGGTGTCATTTACCCATGGTACAATTTTATTTTTCCTACTAATAAAGCCGAATTGAACTAACGCGCGGGTGCTGTATCGTGCCACACCAACTTGCCTTTGTGCTGCAGAATGGCATAATAAAGTAGTTATTTTTTAATGTTGTCAGTGCATTTTTATAAAAGCTTTTTTTAATGCTTCGTTTTGATTTTAACATTGATAGAATTTAAGGGTAAAACGTAACGGGTGACATAAATTTGCCCCCATATCTTTACCTAATGGTGTTTAGTTTGGCTTGGTTTGGTTGGTTGGTTTGCTTTGGTTGATTTTGTTTGTTTGGTTTGTTTGGTTGGTTGATCGGTTGGTTCGGTTGGTTGGTCTGGTTAGCTGGTTTGGCTGTTTGGTTTGGTTGGTTAGCGTAAAACGTAATTTGTGACGGGTTTGGCTTGTTTGGTTTGATTGGTTAGATTGGTTGGCTCGGTTGGTTTGTTTGGTTGATTGTTTGGTTTGGTTGGTTTGTTCAGTTGTTGTTTGGTTTGGTTTGGTTGGTTAGCGTTGACGGGTAAATGTCTGAATCCACCAAGACGATCCCGTGTGCCTTTTTGTTCTTTTAACAAATAAATTGTCTAGCTGGAAATGGAAAACTGTTGTTTTTTTTAAATTTTTTATTCGATCGGTAGACGTTAATTTTTTTTTCGTTTTCATGATCAGCCAAACATTTATTTAATAGCATTTATGTTTTCAGACAGCGCTTCGATCGAAAGAAATTTCATTTGTAGAATATGTAGATAGACGATGTATATTTTCCTTTCAGAAATTCATATACAAAGACTGTCGCCGGCCAAAACTTATAGTAATTCATGTTTTTCTGTCAAAATTCACTTTGTTGTTGTTTTTAATGAACATACACTAATGTGAATCATTTTTTTATTCGAATCGACGTTTCTAAGCAGCCATTTTGTTTATTTATCCTGACGGAAAATGTAGCTCCCCGGAAAAAAACTCTGCAAGCAGCGAAACTAAAAACTTTCGCTGCTCCGCAGCGGAAATTCTGACCGATGTACATGTTCTCATTAGAATATCATTGCAGCAAAACACAGACGGAATTCGCAATGCCCTTAGATACCGGAATTCCGTCTAGGTGGATTCAGACCTTAAAACGTAATTTGTGAGTATAAATGTACATCATTTCTGCAGCTCATTTGAACAACATTTAGAGGTCCCCCAAGAGCCTTTAAAATTCCAGTATTAGGCCAACATAAAAATACAGACGAATCATGGCTCAAATAATTTGCAGTTTTTGCATGCCATAGTTGAATAAAATGAAGTTTAAATATACTTATATTTATCTCATTGCTACCATTAACTAGAGTTGAAATTGTGTGATTCTTAATTAGAAAATGTAATAAATGCTAGAAAACATATAAAATACCTAATGTGCAAAATTTAAGCAATGTGCATATTTTTTGAAGATTTAATTTTTTTAAACTAAGCATGCTAAATTGTCAGGCATCATATCACCAATGTTGCTGCAGTGCTGGACAGAACGAACACCAGCATTAGACAATCAACAATGATACTTGCATCCGCATTCAAAGAAGCTTGTGTTCCGACATCTGACACAGTATTTTCCAAGAGCACAATGCATCGTCATCGCAAGCTTTGTCGTCAACAAGCTGCAGCATGTATAAAAGAAGACTATATACGCTCAAAATCAATTGTACATTGGGATGGTAAGCTATTGTCCGATGTTACCGGACATGTTACCAACAACGGCGATCGATTACCTGTCCTGCTCTCGTCACTTGTCGATGGCACTACAAAGCTTCTTGGTGTTCCCAAGTTAGCATCCGGTCAGGATGGGTAGCTGCTGATGCAGTATATGAACATATATATCATGGAAGTGCGAATCTATGGTCATCGGCATGTGCTTTGACACTACGGCTTCCAATACTGGAAGACTCAATGGAGCTTGCACTCTGTTAGAAGTAGCCCTGGGACGTAATCTATTACGTCATCACATAATGGAAGTACTCCTTTCCAATGCATTCAATGTTTGTCTTGGACCATCCACTGGACCAGAGATTTTGTTTTTTAAGAGGTTTCGAGAAAAATGGCCAGAATTAAACCACACTCCCGAAGCCAGATCCGCCCATTTGATAATCGTGTCTGATTCGATTAAAGAATTTATTAAATGTCAACTTGAGGTCAGTCATTCATGTGATGATTATTTGGATTTTCTTCTGCCTGCTGCACAAATGGTTGGGTTGGAGGTTGATGTCAGCATTCGAAGACCTGGTGCCCTACATAGGGCAAGGTGGATGGCGAAAGCAATCTATGCATTGAAAATCGATCTATTGTTTGCAGGCAATGAAACCATCTTTCAGTTAACAGCTCGAGAATTACAAGGTAATCAGCGCTTTAATCGGTTTACCATATGTGTTTATCTTCAATCATGGTTTTCATGCAGACTCACCGCAGATGCACCTGTGAATGATATCTTGTTGATAAAGCGTTTATACGAATATGATGATGCTGTTCTTCGATCGACTGGATTGAAAATGATGGTGCGTCACTCGTGGTACTTAAGTCCGGAACTGTCGACGCTTGCGTTATTTTAAACCCTTTTGTCGGACAAAGAAAAAACTGGCCCTGTTCGGACAATGCAATCAAAACGTGGACCGCATCTCATAAAAACACTATCAAAAAGTGTTGTAGATTTGCGTGCTTCTACCACATTTTTTGAAACATCCAACATTGATGCCAGTTTTATAGATGTTCCTGTTGAAGCCTGGTCAGATACACCATCTTTTAAAGTTGCAGCAGATTTTGTAAAGAATCTGGCTTGTATCAATGACTCTGCAGAGCGAAGTGTAGCATTGAT
The DNA here is from genome assembly GCA_021962125.1 of Bulinus truncatus. NCBI lineage: Eukaryota > Metazoa > Mollusca > Gastropoda > Planorbidae > Bulinus > Bulinus truncatus. The sequence goes on along the minus strand of JAGDYQ010000280.1, from coordinate 777,310 downwards.
ACAAAATTTCAATGACAGTATCACCAAGAATGAAGAACAAAGACAATTTTTGCTCCAAGTGGTTGAAAAACATCGGAAAAATTTTGCAGAGTGTAATCGTGAACAGCTGGCTAAAATTTAAATTTGAAGAACTTTTTAAAATTTTTGTCTACCCTACAGTACGAAGTACAAAATAAATAGCAGGAATGCTTATTTGCATTGCTTATTATTATTAATTTCAAGCAGATTGACATTGATTCAAGAATTAACTTGACAAAATGAATAAAACTTTGTTTTTCATAATTTTTTACTTAAATTTCAAATTTAAAAATATAAACCATTCAAGATTTATATATTTTGTTTCATTTAATATTATAAACAATACTAAGCATCAATTTGTTACTTAATATATCAGTTTCGCATATTATGCAACATCAACGCTGTATTAGATTGGACCGCGAATGATTTTACACCAAAATCTGGAACTTTAAACCTCTTGGGGGACCTCTAAACATTGTCCAAATGAGCTGAAATTTTGCAGGTTAACTACTGTTACCATACAGACATATTCTGTGGGGTGAGACATCAACATTTCAAAACTTCATTTTTTTGGGACACCCTAATATACATACATTACAAACATATTAGTAACATAGCCAATATACATACATTACAAACATATTGGTTACATAGCCAATATACATACATTACAAACATATTGGTAACATTACCAATATACATACATCACAAACATATTGGTTACATTGCTAATATACATAAATTACAAACATATTGGTTACATTGCCAATATACATAAATTACAAACATATTGGTTACATTGCCAATATACATACATTACAAACATATTGGTTACATTGCCAATATACATAAATTACAAACATATTGGTTACATTGCCAATATACATACATTACAAACATATTGGTTAAATTGCCAATATACATAAATTACAAACATATTGGTTACATTGCCAATATACATAAATTACAAACATATTGGTTACATTGCCAATATACATAAATTACAAATGACACAAATGAACCGAGTAGAGAATATAGCTAAAGAAAACAGCGAGATTGCCTAGCATCCACAGAGATTTAAATTAGAGATAACACAATTTTTGGTTCTAACTTTTAAGGGAGAATGTCTCTACAAAAAGATTTCGTAAAAATGTTTAAAGTTTTTAATGTCGTGGGCATTTGTCTTAATTAATATTTTGAGAATCTTTGTTTACTCTTTGATTTAACCTCTGATAGATGGAGTGTCTAGTACAACGCACTATGTTAATATGTGGCCAGCATGACCCTTTTAATGACCTGTATATCAATATATATGTTCTACGGCTGTAATGACCTATATATCAATATATATGTTCTACGGCTGTAATGACCTATATATCAATATATGTTCTACGGCTGTAATGACCTATATATCAATATATGTTCTATGGCTGTAATGACCTATATATCAATACATGTTCTATGGCCCTTGTAATGACCTATATATCAATATATTTTTAACGGCTGTAATGACCTATATATCAATATAGTACTGAATTACTATGGCTGTAATGACCTATATATCAATACATGTTATATGGCTTTTTTAATGACCTATATATCAATACATGTTCTATGGCCCTTGTAATGACCTATACATCAATATATGTTCTATTGCCCTTATAATGACCTATATATCAATACATGTTCTATAGCCCTTGTAATGACCTATATATCAATATATTTTCTATGGCTGTTGACATTATGGCTGCATGATCTTCAATCAATTCCAGATTATTTTAATTTTACTATTTGTTACGAGAGTTTCTGTTCCCGACGCCCCAAATATTGAAAGGTTTCACGTTGGTTCAGTTCCTAATCCAGGGATTAATTCTTAAAGGTAACGGAGCTATGCACCAAACACAAGTGTTCGCAGTCTTTCACAGCAACAGCGTAGTTTGTATGAAACGTCTGTCTCAGACATGTCATATTGTTTGTATGAAACGTCTGTCATAGACATGTCATATTGTTTGTATAAAACGTCTGTCTCAGACATGTCATATTGTTTGTATGAAACGTCTGTCATAGATATGTCAAATTGTTTGTATGAAACGTCTGTCTCAGACTTGTTGTATTGTTTGTATGAAACGTCTGTCTCAGACTTGCCATAATGTTTCTTGAAGTTCACACCATTATTTCTACGAGTTGATACATTTGTGTCATGTGAATGTTTTAACATGAATGGTAATAAATAGCATTTTTCTACTACTACAAAGTAAAAGAACATAGAACTTAAATAATTCTTATTTTGTCTTGAGTTGTTTAATAAAAATACATGTTCTTACTTCGTCAGTGTACCTACTCTATTGCTCCGTTCTATTTTTCTTTATTTCAACTGGTATATTACTTATTTTGGTTGTTTTATTTTTGTGTCTAAATATGTTAACTACAGTTAATATTTTAACAGAGACGTGGTAAAACATCCACAATGGTATGATCTTGTCTTTTGTAAGGAACCTCTAAAGAATCCCAAAAAAGGTGTTTTACGAATAGATTGCCTTGACAATGAGGGCGCCCCATGTTGAAAGGTTCCCCCAGTCTCCTGTGGGGGTGCTTCCATGTTCAGGGTGGTGTTAGGGCACAACGATAACAGTCCCCTAGAAGTTCATAGGATCTAAGAAACTTACATAATTATCTTACACTAGAGTACCTTGCCCTCGCTGCAGTCCTCTGCCTTTACACAAAATAAATACGTGTGAATGTGTGAATGTACGAGAGACTGCCTATAGATGGATGTATTTGATGAGAGAGTTTCTGCCTATAGATGGATGTATTTGATGAGAGAGTTTCTGCCTACAGATGGATGTATTTGATGAGAGAGTTTCTGCCTATAGATGGATGTATTTGATGAGTTACTGCCTATAGATGGATGTATTTGATGAGAAACAAACATACTCAAACACACAGAAACATACTCAAACACACACAAACACATACAAACATACTCTAACACACAGAAAAATACTCAAACACACAAACACACGCTAACACATACAAACACACTCAAACACATACAAACACACACAAACATACTCAAACACACTCAAACACACGCAAACATACTCAAACACACATAAACACACTGAAACATACACAAACGCATACAAACACACGCTAAATCACACAAAAATACTCAAACACACACAAACATACTCAAACACACACAAACACACGCTAACATACTCAAACACACATAAACACACTCAAACATACACAAACGCATACAAACACACGCTAAATCACACAAAAATACTCAAACACACACAAACATACTCAAACACAAACAAACACACTCAAACACCTGACAAACACATAAAACACACTCAAACACACACAAACATACTCAAACACACACAAACATACTCAAACACACTCAAACACACACAAACACACTCAAACACATACAAACATACTCAAACACACACAAACATAAAAACACACTCAAACACATACAAACACACTCAAACACACACAAACATACTCAAACACACAAACACATAAAAACATACTCAAACACACACAAACATACTCAAACACACACAAACATACTCAAACACACTCAAACACACACAAACATACTCAAACACACATAAACATACTCAAACACACACAAACATACTCAAAAACACACAAACATACACAAACACACACAAACACACTCAAACACACACAAACACACACAAATATACTCAAACACACACAAACACACTCAATCACACAAAAACATACTCAAACACACACAAACACACTCAAACACATACAAACATACTCAAACACACACAAACATACTCAATCACACAAAAACATACTCAAACACACACAAACACACACAAGCACACACAAACACACACAAACACACTTAAACACACACAATCATACTCAAACACACACAAACACACACAAACACTCACAAACATACTCAAACACACACAAACACACACAAGCACTCATTGCTCCATCGAAATTATATTTAGGATTAGTAATAAGTGGAGGAGAGGTTAGAGGTTTTTGGGTTTTCTTACATATAAAAATGAAATTGCATCTGAAATTCATAAAGTTAACATGTTTTTATGTTTTTGGATATTAGAAGTCTGAATAAATTTTTTCTGTTGATTTAAATTTAACACAGCTCATTAAGGTCAAAGTTTGTGACCCAACCACTGACTGTTTGAGGTAGCCCTTCTTTGATTCATGAGTCCCCTCCCACTTCTCCCCAAGAGATATTTATTTAATCCATGTTCGTCGATGTATTTAAATCTTGCTGACTAATGAATTAACCTTTAAAATTTTGTGTTGGCTTAAACTATCTGTCAACTCTGTCAGGAATAACACGTTAGAAGAAAACAAACACTTTGTCCATGTCTACTGGCTAGTGTTGTTATGAGGTCAACTCATTCAAAATACGTCCTGCTCAGCGAATATTCACGCATGTTTTCCTAGTAAGGTCTGGGTAGAAGCAAATATTGAAAGGTCTCATCTGTATAGTGCTTCAAATACTTTAGAACATACATTCTATAAGTAAACACTGCCTCCAACTATTTACGTCTAAATCAGAAGATAAAACATACAAGAAAACTTATTAACATTTATTGATTTATGTAATTGATAAAATCATTTATTTACAATCGATTTTGAATTATTTCTCTAAGCCTGACATATAGCCCAAGTGACATTGTAACTTATCGAATTAGGATGTGATTATTTGCTACCGACTACAAGTAGTTGTTTTCTGTTAGCATGTCTGCCGAGTAATACAATAGTTTGTTTGTAAACTGGAATGAACCGTAAACACATATCTTAACACACATAATTACATACAATTCTACCTGAACATGCCTTACACATATACACCGTTTACACACACACACACACACACACACCTTATAAACACATACATGAAACACACATACACATATACCTCATACAAACACATGTATTACACATAAATTCCTTATAGAGACGCATCACACTCATACTTTAAAAACACATACCTTACATACCTCAGATGAACAAACATTTTAAACAAATATACCTTATACACAGACCTTAAACACACAAACACACATAACACACCTAGCACACATAGATATTACCAACATATGCCTTACACACATATCTTACACTCATGCCTTACACACATACTTTATACATACAAACCTTAGACACAGACACATATACCTTACACACACATCTTATACGCATGCCTTACACACATACTTTATACACACATGTTTAACACACATATACCCAGTGCTAATTACTGGTTTGCCAGTGTGTCATGAAGAAATATCACTGAACATATTGCGATAAACAAAAGTATTGCTTCATTAAATGAAAACAAAACATCTGAAAAAAAAAAGTTCCTTTAACCCTAACGGGCCATCGGGGCAGATGAAGTGTAGAATTCATCTGTTTCTATAACCTCGGCATATGAAGGGGTTGTGTGGTTAGCACAACGCCCAGCCGCCTGGACTTGGGGACTTTCACCAGGACCTGAAAAAATCCCAAGGTTCTCACTGAGATTCGAACCCGGGACAGTCGAGCGCTCTACACCGCACGATCACCCGTCCTCTAAAACATCTGAGTTTATTTACAATTCAAACATTTAATCCGGAGAGTGAGTCATACAAAATATAAATAAATGTCTGTACTGCGCGTGAGCAACAACTGAGTCTGTCTGTATATGACTAATAACTGAGTTTGTCTGTATGTGAATAATAACTGAGTTTGTCTGTCTGTGTGAGAGTACTTACTGAGTTTGTCTGTCTGCATGTGAGTAATAACTGAGTTTGTCTGTCTGTGTGAGAGTAATAACTGAGTTTGTCTGTGTGAGAGTAATTACTAAGTTTGTCTGTATGTGAGTAATTACTGAGTTTGTATGTATGTGAGTAATTACTGAGTTTGTCTGTCTGTATGTGAGTAATAACTGAGTTTGTCTATAAGTGAGCAATAACTCAGACTTCTGTACGTAAGTATTAACTAAGTTTGTCTGTACGTGAGTTTGTCTGATTGCTTGATTTTCCTCATTAAAAAAAATATTTTTAAAATTTCGATAATTCAAAATAATAATAAAAATCTCTCTATAAATAATTTGTTGTCATGAAATAAAGTTAGTGAACATCAAAACTGAGTTATCAATCTTCAAGCTAAATGAAACAAACAAAACGTCACTGAATGGGTTATAGTCAATAGCACGTGCCAAGCACGTGACTTTAAAATGTGGTAGGTTTATTTCAGTAAACAACTTCCAAACATCTCATCTCCTAATCAACAAATTATTATTGTCGTTTTTATATACTCAAGTAATTATAGTTTTTTGTTTTAATAAAAACTGAATAGAACATTTTTTTTAGTTATTTTTTTTCATTTGAGTTTATTTTGATCTCCATATTTTCTTCAATTGATAGTCATTTGGGTTTCTTAAACAATGTATAGAACTATATGTACACATGTCTATGCTAATGTCAGAATGTTCTTTAAACAATGTATATACTATATGTACATATATGTCTAGGCTTATTTCAGAATGTTCTTTAAACAATGTATAGAACTATATGTACACATATGTCTATGCTAATGTCAGAATGTTCTTTAAACAATGTATAGAACTATATGTACACATATGTCTAGGCTTCTTTCAGAATGTTCTTGAAACTACTAATACAATTATGAATTTCTATATGTGTATGTTTTGCGCCAGTAGTGTTCTAGAAAATATAAACAAAAAAAAACTATTTGTACATATATGTTTATGTCAGAATGATCTTGAAACTAATATACATATATGTGTGTGTTTATAGCAATCTCTGCAGTAGCAACCTTTGGGGGTAGCTAACGTCACAGGCCCCGTGACTGGGAGGGGGGGGGGGTCAGAAATATGAGCATTCTGGTTGATACTTGTCTTATTCCCATCGCATTAAACAGTAATGCTGCAGATCACCAATGTCTTTACTTACATGTACAGCTGTACAGGGAAATGTTTATGACAGCTGTACAAGGAAATGTTTATGACAGCTGTACAGGGAAATGTTTATGACAGCTGTACAGGGAAATGTTAATGACAGCTATACAGGGAAATCCCGAGAGAACATTTAGACTAATTGAATCAGTCGAGATTGAAAACTACAAACTGTGGAAATACCCGTTTCCTGGATAGAAGCCAAATAGTTAAAATACAATTAAAACGTTTATACAATCCAAAACATTCAAAACACGATGATAGAGCTAAATATATTGTCAAGTGTTTTTATTTTAGTATGAAACATAACACAATCAATAAAAAGTTTTCGGGATAACTAGTTATACTTCCATTGTGAATTTACTAATTTTAAATAATCATGAGTATAAAATGTCCGGACTGTAGATTTTAATAATAATTAATTTAAGACTGGTAGGAAATAACAGTACAGCGGGTGATCGGTTAATGAACATATTCCGTTCCAAATTTATGTTCACTATCCGAATTGTTACTCAACCGATCACCGATTTACCATATATGTTAATGGGGAATCGATTAATTCGTTCTGGAGATCCTAAAAATTAAATTTAAAAAATTGTCTTGTTCAAGTATAATTTCTTAATAAGTTTATTTATTACAAATATAATACATACATATAGTCGTATTTATTAATCAGTCCTTTTCCTTTCTTCGGGCGTTAAAGAACTTGTCCAATGTCGAATGATTTTTTCTCTCCTTTAAGACTTTCAGGAAATGATTGAAAGCAATGTCGTTGTAGAGATCAGCAACCCTATTGACATCAGCTTTGTTTGGGTGGTGACATTGATAGCAATGTCGTTGTAGAAATCAGCAACCCTATTGACATCTACTTGGTTTGGGTGGTGACATTGATAGCAATGTCGTTGTAGAAATCAACAACCATATTGACATCAACTAGGTTTGGGTGGTGACATTGATAGCAATGTCGTTGTAGAAATCAGCAACCCTATTGACATCAACTTCGTTTGGGTGGTGACATTGATAGCAATGTCGTTGAAGAGATCAGCAACCCTATTGACATCAACTTGGTTTGGGTGGTGACATTGATAGCAATGTCGTTGTAGAAATCAGCAACCCTATTGACATCAACTTGGATTGGGTGGTGACATTGATAGCAATGTCGTTGTAGAAATCAGCAACCATATTGACATCAACTTGGTTTGGGTGGTGACATTGATAGCAATGTCGTTGTAGAGATCAGCAACCCTATTGACATCAACTTGGATTGGGTGGTGACATTGATAGCAATGTCGTTGTAGAAATCAGCAACCATATTGACATCAACTTGGTTTGGGTGGTGACATTGATAGCAATGTCGTTGTAGAATTCAGCAACCCTATTGACATCAACTTGGATTGGGTGGTGACATTGATAGCAATGTCATTATAGAGATCAGCAACCCTATTGACATTAGCTTGGTTTGGGTGGTGACATTGATAGCAATGTCGTTGTAGAAATCAGCAACCCTATTGACATCAAATTTGTTTGGGTGGTGACATTGATAGCAATGTCGTTGTAGAGATCAGCAACCCTATTGACATTAGCTTGGTTTGGGTGGTGACATTGATAGCAATGTCGTTGTAGAAATCAGCAACCCTATTGACATCAACTTCGTTTGGGTGGTGACATTGATAGCAATGTCGTTGAAGAGATCAGCAACCCTATTGACATCAACTTGGTTTGGGTGGTGACATTGATAGCAATGTCGTTGTAGAAATCAGCAACCATATTGACATCAACTTGGTTTGGGTGGTGACATTGATAGCAATGTCGTTGTAGAGATCAGCAACCATATTGACATCAACTTGGATTGGGTGGTGACATCGATAGCAATGTTGTTGTAGAAATCAGCAACCATATTGACATCAACTTGGTTTGGGTGGTGACATTGATAGCAATGTCGTTGTAGAAATCAGCAACCACATTGACATCAACTTGGATTGGGTGGTGACATTGATAGCAATGTCATTGTAGAGATCAGCAACCCTATTGACATTAGCTTGGTTTGGGTGGTGACATTGATAGCAATGTCGTTGTAGAAATCAGCAACCATATTGACATCAATTTGGTTTGGGTGGTGACATTGATAGCAATGTCGTTGTAGAAATCAGCAACCCTATTGACATCAACTTGGTTTGGGTGGTGACATTGATAGCAATGTCATTGTACAGATCAGCAACCCTATTGACATTAGCTTGGTTTGGGTGGTGACATTGATAGCAATGTCGTATTAGAAATCAGCAACCATATTGACATCAACTTGGTTTGGGTGGTGACATTGATAGCAATGTCATTGTAGAAATCAGCAACCCTATTGACATCAATTAGGTTTGGGTGGTGACATTGATAGCAATGTCGTTGTAGAGATCAGCAACCCTATTGACATCAGCTTTGTTTGGGTGGTGACATTGATAGCAATGTCGTTGTAGAAATCAGCAACCCTATTGACATCTACTTGGTTTGGGTGGTGACATTGATAGCAATGTCGTTGTAGAAATCAACAACCATATTGACATCAACTAGGTTTGGGTGGTGACATTGATAGCAATGTCGTTGTAGAAATCAGCAACCCTATTGACATCAACTTCGTTTGGGTGGTGACATTGATAGCAATGTCGTTGAAGAGATCAGCAACCCTATTGACATCAACTTGGTTTGGGTGGTGACATTGATAGCAATGTCGTTGTAGAAATCAGCAACCCTATTGACATCAACTTGATTGGGTGGTGACATTGATAGCAATGTCGTTGTAGAAATCAGCAACCATATTGACATCAACTTGGTTTGGGTGGTGACATTGATAGCAATGTCGTTGTAGAGATCAGCAACCCTATTGACATCAACTTGGATTGGGTGGTGACATTGATAGCAATGTCGTTGTAGAAATCAGCAACCATATTGACATCAACTTGGTTTGGGTGGTGACATTGATAGCAATGTCGTTGTAGAATTCAGCAACCCTATTGACATCAACTTGGATTGGGTGGTGACATTGATAGCAATGTCATTGTAGAGATCAGCAACCCTATTGACATTAGCTTGGTTTGGGTGGTGACATTGATAGCAATGTCGTTGTAGAAATCAGCAACCCTATTGACATCAACTTTGTTTGGGTGGTGACATTGATAGCAATGTCGTTGTAGAGATCAGCAACCCTATTGACATTAGCTTGGTTTGGGTGGTGACATTGATAGCAATGTCGTTGTAGAAATCAGCAACCCTATTGACATCAACTTCGTTTGGGTGGTGACATTGATAGCAATGTCGTTGAAGAGATCAGCAACCCTATTGACATCAACTTGGTTTGGGTGGTGACATTGATAGCAATGTCGTTGTAGAAATCAGCAACCATATTGACATCAACTTGGTTTGGGTGGTGACATTGATAGCAATGTCGTTGTAGAGATCAGCAACCATATTGACATCAACTTGGATTGGGTGGTGACATCGATAGCAATGTTGTTGTAGAAATCAGCAACCATATTGACATCAACTTGGTTTGGGTGGTGACATTGATAGCAATGTCGTTGTAGAAATCAGCAACCATATTGACATCAACTTGGTTTGGGTGGTGACATTGATAGCAATGTCGTTGTAGAAATCAGCAACCACATTGACATCAACTTGGATTGGGTGGTGACATTGATAGCAATGTCATTGTAGAGATCAGCAACCCTATTGACATTAGCTTGGTTTGGGTGGTGACATTGATAGCAATGTCGTTGTAGAAATCAGCAACCATATTGACATCAATTTGGTTTAAGTGGTGACATTGATAGCAATGTCGTTGTAGAAATCAGCAACCCTATTGACATCAACTTGGTTTGGGTGGTGACATTGATAGCAATGTCGTTGTAGAAATCAGCAACCCTATTGACATCAACTTGGTTTGGGTGGTGACATTGATAGCAATGTCGTTGTAGAAATCAGCAACACTATTGACATCAACTTGGATTGGGTGGTGACATTGATAGCAATGTCATTGTAGAGATCAGCAACCCTATTGACATTAGCTTGGTTTGGGTGGTGACATTGATAGCAATGTCGTTGTAGAAATCAGCAACCATATTGACATCAACTTGGTTTGGGTGGTGACATTGATAGCAATGTCGTTGTAGAAATCAGCAACCCTATTGACATCAACTTGGATTGGGTGGTGACATTGATAGCAATGTCATTGTAGAGATCAGCAACCCTATTGACATTAGCTTGGTTTGGGTGGTGACATTGATAGCAATGTCGTTGTAGAAATCAGCAACCCTATTGACATCAACTTGGATTAGGTGGTGACATTGATAGCAATGTCATTGTAAAGATCAGCAACCCTATTGACATTAGCTTGGTTTGGGTGGTGACATTGATAGCAATGTCGTATTAGAAATCAGCAACCATATTGACATCAACTTGGTTTGGGTGGTGACATTGATAGCAATGTCATTGTAGAAATCAGCAACCCTATTGACATCAATTTGGTTTGGGTGGTGACATTGATAGCAATGTCGTTGTAGAAATCAGCAACCCTATTGACATCAACTTGGATTGGGTGGTGACATTGATAGCAATGTCATTGTAGAGATCAGAAACCCTATTGACATTAGCTTGGTTTGGGTGGTGACATTGATAGCAATGTCGTTGTAGAAATCAGCAACCATATTGACATCAACTAGGTTTGGGTGGTGACATTGATAGCAATGTCGTTGTAGAAATCAGCAACCATATTGACATCAACTTGGATTGGGTGGTGACATTGATAGCAATGTCATTGTAGAGATCAGCAACCCTATTGACATTAGCTTGGTTTGGGTGGTGACATTGATAGCAATGTCGTTGTAGAAATCAGCAACCCTATTGACATCAATTTGGTTTGGGTGGTGACATTGATAGCAATGTCGTTGTAGAAATCAGCAACCCTATTGACATCAACTTGGTTTGGGTGGTGACATTGATAGCAATGTCGTTATAGAAATCAGCAACCCTATTGACATCAACTTCGTTTGGGTGGTGACATTGATAGCAATGTCGTTGTAGAGATCAGCAACCCTATTGACATCAACTTCGTTTGGGAGTGACATTGATAGCAATGTCGTTGTAGAGATCAGCAACCCTATTGACATCAACTTGGATTGGGTGGTGACATTGATAGCAATGTCGTTGTAGAAATCAGCAACCACATTGACATTAACTTGGTTTGGGTGGTGACATTGATAGCAATGTCGTTGTAGAAATCAGCAACCCTATTGACATCAACTTGGTTTGGGTGGTGACATTGATAGCAATGTCATTGTACAGATCAGCAACCCTATTGACATTAGCTTGGTTTGGGTGGTGACATTGATAGCAATGTCGTATTAGAAATCAGCAACCATATTGACATCAACTTGGTTTGGGTGGTGACATTGATAGCAATGTCATTGTAGAAATCAGCAACCCTATTGACATCAATTAGGTTTGGGTGGTGACATTGATAGCAATGTCGTTGTAGAAATCAGCAACCCTATTGACATCAACTTGGATTGGGTGGTGACATTGATAGCAATGTCATTGTAGAGATCAGCAACCCTATTGACATTAGCTTGGTTTGGGTGGTGACATTGATAGCAATGTCGTTGTAGAAATCAGCAACCATATTGACATCAACTTGGTTTGGGTGGTGACATTGATAGCAATGTCGTTGTAGAAATCAGCAACCCTATTGACATCAACTTGGATTGGGTGGTGACATTGATAGCAATGTCATTGTAGAGATCAGCAACCCTATTGACATTAGCTTGGTTTGGGTGGTGACATTGATAGCAATGTCGTTGTAGAAATCAGCAACCCTATTGACATCAATTTGGTTTGGGTGGTGACATTGATAGCAATGTCGTTGTAGAAATCAGCAACCCTATTGACATCAACTTGGTTTGGGTGGTGACATTGATAGCAATGTCGTTGTAGAAATCAGCAACCCTATTGACATCAACTTCGTTTGGGTGGTGACATTGATAGCAATGTCGTTGTAGAGATCAGCAACCCTATTGACATCAACTTCGTTTGGGAGTGACATTGATAGCAATGTCGTTATAGAGATCAGCAACACTATTGACATCAACTTGGATTGGGTGGTGACATTGATAGCAATGTCGTTGTAGAAATCAGCAACCATATTGACATCAACTTGGTTTGGGTGGTGACATTGATAGCAATGTCGTTGTAGAGATCAGCAACCCTATTGATATCAACTTGGATTGGGTGGTGACATTGATAGAAATGTCGTTGTAGAAATCAGCAACCATATTGACATCAACTTGGTTTGGGTGGTGACATTGATAGCAATGTCGTTGTAGAAATCAGCAACCATATTGACATCAATTTGGTTTGGGTGGTGACATTGATAGCAATGTCGTTGTAGAAATCAGCAACCCTATTGACATCAACTTGGTTTGGGTGGTGACATTGATAGCAATGTCATTGTACAGATCAGCAACCCTATTGACATCAACTTGGATTGGGTGGTGACATTGATAGCAATGTCGTATTAGAAATCAGCAACCATATTGACATCAACTTGGTTTGGGTGGTGACATTGATAGCAATGTCATTGTAGAAATCAGCAACCCTATTGACATCAATTAGGTTTGGGTGGTGACATTGATAGCAATGTCGTTGTAGAGATCAGCAACCCTATTGACATCAGCTTTGTTTGGGTGGTGACATTGATAGCAATGTCGTTGTAGAAATCAGCAACCCTATTGACATCTACTTGGTTTGGGTGGTGACATTGATAGCAATGTCGTTGTAGAAATCAACAACCATATTGACATCAACTAGGTTTGGGTGGTGACATTGATAGCAATGTCGTTGTAGAAATCAGCAACCCTATTGACATCAACTTCGTTTGGGTGGTGACATTGATAGCAATGTCGTTGAAGAGATCAGCAACCCTATTGACATCAACTTGGTTTGGGTGGTGACATTGATAGCAATGTCGTTGTAGAAATCAGCAACCCTATTGACATCAACTTGGATTGGGTGGTGACATTGATAGCAATGTCGTTGTAGAAATCAGCAACCATATTGACATCAACTTGGTTTGGGTGGTGACATTGATAGCAATGTCGTTGTAGAGATCAGCAACCCTATTGACATCAACTTGGATTGGGTGGTGACATTGATAGCAATGTCGTTGTAGAAATCAGCAACCATATTGACATCAACTTGGTTTGGGTGGTGACATTGATAGCAATGTCGTTGTAGAATTCAGCAACCCTATTGACATCAACTTGGATTGGGTGGTGACATTGATAGCAATGTCATTGTAGAGATCAGCAACCCTATTGACATTAGCTTGGTTTGGGTGGTGACATTGATAGCAATGTCGTTGTAGAAATCAGCAACCCTATTGACATCAACTTTGTTTGGGTGGTGACATTGATAGCAATGTCGTTGTAGAGATCAGCAACCCTATTGACATTAGCTTGGTTTGGGTGGTGACATTGATAGCAATGTCGTTGTAGAAATCAGCAACCCTATTGACATCAACTTCGTTTGGGTGGTGACATTGATAGCAATGTCGTTGAAGAGATCAGCAACCCTATTGACATCAACTTGGTTTGGGTGGTGACATTGATAGCAATGTCGTTGTAGAAATCAGCAACCATATTGACATCAACTTGGTTTGGGTGGTGACATTGATAGCAATGTCGTTGTAGAGATCAGCAACCATATTGACATCAACTTGGATTGGGTGGTGACATCGATAGCAATGTTGTTGTAGAAATCAGCAACCATATTGACATCAACTTGGTTTGGGTGGTGACATTGATAGCAATGTCGTTGTAGAAATCAGCAACCATATTGACATCAACTTGGTTTGGGTGGTGACATTGATAGCAATGTCGTTGTAGAAATCAGCAACCACATTGACATCAACTTGGATTGGGTGGTGACATTGATAGCAATGTCATTGTAGAGATCAGCAACCCTATTGACATTAGCTTGGTTTGGGTGGTGACATTGATAGCAATGTCGTTGTAGAAATCAGCAACCATATTGACATCAATTTGGTTTAAGTGGTGACATTGATAGCAATGTCGTTGTAGAAATCAGCAACCCTATTGACATCAACTTGGTTTGGGTGGTGACATTGATAGCAATGTCGTTGTAGAAATCAGCAACCCTATTGACATCAACTTGGTTTGGGTGGTGACATTGATAGCAATGTCGTTGTAGAAATCAGCAACCCTATTGACATCAACTTGGATTGGGTGGTGACATTGATAGCAATGTCATTGTAGAGATCAGCAACCCTATTGACATTAGCTTGGTTTGGGTGGTGACATTGATAGCAATGTCGTTGTAGAAATCAGCAACCATATTGACATCAACTTGGTTTGGGTGGTGACATTGATAGCAATGTCGTTGTAGAAATCAGCAACCCTATTGACATCAACTTGGATTGGGTGGTGACATTGATAGCAATGTCATTGTAGAGATCAGCAACCCTATTGACATTAGCTTGGTTTGGGTGGTGACATTGATAGCAATGTCGTTGTAGAAATCAGCAACCCTATTGACATCAACTTGGATTAGGTGGTGACATTGATAGCAATGTCATTGTAAAGATCAGCAACCCTATTGACATTAGCTTGGTTTGGGTGGTGACATTGATAGCAATGTCGTATTAGAAATCAGCAACCATATTGACATCAACTTGGTTTGGGTGGTGACATTGATAGCAATGTCATTGTAGAAATCAGCAACCCTATTGACATCAATTTGGTTTGGGTGGTGACATTGATAGCAATGTCGTTGTAGAAATCAGCAACCCTATTGACATCAACTTGGATTGGGTGGTGACATTGATAGCAATGTCATTGTAGAGATCAGAAACCCTATTGACATTAGCTTGGTTTGGGTGGTGACATTGATAGCAATGTCGTTGTAGAAATAAGCAACCATATTGACATCAACTAGGTTTGGGTGGTGACATTGATAGCAATGTCGTTGTAGAAATCAGCAACCATATTGACATCAACTTGGATTGGGTGGTGACATTGATAGCAATGTCATTGTAGAGATCAGCAACCCTATTGACATTAGCTTGGTTTGGGTGGTGACATTGATAGCAATGTCGTTGTAGAAATCAGCAACCCTATTGACATCAATTTGGTTTGGGTGGTGACATTGATAGCAATGTCGTTGTAGAAATCAGCAACCCTATTGACATCAACTTGGTTTGGGTGGTGACATTGATAGCAATGTCGTTATAGAAATCAGCAACCCTATTGACATCAACTTCGTTTGGGTGGTGACATTGATAGCAATGTCGTTGTAGAGATCAGCAACCCTATTGACATCAACTTCGTTTGGGAGTGACATTGATAGCAATGTCGTTATAGAGATCAGCAACACTATTGACATCAACTTGGATTGGGTGGTGACATTGATAGCAATGTCGTTGTAGAAATCAGCAACCATATTGACATCAACTTGGTTTGGGTGGTGACATTGATAGCAATGTCGTTGTAGAGATCAGCAACCCTATTGATATCAACTTGGATTGGGTGGTGACATTGATAGCAATGTCGTTGTAGAAATCAGCAACCATATTGACATCAACTTGGTTTGGGTGGTGACATTGATAGCAATGTCGTTGTAGAGATCAGCAACCCTATTGACATCAACTTGGATTGGGTGGTGACATTGATAGCAATGTCGTTGTAGAAATCAGCAACCACATTGACATTAACTTGGTTTGGGTGGTGACATTGATAGCAATGTCGTTGTAGAAATCAGCAACCCTATTGACATCAACTTGGTTTGGGTGGTGACATTGATAGCAATGTCATTGTACAGATCACCAACCCTATTGACATTAGCTTGGTTTGGGTGGTGACATTGATAGCAATGTCGTATTAGAAATCAGCAACCATATTGACATCAACTTGGTTTGGGTGGTGACATTGATAGCAATGTCATTGTAGAAATCAGCAACCCTATTGACATCAATTAGGTTTGGGTGGTGACATTGATAGCAATGTCGTTGTAGAAATCAGCAACCCTATTGACATCAACTTGGATTGGGTGGTGACATTGATAGCAATGTCATTGTAGAGATCAGCAACCCTATTGACATTAGCTTGGTTTGGGTGGTGACATTGATAGCAATGTCGTTGTAAAAATCAGCAACCATATTGACATCAACTTGGTTTGGGTGGTGACATTGATAGCAATGTCGTTGTAGAAATCAGCAACCCTATTGACATCAACTTGGATTGGGTGGTGACATTGATAGCAATGTCATTGTAGAGATCAGCAACCCTATTGACATTAGCTTGGTTTGGGTGGTGACATTGATAGCAATGTCGTTGTAGAAATCAGCAACCCTATTGACATCAACTTGGTTTGGGTGGTGACATTGATAGCAATGTCGTTGTAGAGATCAGCAACCCTATTGACATCAACTTGGATTGGGTGGTGACATTGATAGCAATGTCGTTGTAGAAATCAGCAACCACATTGACATTAACTTGGTTTGGGTGGTGACATTGATAGCAATGTCGTTGTAGAAATCAGCAACCCTATTGACATCAACTTGGATTGGGTGGTGACATTGATAGCAATGTCATTGTACAGATCAGCAACCCTATTGACATTAGCTTGGTTTGGGTGGTGACATTGATAGCAATGTCGTATTAGAAATCAGCAACCATATTGACATCAACTTGGTTTGGGTGGTGACATTGATAGCAATGTCATTGTAGAAATCAGCAACCCTATTGACATCAATTTGGTTTGGGTGGTGACATTGATAGCAATGTCGTTGTAGAAATCAGCAACCCTATTGACATCAACTTGGATTGGGTGGTGACATTGATAGCAATGTCATTGTAGAGATCAGCAACCCTATTGACATTAGCTTGGTTTGGGTGGTGACATTGATAGCAATGTCGTTGTAGAAATCAGCAACCATATTGACATCAACTTGGTTTGGGTGGTGACATTGATAGCAATGTCGTTGTAGAAATCAGCAACCATATTGACATCAACTTGGTTTGGGTGGTGACATTGATAGCAATGTCGTTGTAGAAATCAGCAACCCTATTGACATCAACTTGGATTGGGTGGTGACATTGATAGCAATGTCGTTGTAGAAATCAGCAACCATATTGACATCAACTTGGTTTGGGTGGTGACATTGATAGCAATGTCGTTGTAGAGATCAGCAACCCTATTGACATCAACTTGGATTGGGTGGTGACATTGATAGCAATGTCGTTGTAGAAATCAGCAACCATATTGACATCAACTTGGTTTGGGTGGTGACATTGATAGCAATGTCGTTGTAGAATTCAGCAACCCTATTGACATCAACTTGGATTGGGTGGTGACATTGATAGCAATGTCATTATAGAGATCAGCAACCCTATTGACATTAGCTTGGTTTGGGTGGTGACATTGATAGCAATGTCGTTGTAGAAATCAGCAACCATATTGACATTAACTTGGTTTGGGTGGTGACATTGATAGCAATGTCGTTGTAGAAATCAGTCAACCCTATTGACATCAACTTGGATTGGGTGGTGACATTGATAGCAATGTCATTGTAGAGATCAGCAACCCTATTGACATTAGCTTGGTTTGGGTGGTGACATTGATAGCAATGTCGTTGTAGAAATCAGCAACCCTATTGACATCAACTTGGATTGGGTGGTGACATTGATAGCAATGTCATTGTACAGATCAGCAACCCTATTGACATTAGCTTGGTTTGGGTGGTGACATTGATAGCAATGTCGTATTAGAAATCAGCAACCATATTGACATCAACTTGGTTTGGGTGGTGACATTGATAGCAATGTCATTGTAGAAATCAGCAACCCTATTGACATCAATTTGGTTTGGGTGGTGACATTGATAGCAATGTCGTTGTAGAAATCAACAACCCTATTGACATCAACTTGGATTGGGTGGTGACATTGATAGCAATGTCATTGTAGAGATCAGCAACCCTATTGACATTAGCTTGGTTTGGGTGGTGACATTGATAGCAATGTCGTTGTAGAAATCAGCAACCATATTGACATCAACTTGGTTTGGGTGGTGACATTGATAGCAATGTCGTTGTAGAAATCAGCAACCATATTGACATCAACTTGGTTTGGGTGGTGACATTGATAGCAATGTCGTTGTAGAAATCAGCAACCCTATTGACATCAACTTGGATTGGGTGGTGACATTGATAGCAATGTCGTTGTAGAAATCAGCAACCATATTGACATCAACTTGGTTTGGGTGGTGACATTGATAGCAATGTCGTTGTAGAGATCAGCAACCCTATTGACATCAACTTGGATTGGGTGGTGACATTGATAGCAATGTCGTTGTAGAAATCAGCAACCATATTGACATCAACTTGGTTTGGGTGGTGACATTGATAGCAATGTCGTTGTAGAATTCAGCAACCCTATTGACATCAACTTGGATTGGGTGGTGACATTGATAGCAATGTCATTATAGAGATCAGCAACCCTATTGACATTAGCTTGGTTTGGGTGGTGACATTGATAGCAATGTCGTTGTAGAAATCAGCAACCATATTGACATCAACTTGGTTTGGGTGGTGACATTGATAGCAATGTCGTTGTAGAAATCAGCAACCCTATTGACATCAACTTGGATTGGGTGGTGACATTGATAGCAATGTCATTGTAGAGATCAGCAACCCTATTGACATTAGCTTGGTTTGGGTGGTGACATTGATAGCAATGTCGTTGTAGAAATCAGCAACCCTATTGACATCAACTTGGATTAGGTGGTGACATTGATAGCAATGTCATTGTAAAGATCAGCAACCCTATTGACATTAGCTTGGTTTGGGTGGTGACATTGATAGCAATGTCGTATTAGAAATCAGCAACCATATTGACATCAACTTGGTTTGGGTGGTGACATTGATAGCAATGTCATTGTAGAAATCAGCAACCCTATTGACATCAACTTGGTTTGGGTGGTGACATTGATAGCAATGTCGTTGTAGAAATCAGCAACCCTATTGACATCAACTTGGATTGGGTGGTGACATTGATAGCAATGTCATTGTAGAGATCAGAAACCCTATTGACATTAGCTTGGTTTGGGTGGTGACATTGATAGCAATGTCATTGTAGAAATCAGCAACCATATTGACATCAACTAGGTTTGGGTGGTGACATTGATAGCAATGTCGTTGTAGAAATCAGCAACCATATTGACATCAACTTGGATTGGGTGGTGACATTGATAGCAATGTCATTGTAGAGATCAGCAACCCTATTGACATTAGCTTGGTTTGGGTGGTGACATTGATAGCAATGTCGTTGTAGAAATCAGCAACCCTATTGACATCAATTTGGTTTGGGTGGTGACATTGATAGCAATGTCGTTGTAGAAATCAGCAACCCTATTGACATCAACTTGGTTTGGGTGGTGACATTGATAGCAATGTCGTTATAGAAATCAGCAACCCTATTGACATCAACTTCGTTTGGGTGGTGACATTGATAGCAATGTCGTTGTAGAGATCAGCAACCCTATTGACATCAACTTCGTTTGGGAGTGACATTGATAGCAATGTCGTTATAGAGATCAGCAACACTATTGACATCAACTTGGATTGGGTGGTGACATTGATAGCAATGTCGTTGTAGAAATCAGCAACCCTATTGACATCAACTTGGTTTGGGTGGTGACATTGATAGCAATGTCGTTGTAGAGATCAGCAACCCTATTGATATCAACTTGGATTGGGTGGTGACATTGATAGCAATGTCGTTGTAGAAATCAGCAACCATATTGACATCAACTTGGTTTGGGTGGTGACATTGATAGCAATGTCGTTGTAGAGATCAGCAACCCTATTGACATCAACTTGGATTGGGTGGTGACATTGATAGCAATGTCGTTGTAGAAATCAGCAACCACATTGACATTAACTTGGTTTGGGTGGTGACATTGATAGCAATGTCGTTGTAGAAATCAGCAACCCTATTGACATCAACTTGGTTTGGGTGGTGACATTGATAGCAATGTCATTGTACAGATCAACAACCCTATTGACATTAGCTTGGTTTGGGTGGTGACATTGATAGCAATGTCGTATTAGAAATCAGCAACCATATTGACATCAACTTGGTTTGGGTGGTGACATTGATAGCAATGTCATTGTAGAAATCAGCAACCCTATTGACATCAATTAGGTTTGGGTGGTGACATTGATAGCAATGTCGTTGTAGAAATCAGCAACCCTATTGACATCAACTTGGATTGGGTGGTGACATTGATAGCAATGTCATTGTAGAGAACAGCAACCCTATTGACATTAGCTTTGTTTGGGTGGTGACATTGATAGCAATGTCGTTGTAGAAATCAGCAACCATATTGACATCAACTTGGTTTGGGTGGTGACATTGATAGCAATGTCGTTGTAGAAATCAGCAACCCTATTGACATCAACTTGGATTGGGTGGTGACATTGATAGCAATGTCATTGTAGAGATCAGCAACCCTATTGACATTAGCTTGGTTTGGGTGGTGACATTGATAGCAATGTCGTTGTAGAAATCAGCAACCCTATTGACATCAATTTGGTTTGGGTGGTGACATTGATAGCAATGTCGTTGTAGAAATCAGCAACCCTATTGACATCAACTTGGTTTGGGTGGTGACATTGATAGCAATGTCGTTGTAGAAATCAGCAACCCTATTGACATCAACTTCGTTTGGGTGGTGACATTGATAGCAATGTCGTTGTAGAGATCAGCAACCCTATTGACATCAACTTCGTTTGGGAGTGACATTGATAGCAATGTCGTTATAGAGATCAGCAACACTATTGACATCAACTTGGATTGGGTGGTGACATTGATAGCAATGTCGTTGTAGAAATCAGCAACCATATTGACATCAACTTGGTTTGGGGTGGTGACATTGATAGCAATGTCGTTGTAGAGATCAGCAACCCTATTGATATCAACTTGGATTGGGTGGTGACATTGATAGAAATGTCGTTGTAGAAATCAAGCAACCATATTGACATCAACTTGGTTTGGGTGGTGACATTGATAGCAATGTCGTTGTAGAGATCAGCAACCCTATTGACATCAACTTGGATTGGGTGGTGACATTGATAGCAATGTCGTTGTAGAAATCAGCAACCACATTGACATTAACTTGGTTTGGGTGGTGACATTGATAGCAATGTCGTTGTAGAAATCAGCAACCCTATTGACATCAACTTGGATTGGGTGGTGACATTGATAGCAATGTCATTGTACAGATCAGCAACCCTATTGACATTAGCTTGGTTTGGGTGGTGACATTGATAGCAATGTCGTATTAGAAATCAGCAACCATATTGACATCAACTTGGTTTGGGTGGTGACATTGATAGCAATGTCATTGTAGAAATCAGCAACCCTATTGACATCAATTTGGTTTGGGTGGTGACATTGATAGCAATGTCGTTGTAGAAATCAGCAACCCTATTGACATCAACTTGGATTGGGTGGTGACATTGATAGCAATGTCATTGTAGAGATCAGCAACCCTATTGACATTAGCTTGGTTTGGGTGGTGACATTGATAGCAATGTCGTTGTAGAAATCAGCAACCATATTGACATCAACTTGGTTTGGGTGGTGACATTGATAGCAATGTCGTTGTAGAAATCAGCAACCATATTGACATCAACTTGGTTTGGGTGGTGACATTGATAGCAATGTCGTTGTAGAAATCAGCAACCCTATTGACATCAACTTGGATTGGGTGGTGACATTGATAGCAATGTCGTTGTAGAAATCAGCAACCATATTGACATCAACTTGGTTTGGGTGGTGACATTGATAGCAATGTCGTTGTAGAGATCAGCAACCCTATTGACATCAACTTGGATTGGGTGGTGACATTGATAGCAATGTCGTTGTAGAAATCAGCAACCATATTGACATCAACTTGGTTTGGGTGGTGACATTGATAGCAATGTCGTTGTAGAATTCAGCAACCCTATTGACATCAACTTGGATTGGGTGGTGACATTGATAGCAATGTCATTATAGAGATCAGCAACCCTATTGACATTAGCTTGGTTTGGGTGGTGACATTGATAGCAATGTCGTTGTAGAAATCAGCAACCCTATTGACATCAACTTTGTTTGGGTGGTGACATTGATAGCAATGTCGTTGTAGAGATCAGCAACCCTATTGACATTAGCTTGGTTTGGGTGGTGACATTGATAGCAATGTCGTTGTAGAAATCAGCAACCCTATTGACATCAACTTCGTTTGGGTGGTGACATTGATAGCAATGTTGAAGAGATCAGCAACCCTATTGACATCAACTTCGTTTGGGTGGTGACATTGATAGCAATGTCGTTGTAGAAATCAGCAACCATATTGACATCAACTTGGTTTGGGTGGTGACATTGATAGCAATGTCGTTGTAGAGATCAGCAACCATATTGACATCAACTTGGATTGGGTGGTGACATCGATAGCAATGTTGTTGTAGAAATCAGCAACCATATTGACATCAACTTGGTTTGGGTGGTGACATTGATAGCAATGTCGTTGTAGAAATCAGCAACCACATTGACATCAACTTGGATTGTGTGGTGACATTGATAGCAATGTCATTGTAGAGATCAGCAACCCTATTGACATTAGCTTGGTTTGGGTGGTGACATTGATAGCAATGTCGTTGTAGAAATCAGCAACCATATTGACATTAATTTGGTTTGGGTGGTGACATTGATAGCAATGTCGTTGTAGAAATCAGCAACCCTATTGACATCAACTTGGTTTGGGTGGTGACATTGATAGCAATGTCATTGTACAGATCAGCAACCCTATTGACATTAGCTTGGTTTGGGTGGTGACATTGATAGCAATGTCGTATTAGAAATCAGCAACCATATTGACATCAACTTGGTTTGGGTGGTGACATTGATAGCAATGTCATTGTAGAAATCAGCAACCCTATTGACATCAATTAGGTTTGGGTGGTGACATTGATAGCAATGTCGTTGTAGAGATCAGCAACCCTATTGACATCAGCTTTGTTTGGGTGGTGACATTGATAGCAATGTCGTTGTAGAAATCAGCAACCCTATTGACATCTACTTGGTTTGGGTGGTGACATTGATAGCAATGTCGTTGTAGAAATCAACAACCATATTGACATCAACTAGGTTTGGGTGGTGACATTGATAGCAATGTCGTTGTAGAAATCAGCAACCCTATTGACATCAACTTCGTTTGGGTGGTGACATTGATAGCAATGTCGTTGAAGAGATCAGCAACCCTATTGACATCAACTTGGTTTGGGTGGTGACATTGATAGCAATGTCGTTGTAGAAATCAGCAACCCTATTGACATCAACTTGGATTGGGTGGTGACATTGATAGCAATGTCGTTGTAGAAATCAGCAACCATATTGACATCAACTTGGTTTGGGTGGTGACATTGATAGCAATGTCGTTGTAGAGATCAGCAACCCTATTGACATCAACTTGGATTGGGTGGTGACATTGATAGCAATGTCGTTGTAGAAATCAGCAACCATATTGACATCAACTTGGTTTGGGTGGTGACATTGATAGCAATGTCGTTGTAGAATTCAGCAACCCTATTGACATCAACTTGGATTGGGTGGTGACATTGATAGCAATGTCATTGTAGAGATCAGCAACCCTATTGACATTAGCTTGGTTTGGGTGGTGACATTGATAGCAATGTCGTTGTAGAAATCAGCAACCCTATTGACATCAACTTTGTTTGGGTGGTGACATTGATAGCAATGTCGTTGTAGAGATCAGCAACCCTATTGACATTAGCTTGGTTTGGGTGGTGACATTGATAGCAATGTCGTTGTAGAAATCAGCAACCCTATTGACATCAACTTCGTTTGGGTGGTGACATTGATAGCAATGTCGTTGAAGAGATCAGCAACCCTATTACATCAACTTGGTTTGGGTGGTGACATTGATAGCAATGTCGTTGTAGAAATCAGCAACCATATTGACATCAACTTGGTTTGGGTGGTGACATTGATAGCAATGTCGTTGTAGAGATCAGCAACCATATTGACATCAACTTGGATTGGGTGGTGACATCGATAGCAATGTTGTTGTAGAAATCAGCAACCATATTGACATCAACTTGGTTTGGGTGGTGACATTGATAGCAATGTCGTTGTAGAAATCAGCAACCATATTGACATCAACTTGGTTTGGGTGGTGACATTGATAGCAATGTCGTTGTAGAAATCAGCAACCACATTGACATCAACTTGGATTGGGTGGTGACATTGATAGCAATGTCATTGTAGAGATCAGCAACCCTATTGACATTAGCTTGGTTTGGGTGGTGACATTGATAGCAATGTCGTTGTAGAAATCAGCAACCATATTGACATCAATTTGGTTTAAGTGGTGACATTGATAGCAATGTCGTTGTAGAAATCAGCAACCCTATTGACATCAACTTGGTTTGGGTGGTGACATTGATAGCAATGTCGTTGTAGAAATCAGCAACCCTATTGACATCAACTTGGTTTGGGTGGTGACATTGATAGCAATGTCGTTGTAGAAATCAGCAACCCTATTGACATCAACTTGGATTGGGTGGTGACATTGATAGCAATGTCATTGTAGAGATCAGCAACCCTATTGATATTAGCTTGGTTTGGGTGGTGACATTGATAGCAATGTCGTTGTAGAAATCAGCAACCCTATTGACATCAACTTGGATTGGGTGGTGACATTGATAGCAATGTCATTGTAGAGATCAGCAACCCTATTGACATTAGCTTGGTTTGGGTGGTGACATTGATAGCAATGTCGTTGTAGAAATCAGCAACCCTATTGACATCAACTTGGATTAGGTGGTGACATTGATAGCAATGTCATTGTAAAGATCAGCAACCCTATTGACATTAGCTTGGTTTGGGTGGTGACATTGATAGCAATGTCGTATTAGAAATCAGCAACCATATTGACATCAACTTGGTTTGGGTGGTGACATTGATAGCAATGTCATTGTAGAAATCAGCAACCCTATTGACATCAATTTGGTTTGGGTGGTGACATTGATAGCAATGTCGTTGTAGAAATCAGCAACCCTATTGACATCAACTTGGATTGGGTGGTGACATTAATAGCAATGTCATTGTAGAGATCAGAAACCCTATTGACATTAGCTTGGTTTGGGTGGTGACATTGATAGCAATGTCGTTGTAGAAATCAGCAACCCTATTGACATCAACTTGGTTTGGGCGGTGACATTGATAGCAATGTCGTTGTAGAAATCAGCAACCCTATTGACATCAACTTGGTTTGTTTGGTGACATTGATAGCAATGTCGTTGTAGAAATCAGCAACCCTATTGACATCAACTTGGTTTGGGTGGTGACATTGATAGCAATGTCGTTGTAGAAATCAGCAACCCTATTGACATCAACTTGGTTTGGGTAGTGACATTGATAGCAATGTCGTTGTAAAAATCAGCAACCCTATTGACATCAACTTGGTTTGGGTGGTGACAGTGATAGCAATGTCGTTGTAGAAATCAGCAACCCTATTGACATCAACTTTGTTTGGGTGGTGACATTGATAGCAATGTCGTTGTAGAAATCAGCAACCCTATTGACATCAACTTGGTTTGGGTGGTGACATTGATAGCAATGTCGTTGTAGAGATCAGCAACCCTATTGACATCAACTTCGTTTGGGAGTGACATTGATAGCAATGTCGTTGTAGAGATCAGCAACCCTATTGACATCAACTTGGTTTGGGTGGTGACATTGATAGCGATGTCGTTGTACAGATCAGCAAACCTATTGACATCAACTTGGTTTGGGTGGTGACATTGATAGCAATGTAGTTGAAGAAATCAGCAACCCTATTGACATCACCTTGGTTTGGGTGGTGACATTGATTGCAATGTCGTTGTAGAAATCAGCAACCCTATTGACATCAGCTTTGTTTGGGTGGTGACATTGATAGCGATGTCGTTGTAGAGATCAGCAACCCTATTGACATCAGCTTTGTTTGGGTGGTGACATTGATAGCAATGTCGTTGTAGAAATCAGCAACCCTATTGACATCAACTTGGTTTGGGTGGTGACATTGATAGCAATGTCATTGTAGAGATCAGCAACCCTATTGACATTAGCTTGGTTTGGGTGGTGACATTGATAGCAATGTCGTTGTAGAAATCAGCAACCCTATTGACATCAATTTGGTTTGGGTGGTGACATTGATAGCAATGTCGTTGTAGAAATCAGCAACCCTATTGACATCAACTTTGTTTGGGTGGTGACATTGATAGCAATGTCGTTGTAGAAATCAGCAACCCTATTGACATCAACTTGGTTTGGATGGTGACATTGATAGCAATGTCGTTGTAGAGATCAGCAACCCTATTGACATCAACTTCGTTTGGGAGTGACATTGATAGCAATGTCGTTGTAGAGATCAGCAACCCTATTGACATCAACTTGGTTTGGGTGGTGACATTGATAGCAAGGTCGATGTAGAGATCAGCAACCCTATTGACATCAACTTGGTTTGGGTGGTGACATTGATAGCGATGTCGTTGTACAGATCAGCAAACCTATTGACATCAACTTGGTTTGGGTGGTGACATTGATAGCAAGGTCGATGTCAAGATCAGCAACCCTATTGACATCAACTTGGATTGGGTGGTGACATTGATAGCAATGTCATTGTAGAGATCAGCAACCCTATTGACATTAGCTTGGTTTGGGTGGTGACATTGATAGCAATGTCGTTGTAAAAATCAGCAACCATATTGACATCAACTTGGTTTGGGTGGTGACATTGATAGCAATGTCGTTGTAGAAATCAGCAACCCTATTGACATCAACTTGGATTGGGTGGTGACATTGATAGCAATGTCATTGTAGAGATCAGCAACCCTATTGACATTAGCTTGGTTTGGGTGGTGACATTGATAGCAATGTCGTTGTAGAAATCAGCAACCCTATTGACATCAACTTGGTTTGGGTGGTGACATTGATAGCAATGTCGTTGTAGAGATCAGCAACCCTATTGACATCAACTTGGATTGGGTGGTGACATTGATAGCAATGTCGTTGTAGAAATCAGCAACCACATTGACATTAACTTGGTTTGGGTGGTGACATTGATAGCAATGTCGTTGTAGAAATCAGCAACCCTATTGACATCAACTTGGATTGGGTGGTGACATTGATAGCAATGTCATTGTACAGATCAGCAACCCTATTGACATTAGCTTGGTTTGGGTGGTGACATTGATAGCAATGTCGTATTAGAAATCAGCAACCATATTGACATCAACTTGGTTTGGGTGGTGACATTGATAGCAATGTCATTGTAGAAATCAGCAACCCTATTGACATCAATTTGGTTTGGGTGGTGACATTGATAGCAATGTCGTTGTAGAAATCAGCAACCCTATTGACATCAACTTGGATTGGGTGGTGACATTGATAGCAATGTCATTGTAGAGATCAACAACCCTATTGACATTAGCTTGGTTTGGGTGGTGACATTGATAGCAATGTCGTTGTAGAAATCAGCAACCATATTGACATCAACTTGGTTTGGGTGGTGACATTGATAGCAATGTCGTTGTAGAAATCAGCAACCATATTGACATCAACTTGGTTTGGGTGGTGACATTGATAGCAATGTCGTTGTAGAAATCAGCAACCCTATTGACATCAACTTGGATTGGGTGGTGACATTGATAGCAATGTCGTTGTAGAAATCAGCAACCATATTGACATCAACTTGGTTTGGGTGGTGACATTGATAGCAATGTCGTTGTAGAGATCAGCAACCCTATTGACATCAACTTGGATTGGGTGGTGACATTGATAGCAATGTCGTTGTAGAAATCAGCAACCATATTGACATCAACTTGGTTTGGGTGGTGACATTGATAGCAATGTCGTTGTAGAATTCAGCAACCCTATTGACATCAACTTGGATTGGGTGGTGACATTGATAGCAATGTCATTATAGAGATCAGCAACCCTATTGACATTAGCTTGGTTTGGGTGGTGACATTGATAGCAATGTCGTTGTAGAAATCAGCAACCATATTGACATCAACTTGGTTTGGGTGGTGACATTGATAGCAATGTCGTTGTAGAAATCAGCAACCCTATTGACATCAACTTGGATTGGGTGGTGACATTGATAGCAATGTCATTGTAGAGATCAGCAACCCTATTGACATTAGCTTGGTTTGGGTGGTGACATTGATAGCAATGTCGTTGTAGAAATCAGCAACCCTATTGACATCAACTTGGATTGGGTGGTGACATTGATAGCAATGTCATTGTACAGATCAGCAACCCTATTGACATTAGCTTGGTTTGGGTGGTGACATTGATAGCAATGTCGTATTAGAAATCAGCAACCATATTGACATCAACTTGGTTTGGGTGGTGACATTGATAGCAATGTCATTGTAGAAATCAGCAACCCTATTGACATCAATTTGGTTTGGGTGGTGACATTGATAGCAATGTCGTTGTAGAAATCAGCAACCCTATTGACATCAACTTGGATTGGGTGGTGACATTGATAGCAATGTCATTGTAGAGATCAGCAACCCTATTGACATTAGCTTGGTTTGGGTGGTGACATTGATAGCAATGTCGTTGTAGAAATCAGCAACCATATTGACATCAACTTGGTTTGGGTGGTGACATTGATAGCAATGTCGTTGTAGAAATCAGCAACCATATTGACATCAACTTCGTTTGGGTGGTGACATTGATAGCAATGTCGTTGTAGAGATCAGCAACCCTATTGACATCAACTTCGTTTGGGAGTGACATTGATAGCAATGTCGTTATAGAGATCAGCAACACTATTGACATCAACTTGGATTGGGTGGTGACATTGATAGCAATGTCGTTGTAGAAATCAGCAACCCTATTGACATCAACTTGGTTTGGGTGGTGACATTGATAGCAATGTCGTTGTAGAGATCAGCAACCCTATTGATATCAACTTGGATTGGGTGGTGACATTGATAGCAATGTCGTTGTAGAAATCAGCAACCATATTGACATCAACTTGGTTTGGGTGGTGACATTGATAGCAATGTCGTTGTAGAGATCAGCAACCCTATTGACATCAACTTGGATTGGGTGGTGACATTGATAGCAATGTCGTTGTAGAAATCAGCAACCACATTGACATTAACTTGGTTTGGGTGGTGACATTGATAGCAATGTCGTTGTAGAAATCAGCAACCCTATTGACATCAACTTGGTTTGGGTGGTGACATTGATAGCAATGTCATTGTACAGATCAGCAACCCTATTGACATTAGCTTGGTTTGGGTGGTGACATTGATAGCAATGTCGTATTAGAAATCAGCAACCATATTGACATCAACTTGGTTTGGGTGGTGACATTGATAGCAATGTCATTGTAGAAATCAGCAACCCTATTGACATCAATTAGGTTTGGGTGGTGACATTGATAGCAATGTCGTTGTAGAAATCAGCAACCCTATTGACATCAACTTGGATTGGGTGGTGACATTGATAGCAATGTCATTGTAGAGAACAGCAACCCTATTGACATTAGCTTTGTTTGGGTGGTGACATTGATAGCAATGTCGTTGTAGAAATCAGCAACCATATTGACATCAACTTGGTTTGGGTGGTGACATTGATAGCAATGTCGTTGTAGAAATCAGCAACCCTATTGACATCAACTTGGATTGGGTGGTGACATTGATAGCAATGTCATTGTAGAGATCAGCAACCCTATTGACATTAGCTTGGTTTGGGTGGTGACATTGATAGCAATGTCGTTGTAGAAATCAGCAACCCTATTGACATCAATTTGGTTTGGGTGGTGACATTGATAGCAATGTCGTTGTAGAAATCAGCAACCCTATTGACATCAACTTGGTTTGGGTGGTGACATTGATAGCAATGTCGTTGTAGAAATCAGCAACCCTATTGACATCAACTTCGTTTGGGTGGTGACATTGATAGCAATGTCGTTGTAGAGATCAGCAACCCTATTGACATCAACTTCGTTTGGGAGTGACATTGATAGCAATGTCGTTATAGAGATCAGCAACACTATTGACATCAACTTGGATTGGGTGGTGACATTGATAGCAATGTCGTTGTAGAAATCAGCAAACCATATTGACATCAACTTGGTTTGGGTGGTGACATTGATAGCAATGTCGTTGTAGAGATCAGCAACCCTATTGATATCAACTTGGATTGGGTGGTGACATTGATAGAAATGTCGTTGTAGAAATCAGCAACCATATTGACATCAACTTGGTTTGGGTGGTGACATTGATAGCAATGTCGTTGTAGAGATCAGCAACCCTATTGACATCAACTTGGATTGGGTGGTGACATTGATAGCAATGTCGTTGTAGAAATCAGCAACCACATTGACATTAACTTGGTTTGGGTGGTGACATTGATAGCAATGTCGTTGTAGAAATCAGCAACCCTATTGACATCAACTTGGATTGGGTGGTGACATTGATAGCAATGTCATTGTACAGATCAGCAACCCTATTGACATTAGCTTGGTTTGGGTGGTGACATTGATAGCAATGTCGTATTAGAAATCAGCAACCATATTGACATCAACTTGGTTTGGGTGGTGACATTGATAGCAATGTCATTGTAGAAATCAGCAACCCTATTGACATCAATTTGGTTTGGGTGGTGACATTGATAGCAATGTCGTTGTAGAAATCAGCAACCCTATTGACATCAACTTGGATTGGGTGGTGACATTGATAGCAATGTCATTGTAGAGATCAGCAACCCTATTGACATTAGCTTGGTTTGGGTGGTGACATTGATAGCAATGTCGTTGTAGAAATCAGCAACCATATTGACATCAACTTGGTTTGGGTGGTGACATTGATAGCAATGTCGTTGTAGAAATCAGCAACCATATTGACATCAACTTGGTTTGGGTGGTGACATTGATAGCAATGTCGTTGTAGAAATCAGCAACCCTATTGACATCAACTTGGATTGGGTGGTGACATTGATAGCAATGTCGTTGTAGAAATCAGCAACCATATTGACATCAACTTGGTTTGGGTGGTGACATTGATAGCAATGTCGTTGTAGAGATCAGCAACCCTATTGACATCAACTTGGATTGGGTGGTGACATTGATAGCAATGTCGTTGTAGAAATCAGCAACCATATTGACATCAACTTGGTTTGGGTGGTGACATTGATAGCAATGTCGTTGTAGAATTCAGCAACCCTATTGACATCAACTTGGATTGGGTGGTGACATTGATAGCAATGTCATTATAGAGATCAGCAACCCTATTGACATTAGCTTGGTTTGGGTGGTGACATTGATAGCAATGTCGTTGTAGAAATCAGCAACCCTATTGACATCAACTTTGTTTGGGTGGTGACATTGATAGCAATGTCGTTGTAGAGATCAGCAACCCTATTGACATTAGCTTGGTTTGGGTGGTGACATTGATAGCAATGTCGTTGTAGAAATCAGCAACCCTATTGACATCAACTTCGTTTGGGTGGTGACATTGATAGCAATGTTGAAGAGATCAGCAACCCTATTGACATCAACTTCGTTTGGGTGGTGACATTGATAGCAATGTCGTTGTAGAAATCAGCAACCATATTGACATCAACTTGGTTTGGGTGGTGACATTGATAGCAATGTCGTTGTAGAGATCAGCAACCATATTGACATCAACTTGGATTGGGTGGTGACATCGATAGCAATGTTGTTGTAGAAATCAGCAACCATATTGACATCAACTTGGTTTGGGTGGTGACATTGATAGCAATGTCGTTGTAGAAATCAGCAACCACATTGACATCAACTTGGATTGTGTGGTGACATTGATAGCAATGTCATTGTAGAGATCAGCAACCCTATTGACATTAGCTTGGTTTGGGTGGTGACATTGATAGCAATGTCGTTGTAGAAATCAGCAACCATATTGACATTAATTTGGTTTGGGTGGTGACATTGATAGCAATGTCGTTGTAGAAATCAGCAACCCTATTGACATCAACTTGGTTTGGGTGGTGACATTGATAGCAATGTCATTGTACAGATCAGCAACCCTATTGACATTAGCTTGGTTTGGGTGGTGACATTGATAGCAATGTCGTATTAGAAATCAGCAACCATATTGACATCAACTTGGTTTGGGTGGTGACATTGATAGCAATGTCATTGTAGAAATCAGCAACCCTATTGACATCAATTAGGTTTGGGTGGTGACATTGATAGCAATGTCGTTGTAGAGATCAGCAACCCTATTGACATCAGCTTTGTTTGGGTGGTGACATTGATAGCAATGTCGTTGTAGAAATCAGCAACCCTATTGACATCTACTTGGTTTGGGTGGTGACATTGATAGCAATGTCGTTGTAGAAATCAACAACCATATTGACATCAACTAGGTTTGGGTGGTGACATTGATAGCAATGTCGTTGTAGAAATCAGCAACCCTATTGACATCAACTTCGTTTGGGTGGTGACATTGATAGCAATGTCGTTGAAGAGATCAGCAACCCTATTGACATCAACTTGGTTTGGGTGGTGACATTGATAGCAATGTCGTTGTAGAAATCAGCAACCCTATTGACATCAACTTGGATTGGGTGGTGACATTGATAGCAATGTCGTTGTAGAAATCAGCAACCATATTGACATCAACTTGGTTTGGGTGGTGACATTGATAGCAATGTCGTTGTAGAGATCAGCAACCCTATTGACATCAACTTGGATTGGGTGGTGACATTGATAGCAATGTCGTTGTAGAAATCAGCAACCATATTGACATCAACTTGGTTTGGGTGGTGACATTGATAGCAATGTCGTTGTAGAATTCAGCAACCCTATTGACATCAACTTGGATTGGGTGGTGACATTGATAGCAATGTCATTGTAGAGATCAGCAACCCTATTGACATTAGCTTGGTTTGGGTGGTGACATTGATAGCAATGTCGTTGTAGAAATCAGCAACCCTATTGACATCAACTTTGTTTGGGTGGTGACATTGATAGCAATGTCGTTGTAGAGATCAGCAACCCTATTGACATTAGCTTGGTTTGGGTGGTGACATTGATAGCAATGTCGTTGTAGAAATCAGCAACCCTATTGACATCAACTTCGTTTGGGTGGTGACATTGATAGCAATGTCGTTGAAGAGATCAGCAACCCTATTGACATCAACTTGGTTTGGGTGGTGACATTGATAGCAATGTCGTTGTAGAAATCAGCAACCATATTGACATCAACTTGGTTTGGGTGGTGACATTGATAGCAATGTCGTTGTAGAGATCAGCAACCATATTGACATCAACTTGGATTGGGTGGTGACATCGATAGCAATGTTGTTGTAGAAATCAGCAACCATATTGACATCAACTTGGTTTGGGTGGTGACATTGATAGCAATGTCGTTGTAGAAATCAGCAACCATATTGACATCAACTTGGTTTGGGTGGTGACATTGATAGCAATGTCGTTGTAGAAATCAGCAACCACATTGACATCAACTTGGATTGGGTGGTGACATTGATAGCAATGTCATTGTAGAGATCAGCAACCCTATTGACATTAGCTTGGTTTGGGTGGTGACATTGATAGCAATGTCGTTGTAGAAATCAGCAACCATATTGACATCAATTTGGTTTAAGTGGTGACATTGATAGCAATGTCGTTGTAGAAATCAGCAACCCTATTGACATCAACTTGGTTTGGGTGGTGACATTGATAGCAATGTCGTTGTAGAAATCAGCAACCCTATTGACATCAACTTGGTTTGGGTGGTGACATTGATAGCAATGTCGTTGTAGAAATCAGCAACCCTATTGACATCAACTTGGATTGGGTGGTGACATTGATAGCAATGTCATTGTAGAGATCAGCAACCCTATTGATATTAGCTTGGTTTGGGTGGTGACATTGATAGCAATGTCGTTGTAGAAATCAGCAACCCTATTGACATCAACTTGGATTGGGTGGTGACATTGATAGCAATGTCATTGTAGAGATCAGCAACCCTATTGACATTAGCTTGGTTTGGGTGGTGACATTGATAGCAATGTCGTTGTAGAAATCAGCAACCCTATTGACATCAACTTGGATTAGGTGGTGACATTGATAGCAATGTCATTGTAAAGATCAGCAACCCTATTGACATTAGCTTGGTTTGGGTGGTGACATTGATAGCAATGTCGTATTAGAAATCAGCAACCATATTGACATCAACTTGGTTTGGGTGGTGACATTGATAGCAATGTCATTGTAGAAATCAGCAACCCTATTGACATCAATTTGGTTTGGGTGGTGACATTGATAGCAATGTCGTTGTAGAAATCAGCAACCCTATTGACATCAACTTGGATTGGGTGGTGACATTAATAGCAATGTCATTGTAGAGATCAGAAACCCTATTGACATTAGCTTGGTTTGGGTGGTGACATTGATAGCAATGTCGTTGTAGAAATCAGCAACCCTATTGACATCAACTTGGTTTGGGCGGTGACATTGATAGCAATGTCGTTGTAGAAATCAGCAACCCTATTGACATCAACTTGGTTTGTTTGGTGACATTGATAGCAATGTCGTTGTAGAAATCAGCAACCCTATTGACATCAACTTGGTTTGGGTGGTGACATTGATAGCAATGTCGTTGTAGAAATCAGCAACCCTATTGACATCAACTTGGTTTGGGTAGTGACATTGATAGCAATGTCGTTGTAAAAATCAGCAACCCTATTGACATCAACTTGGTTTGGGTGGTGACAGTGATAGCAATGTCGTTGTAGAAATCAGCAACCCTATTGACATCAACTTTGTTTGGGTGGTGACATTGATAGCAATGTCGTTGTAGAAATCAGCAACCCTATTGACATCAACTTGGTTTGGGTGGTGACATTGATAGCAATGTCGTTGTAGAGATCAGCAACCCTATTGACATCAACTTCGTTTGGGAGTGACATTGATAGCAATGTCGTTGTAGAGATCAGCAACCCTATTGACATCAACTTGGTTTGGGTGGTGACATTGATAGCGATGTCGTTGTACAGATCAGCAAACCTATTGACATCAACTTGGTTTGGGTGGTGACATTGATAGCAATGTAGTTGAAGAAATCAGCAACCCTATTGACATCACCTTGGTTTGGGTGGTGACATTGATTGCAATGTCGTTGTAGAAATCAGCAACCCTATTGACATCAGCTTTGTTTGGGTGGTGACATTGATAGCGATGTCGTTGTAGAGATCAGCAACCCTATTGACATCAGCTTTGTTTGGGTGGTGACATTGATAGCAATGTCGTTGTAGAAATCAGCAACCCTATTGACATCAACTTGGTTTGGGTGGTGACATTGATAGCAATGTCATTGTAGAGATCAGCAACCCTATTGACATTAGCTTGGTTTGGGTGGTGACATTGATAGCAATGTCGTTGTAGAAATCAGCAACCCTATTGACATCAATTTGGTTTGGGTGGTGACATTGATAGCAATGTCGTTGTAGAAATCAGCAACCCTATTGACATCAACTTTGTTTGGGTGGTGACATTGATAGCAATGTCGTTGTAGAAATCAGCAACCCTATTGACATCAACTTGGTTTGGATGGTGACATTGATAGCAATGTCGTTGTAGAGATCAGCAACCCTATTGACATCAACTTCGTTTGGGAGTGACATTGATAGCAATGTCGTTGTAGAGATCAGCAACCCTATTGACATCAACTTGGTTTGGGTGGTGACATTGATAGCAAGGTCGATGTAGAGATCAGCAACCCTATTGACATCAACTTGGTTTGGGTGGTGACATTGATAGCGATGTCGTTGTACAGATCAGCAAACCTATTGACATCAACTTGGTTTGGGTGGTGACATTGATAGCAAGGTCGATGTCAAGATCAGCAACCCTATTGACATCAGCTTTGTTTGGGTGGTTACATTGATAGCAATGTCGTTGTAGAAATCAGCAACCCTATTGACATCAACTTGGTTTGGGTGGTGACATTGATAGCAATGTCGTTGTAGAGATCAGCAACCCTATTGACATCAACTTGGTTTGGGCGGTGACATTGATAGCGATGTCGTTGTAGAGATCAGCAACCCTATTGACATCAACTTCGTTTGGGAGTGACATTGATAGCAATGTCGTTGTAGAGATCAGCAACCCTATTGACATCAACTTGGTTTGGGTGGTGACATTGATAGCGATGTCGTTGTACAGATCAGCAAACCTATTGACATCAACTTGGTTTGGGTGGTGACATTGATAGCAAGGTCGATGTAGAGATCAGCAACCCTATTGACATCAACTTGGTTTGGGTGGTGACATTGATAGCGATGTCGTTGTACAGATCAGCAAACCTATTGACATCAACTTGGTTTGGGTGGTGACATTGATAGCAAGGTCGATGTCAAGATCAGCAACCCTATTGACATCAGCTTTGTTTGGGTGGTTACATTGATAGCAATGTCGTTGTAGAAATCAGCAACCCTATTGACATCAACTTGGTTTGGGTGGTGACATTGATAGCAATGTCGTTGTAGAGATCAGCAACCCTATTGACATCAACTTGGTTTGGGCGGTGACATTGATAGCAATGTCGTTGTAGAAATCAGCAACCCTATTGA
Organism: Bulinus truncatus; assembly: GCA_021962125.1. Lineage (NCBI taxonomy): Eukaryota > Metazoa > Mollusca > Gastropoda > Planorbidae > Bulinus > Bulinus truncatus. The sequence continues at coordinate 739,549 of JAGDYQ010000280.1, read as the reverse complement.
CATTCAACTTGGTTTGTTTGGTGACATTGATAGCAATGTCGTTGTAGAAATCAGCAACCCTATTGACATCAACTTGGTTTGGGTGGTGACATTGATAGCAATGTCGTTGTAGAAATCAGCAACCCTATTGACATCAACTTGGTTTGGGTAGTGACATTGATAGCAATGTCGTTGTAAAAATCAGCAACCCTATTGACATCAACTTGGTTTGGGTGGTGACAGTGATAGCAATGTCGTTGTAGAAATCAGCAACCCTATTGACATCAACTTTGTTTGGGTGGTGACATTGATAGCAATGTCGTTGTAGAAATCAGCAACCCTATTGACATCAACTTGGTTTGGGTGGTGACATTGATAGCAATGTCGTTGTAGAGATCAGCAACCCTATTGACATCAACTTCGTTTGGGAGTGACATTGATAGCAATGTCGTTGTAGAGATCAGCAACCCTATTGACATCAACTTGGTTTGGGTGGTGACATTGATAGCGATGTCGTTGTACAGATCAGCAAACCTATTGACATCAACTTGGTTTGGGTGGTGACATTGATAGCAATGTAGTTGAAGAAATCAGCAACCCTATTGACATCAACTTGGTTTGGTTGGTGACATTGATAGCAATGTCATTGTAGAGATCAGCAACCCTATTGACATCAGCTTTGTTTGGGTGGTGACATTGATAGCGATGTCGTTGTAGAGATCAGCAACCCTATTGACATCAGCTTTGTTTGGGTGGTGACATTGATAGCAATGTCGTTGTAGAAATCAGCAACCCTATTGACATCAACTTGGTTTGGTTGGTGACATTGATAGCAATGTCATTGTAGAGATCAGCAACCCTATTGACATTAGCTTGGTTTGGGTGGTGACATTGATAGCAATGTCGTTGTAGAAATCAGCAACCCTATTGACATCAACTTGGTTTGGGTGGTGACATTGATAGCAATGTCGTTGTAGAAATCAGCAACCCTATTGACATCAACTTGGTTTGGGTGGTGACATTGATAGCAAGGTCGATGTAGAGATCAGCAACCCTATTGACATCAACTTGGTTTGGGTGGTGACATTGATAGCGATGTCGTTGTACAGATCAGCAAACCTATTGACATCAACTTGGTTTGGGTGGTGACATTGATAGCAAGGTCGATGTCAAGATCAGCAACCCTATTGACATCAACTTGGTTTGGGTGGTGACATTGATAGCAATGTCGTTGTAGAGATCAGCAACCCTATTGACATCAACTTGGTTTGGGCGGTGACATTGATAGCAATGTCGTTGTAGAAATCAGCAACCCTATTGACATCAACTTGGTTTGTTTGGTGACATTGATAGCAATGTCGTTGTAGAAATCAGCAACCCTATTGACATCAACTTGGTTTGGGTGGTGACATTGATAGCAATGTCGTTGTAGAAATCAGCAACCCTATTGACATCAACTTGGTTTGGGTAGTGACATTGATAGCAATGTCGTTGTAAAAATCAGCAACCCTATTGACATCAACTTGGTTTGGGTGGTGACAGTGATAGCAATGTCGTTGTAGAAATCAGCAACCCTATTGACATCAACTTTGTTTGGGTGGTGACATTGATAGCAATGTCGTTGTAGAAATCAGCAACCCTATTGACATCAACTTGGTTTGGGTGGTGACATTGATAGCAATGTCGTTGTAGAGATCAGCAACCCTATTGACATCAACTTCGTTTGGGAGTGACATTGATAGCAATGTCGTTGTAGAGATCAGCAACCCTATTGACATCAACTTGGATTGGGTGGTGACATTGATAGCAATGTCGTTGTAGAAATCAGCAACCATATTGACATCAACTTGGTTTGGGTGGTGACATTGATAGCAATGTCGTTGTAGAATTCAGCAACCCTATTGACATCAACTTGGATTGGGTGGTGACATTGATAGCAATGTCATTATAGAGATCAGCAACCCTATTGACATTAGCTTGGTTTGGGTGGTGACATTGATAGCAATGTCGTTGTAGAAATCAGCAACCATATTGACATCAACTTGGTTTGGGTGGTGACATTGATAGCAATGTCGTTGTAGAAATCAGCAACCCTATTGACATCAACTTGGATTGGGTGGTGACATTGATAGCAATGTCATTGTAGAGATCAGCAACCCTATTGACATTAGCTTGGTTTGGGTGGTGACATTGATAGCAATGTCGTTGTAGAAATCAGCAACCCTATTGACATCAACTTGGATTGGGTGGTGACATTGATAGCAATGTCATTGTACAGATCAGCAACCCTATTGACATTAGCTTGGTTTGGGTGGTGACATTGATAGCAATGTCGTATTAGAAATCAGCAACCATATTGACATCAACTTGGTTTGGGTGGTGACATTGATAGCAATGTCATTGTAGAAATCAGCAACCCTATTGACATCAATTTGGTTTGGGTGGTGACATTGATAGCAATGTCGTTGTAGAAATCAGCAACCCTATTGACATCAACTTGGATTGGGTGGTGACATTGATAGCAATGTCATTGTAGAGATCAGCAACCCTATTGACATTAGCTTGGTTTGGGTGGTGACATTGATAGCAATGTCGTTGTAGAAATCAGCAACCATATTGACATCAACTTGGTTTGGGTGGTGACATTGATAGCAATGTCGTTGTAGAAATCAGCAACCATATTGACATCAACTTGGTTTGGGTGGTGACATTGATAGCAATGTCGTTGTAGAAATCAGCAACCCTATTGACATCAACTTGGATTGGGTGGTGACATTGATAGCAATGTCGTTGTAGAAATCAGCAACCATATTGACATCAACTTGGTTTGGGTGGTGACATTGATAGCAATGTCGTTGTAGAGATCAGCAACCCTATTGACATCAACTTGGATTGGGTGGTGACATTGATAGCAATGTCGTTGTAGAAATCAGCAACCATATTGACATCAACTTGGTTTGGGTGGTGACATTGATAGCAATGTCGTTGTAGAATTCAGCAACCCTATTGACATCAACTTGGATTGGGTGGTGACATTGATAGCAATGTCATTATAGAGATCAGCAACCCTATTGACATTAGCTTGGTTTAGGTGGTGACATTGATAGCAATGTCGTTGTAGAAATCAGCAACCATATTGACATCAACTTGGTTTGGGTGGTGACATTGATAGCAATGTCGTTGTAGAAATCAGCAACCCTATTGACATCAACTTGGATTGGGTGGTGACATTGATAGCAATGTCATTGTAGAGATCAGCAACCCTATTGACATTAGCTTGGTTTGGGTGGTGACATTGATAGCAATGTCGTTGTAGAAATCAGCAACCCTATTGACATCAACTTGGATTAGGTGGTGACATTGATAGCAATGTCATTGTAAAGATCAGCAACCCTATTGACATTAGCTTGGTTTGGGTGGTGACATTGATAGCAATGTCGTATTAGAAATCAGCAACCATATTGACATCAACTTGGTTTGGGTGGTGACATTGATAGCAATGTCATTGTAGAAATCAGCAACCCTATTGACATCAACTTGGTTTGGGTGGTGACATTGATAGCAATGTCGTTGTAGAAATCAGCAACCCTATTGACATCAACTTGGATTGGGTGGTGACATTGATAGCAATGTCATTGTAGAGATCAGAAACCCTATTGACATTAGCTTGGTTTGGGTGGTGACATTGATAGCAATGTCATTGTAGAAATCAGCAACCATATTGACATCAACTAGGTTTGGGTGGTGACATTGATAGCAATGTCGTTGTAGAAATCAGCAACCATATTGACATCAACTTGGATTGGGTGGTGACATTGATAGCAATGTCATTGTAGAGATCAGCAACCCTATTGACATTAGCTTGGTTTGGGTGGTGACATTGATAGCAATGTCGTTGTAGAAATCAGCAACCCTATTGACATCAATTTGGTTTGGGTGGTGACATTGATAGCAATGTCGTTGTAGAAATCAGCAACCCTATTGACATCAACTTGGTTTGGGTGGTGACATTGATAGCAATGTCGTTATAGAAATCAGCAACCCTATTGACATCAACTTCGTTTGGGTGGTGACATTGATAGCAATGTCGTTGTAGAGATCAGCAACCCTATTGACATCAACTTCGTTTGGGAGTGACATTGATAGCAATGTCGTTATAGAGATCAGCAACACTATTGACATCAACTTGGATTGGGTGGTGACATTGATAGCAATGTCGTTGTAGAAATCAGCAACCCTATTGACATCAACTTGGTTTGGGTGGTGACATTGATAGCAATGTCGTTGTAGAGATCAGCAACCCTATTGATATCAACTTGGATTGGGTGGTGACATTGATAGCAATGTCGTTGTAGAAATCAGCAACCATATTGACATCAACTTGGTTTGGGTGGTGACATTGATAGCAATGTCGTTGTAGAGATCAGCAACCCTATTGACATCAACTTGGATTGGGTGGTGACATTGATAGCAATGTCGTTGTAGAAATCAGCAACCACATTGACATTAACTTGGTTTGGGTGGTGACATTGATAGCAATGTCGTTGTAGAAATCAGCAACCCTATTGACATCAACTTGGTTTGGGTGGTGACATTGATAGCAATGTCATTGTACAGATCAGCAACCCTATTGACATTAGCTTGGTTTGGGTGGTGACATTGATAGCAATGTCGTATTAGAAATCAGCAACCATATTGACATCAACTTGGTTTGGGTGGTGACATTGATAGCAATGTCATTGTAGAAATCAGCAACCCTATTGACATCAATTAGGTTTGGGTGGTGACATTGATAGCAATGTCGTTGTAGAAATCAGCAACCCTATTGACATCAACTTGGATTGGGTGGTGACATTGATAGCAATGTCATTGTAGAGAACAGCAACCCTATTGACATTAGCTTTGTTTGGGTGGTGACATTGATAGCAATGTCGTTGTAGAAATCAGCAACCATATTGACATCAACTTGGTTTGGGTGGTGACATTGATAGCAATGTCGTTGTAGAAATCAGCAACCCTATTGACATCAACTTGGATTGGGTGGTGACATTGATAGCAATGTCATTGTAGAGATCAACAACCCTATTGACATTAGCTTGGTTTGGGTGGTGACATTGATAGCAATGTCGTTGTAGAAATCAGCAACCCTATTGACATCAATTTGGTTTGGGTGGTGACATTGATAGCAATGTCGTTGTAGAAATCAGCAACCCTATTGACATCAACTTGGTTTGGGTGGTGACATTGATAGCAATGTCGTTGTAGAAATCAGCAACCCTATTGACATCAACTTCGTTTGGGTGGTGACATTGATAGCAATGTCGTTGTAGAGATCAGCAACCCTATTGACATCAACTTCGTTTGGGAGTGACATTGATAAGCAATGTCGTTATAGAGATCAGCAACACTATTGACATCAACTTGGATTGGGTGGTGACATTGATAGCAATGTCGTTGTAGAAATCAGCAACCATATTGACATCAACTTGGTTTGGGTGGTGACATTGATAGCAATGTCGTTGTAGAGATCAGCAACCCTATTGATATCAACTTGGATTGGGTGGTGACATTGATAGAAATGTCGTTGTAGAAATCAGCAACCATATTGACATCAACTTGGTTTGGGTGGTGACATTGATAGCAATGTCGTTGTAGAGATCAGCAACCCTAATGACATCAACTTGGATTGGGTGGTGACATTGATAGCAATGTCGTTGTAGAAATCAGCAACCACATTGACATTAACTTGGTTTGGGTGGTGACATTGATAGCAATGTCGTTGTAGAAATCAGCAACCCTATTGACATCAACTTGGATTGGGTGGTGACATTGATAGCAATGTCATTGTACAGATCAGCAACCCTATTGACATTAGCTTGGTTTGGGTGGTGACATTGATAGCAATGTCGTATTAGAAATCAGCAACCATATTGACATCAACTTGGTTTGGGTGGTGACATTGATAGCAATGTCATTGTAGAAATCAGCAACCCTATTGACATCAATTTGGTTTGGGTGGTGACATTGATAGCAATGTCGTTGTAGAAATCAGCAACCCTATTGACATCAACTTGGATTGGGTGGTGACATTGATAGCAATGTCATTGTAGAGATCAGCAACCCTATTGACATTAGCTTGGTTTGGGTGGTGACATTGATAGCAATGTCGTTGTAGAAATCAGCAACCATATTGACATCAACTTGGTTTGGGTGGTGACATTGATAGCAATGTCGTTGTAGAAATCAGCAACCATATTGACATCAACTTGGTTTGGGTGGTGACATTGATAGCAATGTCGTTGTAGAAATCAGCAACCCTATTGACATCAACTTGGATTGGGTGGTGACATTGATAGCAATGTCGTTGTAGAAATCAGCAACCATATTGACATCAACTTGGTTTGGGTGGTGACATTGATAGCAATGTCGTTGTAGAGATCAGCAACCCTATTGACATCAACTTGGATTGGGTGGTGACATTGATAGCAATGTCGTTGTAGAAATCAGCAACCATATTGACATCAACTTGAGTTTGGGTGGTGACATTGATAGCAATGTCGTTGTAGAATTCAGCAACCCTATTGACATCAACTTGGATTGGGTGGTGACATTGATAGCAATGTCATTATAGAGATCAGCAACCCTATTGACATTAGCTTGGTTTGGGTGGTGACATTGATAGCAATGTCGTTGTAGAAATCAGCAACCCTATTGACATCAACTTTGTTTGGGTGGTGACATTGATAGCAATGTCGTTGTAGAGATCAGCAACCCTATTGACATTAGCTTGGTTTGGGTGGTGACATTGATAGCAATGTCGTTGTAGAAATCAGCAACCCTATTGACATCAACTTCGTTTGGGTGGTGACATTGATAGCAATGTTGAAGAGATCAGCAACCCTATTGACATCAACTTCGTTTGGGTGGTGACATTGATAGCAATGTCGTTGTAGAAATCAGCAACCATATTGACATCAACTTGGTTTGGGTGGTGACATTGATAGCAATGTCGTTGTAGAGATCAGCAACCATATTGACATCAACTTGGATTGGGTGGTGACATCGATAGCAATGTTGTTGTAGAAATCAGCAACCATATTGACATCAACTTGGTTTGGGTGGTGACATTGATAGCAATGTCGTTGTAGAAATCAGCAACCACATTGACATCAACTTGGATTGTGTGGTGACATTGATAGCAATGTCATTGTAGAGATCAGCAACCCTATTGACATTAGCTTGGTTTGGGTGGTGACATTGATAGCAATGTCGTTGTAGAAATCAGCAACCATATTGACATTAATTTGGTTTCGATGGTGACATTGATAGCAATGTCGTTGTAGAAATCAGCAACCCTATTGACATCAACTTGGTTTGGGTGGTGACATTGATAGCAATGTCATTGTACAGATCAGCAACCCTATTGACATTAGCTTGGTTTGGGTGGTGACATTGATAGCAATGTCGTATTAGAAATCAGCAACCATATTGACATCAACTTGGTTTGGGTGGTGACATTGATAGCAATGTCATTGTAGAAATCAGCAACCCTATTGACATCAATTAGGTTTGGGTGGTGACATTGATAGCAATGTCGTTGTAGAGATCAGCAACCCTATTGACATCAGCTTTGTTTGGGTGGTGACATTGATAGCAATGTCGTTGTAGAAATCAGCAACCCTATTGACATCTACTTGGTTTGGGTGGTGACATTGATAGCAATGTCGTTGTAGAAATCAACAACCATATTGACATCAACTAGGTTTGGGTGGTGACATTGATAGCAATGTCGTTGTAGAAATCAGCAACCCTATTGACATCAACTTCGTTTGGGTGGTGACATTGATAGCAATGTCGTTGAAGAGATCAGCAACCCTATTGACATCAACTTGGTTTGGGTGGTGACATTGATAGCAATGTCGTTGTAGAAATCAGCAACCCTATTGACATCAACTTGGATTGGGTGGTGACATTGATAGCAATGTCGTTGTAGAAATCAGCAACCATATTGACATCAACTTGGTTTGGGTGGTGACATTGATAGCAATGTCGTTGTAGAGATCAGCAACCCTATTGACATCAACTTGGATTGGGTGGTGACATTGATAGCAATGTCGTTGTAGAAATCAGCAACCATATTGACATCAACTTGGTTTGGGTGGTGACATTGATAGCAATGTCGTTGTAGAATTCAGCAACCCTATTGACATCAACTTGGATTGGGTGGTGACATTGATAGCAATGTCATTGTAGAGATCAGCAACCCTATTGACATTAGCTTGGTTTGGGTGGTGACATTGATAGCAATGTCGTTGTAGAAATCAGCAACCCTATTGACATCAACTTTGTTTGGGTGAGTGACATTGATAGCAATGTCGTTGTAGAGATCAGCAACCCTATTGACATTAGCTTGGTTTGGGTGGTGACATTGATAGCAATGTCGTTGTAGAAATCAGCAACCCTATTGACATCAACTTCGTTTGGGTGGTGACATTGATAGCAATGTCGTTGAAGAGATCAGCAACCCTATTGACATCAACTTGGTTTGGGTGGTGACATTGATAGCAATGTCGTTGTAGAAATCAACAACCATATTGACATCAACTTGGTTTGGGTGGTGACATTGATAGCAATGTCGTTGTAGAGATCAGCAACCATATTGACATCAACTTGGATTGGGTGGTGACATCGATAGCAATGTTGTTGTAGAAATCAGCAACCATATTGACATCAACTTGGTTTGGGTGGTGACATTGATAGCAATGTCGTTTGTAGAAATCAGCAACCATATTGACATCAACTTGGTTTGGGTGGTGACATTGATAGCAATGTCGTTGTAGAAATCAGCAACCACATTGACATCAACTTGGATTGGGTGGTGACATTGATAGCAATGTCATTGTAGAGATCAGCAACCCTATTGACATTAGCTTGGTTTGGGTGGTGACATTGATAGCAATGTCGTTGTAGAAATCAGCAACCATATTGACATCAATTTGGTTTAAGTGGTGACATTGATAGCAATGTCGTTGTAGAAATCAGCAACCCTATTGACATCAACTTGGTTTGGGTGGTGACATTGATAGCAATGTCGTTGTAGAAATCAGCAACCCTATTGACATCAACTTGGTTTGGGTGGTGACATTGATAGCAATGTCGTTGTAGAAATCAGCAACCCTATTGACATCAACTTGGATTGGGTGGTGACATTGATAGCAATGTCATTGTAGAGATCAGCAACCCTATTGATATTAGCTTGGTTTGGGTGGTGACATTGATAGCAATGTCGTTGTAGAAATCAGCAACCCTATTGACATCAACTTGGATTGGGTGGTGACATTGATAGCAATGTCATTGTAGAGATCAGCAACCCTATTGACATTAGCTTGGTTTGGGTGGTGACATTGATAGCAATGTCGTTGTAGAAATCAGCAACCCTATTGACATCAACTTGGATTAGGTGGTGACATTGATAGCAATGTCATTGTAAAGATCAGCAACCCTATTGACATTAGCTTGGTTTGGGTGGTGACATTGATAGCAATGTCGTATTAGAAATCAGCAACCATATTGACATCAACTTGGTTTGGGTGGTGACATTGATAGCAATGTCATTGTAGAAATCAGCAACCCTAATTGACATCAATTTGGTTTGGGTGGTGACATTGATAGCAATGTCGTTGTAGAAATCAGCAACCCTATTGACATCAACTTGGATTGGGTGGTGACATTAATAGCAATGTCATTGTAGAGATCAGAAACCCTATTGACATTAGCTTGGTTTGGGTGGTGACATTGATAGCAATGTCGTTGTAGAAATCAGCAACCCTATTGACATCAACTTGGTTTGGGCGGTGACATTGATAGCAATGTCGTTGTAGAAATCAGCAACCCTATTGACATCAACTTGGTTTGTTTGGTGACATTGATAGCAATGTCGTTGTAGAAATCAGCAACCCTATTGACATCAACTTGGTTTGGGTGGTGACATTGATAGCAATGTCGTTGTAGAAATCAGCAACCCTATTGACATCAACTTGGTTTGGGTAGTGACATTGATAGCAATGTCGTTGTAAAAATCAGCAACCCTATTGACATCAACTTGGTTTGGGTGGTGACAGTGATAGCAATGTCGTTGTAGAAATCAGCAACCCTATTGACATCAACTTTGTTTGGGTGGTGACATTGATAGCAATGTCGTTGTAGAAATCAGCAACCCTATTGACATCAACTTGGTTTGGGTGGTGACATTGATAGCAATGTCGTTGTAGAGATCAGCAACCCTATTGACATCAACTTCGTTTGGGAGTGACATTGATAGCAATGTCGTTGTAGAGATCAGCAACCCTATTGACATCAACTTGGTTTGGGTGGTGACATTGATAGCGATGTCGTTGTACAGATCAGCAAACCTATTGACATCAACTTGGTTTGGGTGGTGACATTGATAGCAATGTAGTTGAAGAAATCAGCAACCCTATTGACATCACCTTGGTTTGGGTGGTGACATTGATTGCAATGTCGTTGTAGAAATCAGCAACCCTATTGACATCAGCTTTGTTTGGGTGGTGACATTGATAGCGATGTCGTTGTAGAGATCAGCAACCCTATTGACATCAGCTTTGTTTGGGTGGTGACATTGATAGCAATGTCGTTGTAGAAATCAGCAACCCTATTGACATCAACTTGGTTTGGGTGGTGACATTGATAGCAATGTCATTGTAGAGATCAGCAACCCTATTGACATTAGCTTGGTTTGGGTGGTGACATTGATAGCAATGTCGTTGTAGAAATCAGCAACCCTATTGACATCAATTTGGTTTGGGTGGTGACATTGATAGCAATGTCGTTGTAGAAATCAGCAACCCTATTGACATCAACTTTGTTTGGGTGGTGACATTGATAGCAATGTCGTTGTAGAAATCAGCAACCCTATTGACATCAACTTGGTTTGGATGGTGACATTGATAGCAATGTCGTTGTAGAGATCAGCAACCCTATTGACATCAACTTCGTTTGGGAGTGACATTGATAGCAATGTCGTTGTAGAGATCAGCAACCCTATTGACATCAACTTGGTTTGGGTGGTGACATTGATAGCAAGGTCGATGTAGAGATCAGCAACCCTATTGACATCAACTTGGTTTGGGTGGTGACATTGATAGCGATGTCGTTGTACAGATCAGCAAACCTATTGACATCAACTTGGTTTGGGTGGTGACATTGATAGCAAGGTCGATGTCAAGATCAGCAACCCTATTGACATCAGCTTTGTTTGGGTGGTTACATTGATAGCAATGTCGTTGTAGAAATCAGCAACCCTATTGACATCAACTTGGTTTGGGTGGTGACATTGATAGCAATGTCGTTGTAGAGATCAGCAACCCTATTGACATCAACTTGGTTTGGGCGGTGACATTGATAGCGATGTCGTTGTAGAGATCAGCAACCCTATTGACATCAACTTCGTTTGGGAGTGACATTGATAGCAATGTCGTTGTAGAGATCAGCAACCCTATTGACATCAACTTGGTTTGGGTGGTGACATTGATAGCGATGTCGTTGTACAGATCAGCAAACCTATTGACATCAACTTGGTTTGGGTGGTGACATTGATAGCAAGGTCGATGTAGAGATCAGCAACCCTATTGACATCAACTTGGTTTGGGTGGTGACATTGATAGCGATGTCGTTGTACAGATCAGCAAACCTATTGACATCAACTTGGTTTGGGTGGTGACATTGATAGCAAGGTCGATGTCAAGATCAGCAACCCTATTGACATCAGCTTTGTTTGGGTGGTTACATTGATAGCAATGTCGTTGTAGAAATCAGCAACCCTATTGACATCAACTTGGTTTGGGTGGTGACATTGATAGCAATGTCGTTGTAGAGATCAGCAACCCTATTGACATCAACTTGGTTTGGGCGGTGACATTGATAGCAATGTCGTTGTAGAAATCAGCAACCCTATTGACATCAACTTGGTTTGTTTGGTGACATTGATAGCAATGTCGTTGTAGAAATCAGCAACCCTATTGACATCAACTTGGTTTGGGTGGTGACATTGATAGCAATGTCGTTGTAGAAATCAGCAACCCTATTGACATCAACTTGGTTTGGGTAGTGACATTGATAGCAATGTCGTTGTAAAAATCAGCAACCCTATTGACATCAACTTGGTTTGGGTGGTGACAGTGATAGCAATGTCGTTGTAGAAATCAGCAACCCTATTGACATCAACTTTGTTTGGGTGGTGACATTGATAGCAATGTCGTTGTAGAAATCAGCAACCCTATTGACATCAACTTGGTTTGGGTGGTGACATTGATAGCAATGTCGTTGTAGAGATCAGCAACCCTATTGACATCAACTTCGTTTGGGAGTGACATTGATAGCAATGTCGTTGTAGAGATCAGCAACCCTATTGACATCAACTTGGTTTGGGTGGTGACATTGATAGCGATGTCGTTGTACAGATCAGCAAACCTATTGACATCAACTTGGTTTGGGTGGTGACATTGATAGCAATGTAGTTGAAGAAATCAGCAACCCTATTGACATCAACTTGGTTTGGTTGGTGACATTGATAGCAATGTCATTGTAGAGATCAGCAACCCTATTGACATCAGCTTTGTTTGGGTGGTGACATTGATAGCGATGTCGTTGTAGAGATCAGCAACCCTATTGACATCAGCTTTGTTTGGGTGGTGACATTGATAGCAATGTCGTTGTAGAAATCAGCAACCCTATTGACATCAACTTGGTTTGGTTGGTGACATTGATAGCAATGTCATTGTAGAGATCAGCAACCCTATTGACATTAGCTTGGTTTGGGTGGTGACATTGATAGCAATGTCGTTGTAGAAATCAGCAACCCTATTGACATCAACTTGGTTTGGGTGGTGACATTGATAGCAATGTCGTTGTAGAAATCAGCAACCCTATTGACATCAACTTGGTTTGGGTGGTGACATTGATAGCAAGGTCGATGTAGAGATCAGCAACCCTATTGACATCAACTTGGTTTGGGTGGTGACATTGATAGCGATGTCGTTGTACAGATCAGCAAACCTATTGACATCAACTTGGTTTGGGTGGTGACATTGATAGCAAGGTCGATGTCAAGATCAGCAACCCTATTGACATCAGCTTTGTTTGGGTGGTTACATTGATAGCAATGTCGTTGTAGAAATCAGCAACCCTATTGACATCAACTTGGTTTGGGTGGTGACATTGATAGCAATGTCGTTGTAGAGATCAGCAACCCTATTGACATCAACTTGGTTTGGGCGGTGACATTGATAGCAATGTCGTTGTAGAAATCAGCAACCCTATTGACATCAACTTGGTTTGTTTGGTGACATTGATAGCAATGTCGTTGTAGAAATCAGCAACCCTATTGACATCAACTTGGTTTGGGTGGTGACATTGATAGCAATGTCGTTGTAGAAATCAGCAACCCTATTGACATCAACTTGGTTTGGGTAGTGACATTGATAGCAATGTCGTTGTAAAAATCAGCAACCCTATTGACATCAACTTGGTTTGGGTGGTGACAGTGATAGCAATGTCGTTGTAGAAATCAGCAACCCTATTGACATCAACTTTGTTTGGGTGGTGACATTGATAGCAATGTCGTTGTAGAAATCAGCAACCCTATTGACATCAACTTGGTTTGGGTGGTGACATTGATAGCAATGTCGTTGTAGAGATCAGCAACCCTATTGACATCAACTTCGTTTGGGAGTGACATTGATAGCAATGTCGTTGTAGAGATCAGCAACCCTATTGACATCAACTTGGTTTGGGTGGTGACATTGATAGCGATGTCGTTGTACAGATCAGCAAACCTATTGACATCAACTTGGTTTGGGTGGTGACATTGATAGCAATGTAGTTGAAGAAATCAGCAACCCTATTGACATCAACTTGGTTTGGTTGGTGACATTGATAGCAATGTCATTGTAGAGATCAGCAACCCTATTGACATCAGCTTTGTTTGGGTGGTGACATTGATAGCGATGTCGTTGTAGAGATCAGCAACCCTATTGACATCAGCTTTGTTTGGGTGGTGACATTGATAGCAATGTCGTTGTAGAAATCAGCAACCCTATTGACATCAACTTGGTTTGGTTGGTGACATTGATAGCAATGTCATTGTAGAGATCAGCAACCCTATTGACATTAGCTTGGTTTGGGTGGTGACATTGATAGCAATGTCGTTGTAGAAATCAGCAACCCTATTGACATCAACTTGGTTTGGGTGGTGACATTGATAGCAATGTCGTTGTAGAAATCAGCAACCCTATTGACATCAACTTGGTTTGGGTGGTGACATTGATAGCAATGTCGTTGTAGAAATCAGCAACCCTATTGACATCAACTTGGTTTGGGTGGTGACATTGATAGCAATGTAGTTGAAGAAATCAGCAACCCTATTGACATCAGCTTTGTTTGGGTGGTGACATTGATAGCAATGTCGTTGTAGAGATTAGCAACCCTATTGACATCAGCTTTGTTTGGGTGGTGACATTGATAGCAATGTCGTTGTAGAGATCAGCAACCCTATTGACATCAACTTGTTATAGGTGGTGACATTGAAAACAATGTCGTTGTAGAGATCAGCAACCCTATTGACATCAACTTGGTTTAGGTGGTGACATTGATAGCAATGTCGTTGTAGAGATCAGCAACCCTATTGACATCAACTTGGTTTGGGCGGTGACATTGATAGCAATGTCGTTGTAGAAATCAGCAACCCTATTGACATCAACTTGGTTTGGTTGGTGACATTGATAGCAATGTCATTGTAGAGATCAGCAACCCTATTGACATTAGCTTGGTTTGGGTGGTGACATTGATAGCAATGTCGTTGTAGAAATCAGCAACCCTATTGACATCAACTTGGTTTGGGTGGTGACATTGATAGCAATGTCGTTGTAGAAATCAGCAACCCTATTGACATCAACTTGGTTTGGGTGGTGACATTGATAGCAATGTCGTTGTAGAAATCAGCAACCCTATTGACATCAACTTGGTTTGGGTGGTGACATTGATAGCAATGTAGTTGAAGAAATCAGCAACCCTATTGACATCAGCTTTGTTTGGGTGGTGACATTGATAGCAATGTCGTTGTAGAGATTAGCAACCCTATTGACATCAGCTTTGTTTGGGTGGTGACATTGATAGCAATGTCGTTGTAGAGATCAGCAACCCTATTGACATCAACTTGTTATGGGTGGTGACATTGAAAACAATGTCGTTGTAGAGATCAGCAACCCTATTGACATCAACTTGGTTTAGGTGGTGACATTGATAGCAATGTCGTTGTAGAGATCAGCAACCCTATTGACATCAACTTGGTTTGGGTGGTGACATTGATAGCAATGTCGTTGTAGAGATCAGCAACCCTATTGACATCAACTTCGTTTGGGAGTGACATTGATAGCAATGTCGTTGTAAAAATCAGCAACCCTATTGACATCAACTTGGTTTGGGTGGTGACATTGATAGCGATGTCGTTGTACAGATCAGCAAACCTATTGACATCAACTTGGTTTGGGTGGTGACATTGATAGCAATGTCGTTGTAGAGATCAGCAACCCTATTGACATCAGCTTGGTTTGGGTGGTGACATTGATAGCAATGTCGTTGTAGAAATCAGCAACCCTATTGACATCAACTTGGTTTGGGTGGTGACATTGATAGCAATGTCGTTGTAGAGATCAGCAACCCTATTGACATCAACTCATACTATATATATAAAGATTCTCATCTAATTGTATATTTATTCTTCTTGGCTCATCAGCCCATTTAAGGTCCGTTGATCAAATGGCACTGGGCCGCCCAAAAAACATTAAATTATTTACTTTTTATCTTTTGTAGTGTATTTCTCTCAGGATAGTGCGACACCTACCCCTCTCGGGCCGCGGTAAAATTATCAAATGTCGACCGGTCTGCGGCGAGAAAAAGGTTAGGGACCACAGCATTAACACACACACACACCATTTCTATGGTACTGGTAGCTTTTATTTTGTTTGATCAAAATAAATATTGCCTTTTTATCTTACTAAGCTACACTTTCAAAGCAAGTTTGTCGGCATCTTTATTTTCCGACCTCGCCATGAATATACCTAATTTTATAGATGAATTAAAAAAAAAAAACTTAAAGAAGGTACAATTATGTTGCAGCATGTATTGTATGGGCCTTATATGAAATAGTTTATTTTATTGTCTAATTGTAATGTAATTACTAAATAACAAAAGTAAATAAATAAAATTCCCGAACTGTGCAGTTAAATGTGTTTATTTAAATAATTATGCACAGGGCGCCGAGCTAGACGGGTCTCCGAAATAGTAATGTTGAAAACAATGTTCAGCTTCTAAACAATACAAGGGCAATCTTAAGTCCCGTTAAACGTTTTGATTTGACCCGCAGTACACTCCCCTTTTTCATTTACATTGATGACATTTACATTTATGTTAGCTCATGTCAAGTATTATAAACACCCCAGTGATCTGCTCTTGGTCCAGTCCTTCAATCAAATTTATGAACCTATTGTGGTTCTTCAATAGTTATAAATTTACATCCCTGATCTGCGATTTTGCAGCATGTCCATTACGATGAAAAAAAAAAGTTATCAGTTGTACATGTAACATTGAAAAGTTACGAAAAACACTAGATATGGACATCAAGAGTAGCTGCAGTGAATACATTGAAGTAACAGAATTGTATGGTTTACTTTAAGATATGCCACAATATGTGGGATGTTATTTTTATAGTAAACCTGAATCGGCCAATTCACTACTTTTAATAAGTTTTCATTTATGTGTTGGCTTATGCTCAAATATTGGTCAAGATTATTATTAACGATTGCCTAAGTCAGCAAGTCACCGCAAAATACAGACATATCCAACAACACTAGAGCAATGATGCTTGGAAGTTTATAAGTGGCCATTCAGAGAATGCAGAATGCTGAAATGAAATCACGGCAAGGGCTACAGACAATGATAAACGATGGTTGTTCCAGACCTATTTTTTTAGAAAAGAGAAAGACGTATGAAGACACTACATACTTAACAGTTAATAGAGGAAGGAGTCGTTATTTTGTACCCTAATTAAACCTGAAATATTTATTGAAAATGTTATGTATTGTAATAGGGGAGGGGGAACTGGCGCCTCAACAGCTCCAGCTACGGACTGGGCTTTAATGTAGTGCTTTGTGACGTAGACTGGTAATGTTTCAGTCTGGCTTAGAGAAATTAAGCTGTGGAGAGTGTTAGTTGTGAGTTAACTTTGATTGTAGGAACATTTGAAACAGATCATTCTTTGAAGTTCTAAAAGACTTGAATAGGTTTGTGTGTAATCTTTCTCCAACATGGATATTGATAGAGAGATGCAAACTAAAAATTTCTCATGATTTACAATGATTGAGTGAATAACAGAGTGAACATAGCAAGTAGCCTTCCTATCTGCTTTCAGTCAAAATTCTGTTAATGTTGACAAGTTGTTGTAATGTAGAGAATCTCGCTTTTGAAAATAATACATTTGTTGATAAACAGATTTACCAAGTATTTATTTAAAAAGAAAACTTTAAATTAAAGATTTGCTAAGAACTATCTGACGTTGTTCTGGATTATTTAATTAAATTCTAGTATTTTTTTTCTGGGGGGGAGGGGGGTTGCGCCGACACCGAACCGACTCCGGACAAGTACAAATGCCGACACCGACTCCGGACAAAATACAAATGCCGACACCAACACCGACTCCGGACAAAATACAAATGCCGACACCGACACCGGCAAAAACTACCGACACCACCGACACCGACTCCCCAGCCCTGGTTTTTATGCTGAGCACAGTTCTTGACACTCCACTCTCCACTCTTTTTAGGTCCCATAATATTGTCAAATGTTCAGGGTTTTTTTATAAGGCGTTTCGAGAAGCACATACACAAATCACAAGGACAGAAACCAACTATAGTACCCTCGTCGTACGAAGCTGCCTCATTGCTAATTAGTATGAATGATGACGTGTCAGCGCACCAGGACATCAATTATAAGGACGTATTGAGGCCTGGTGTATGGTGTACCGAGAGCCGAAAGGTTTTTGTTAGAATTAGTTTCTGTTCGTTATCCGAATATTGTTCCGTGTCCGAGCAAAAAGAATGTTTCCTGAAAGTGTTCGTTGTCCGATTTGTTCGCTGTCCGAACTGTTCGTTAACCGATCACTCACTGTATTAGATTCAGAAAATGATTACATAATTGTTTCGTCATTACGGTCGGTCAATCAATTCACGTTGCTCATCATGCTACATTGTCAGTCAAACAACTTGACCGCTTGCAGTTAACATCTTTGTCCTAATACCGTAACAAATCATGCCCAGAATTAAAAAAATCTAACCGAATCAGGTGAAATATTCTCAACAATATCGCATTAAAAAATATAAGACCACGTTAAAATAACTGTCATTTTGTGTTGAGTATGTTTAGTAGAATGTCTTACTTCTGTGTATGTTTAGTAGAAAGTCTTTACTTGTGTGAATGTTCAATAGAATGTCTTTACTTGTGTGTATGTTTAATAGAATGTCTCTACTTGTGTGTATGTTTAGTAGAAAGTCTCTACTTGTGTGTATGTTTAGTAGAATGTCTTTACTTGTATGTATGTCTAGTAGAATGTCTTTACTTCTGTGTATGTTTAGTAGAAAGTCTTTACTTGTGTGAATGTTCAATAGAATGTCTCTACTTGTGTGTATGTTTAGTAGAAAGTCTCTACTTGTGTGTATGTTTAGTAGAATGTCTTTACTTGAATGTATGTCTAGTAGAATGTCTTTACTTCTGTGTATGTTTAGTAGAAAGTCTTTACTTGTGTGTATGTTTAGTAGAAAGTCTCTACTTGTGTTTATGTTTAGTAGAATGTCTCTATTTGTATGTATGTCTAGTATAATGTCTTTACTTGTGTGTTTGTTTAGTAGAATGTCTTTACTTGAATGTATGTCTAGTAGAATGTCTTTACTTCTGTGTATGTTTAGTAGAAAGTCTCTACTTGTGTGCATGTTTAGTAAAATGTCTCTACTTGTGTTTATGTTTAGTAGAATGTCTCTATTTGTATGTATGTCTAGTATAATGTCTTTACTTGTGTGTTTGTTTAGTAGAATGTCTTTACTTGTGTTTATGTTTAGTAGAATGTCTCCACTTGTGTGTGTATGTTTAGTAGAATGTCTCTACTCTATGGACTGTGTTGAATATAATGTTCAGACTAAATAATAATTTTACACAAATATCGAGCAGACATTTTTGTAATAGTGTGCTGTATAATCTACATAAATTAAAACTTACTAATATTAAAGATGGTATAACAAAGTTATCGTTTTCATTTAATTTCTCTAATGTTTAATTCTTATAGTAGTTGTATGTTTCTAGTTGTATGTTTTTAGTTGTATGTTTCTGTAGCTCACATTTGGTTATTATTTACCTTTTTACTGAACTTTTCCACTTTTCCGTTATTTTAATGTCAGTGTAATATGTCGAGAAGATGACTGGATATTTGAGAAAATACAAATGAATTAGATTGTCTTGACACGTATAAATACATTGGAAATAAGAGAACATATTCCTTTTATTGGAAGATGTAGATATATGAAGACAGAAATTTTAATAGGGTCCTATCTATTTAAAAAGTATTTTTACGGGAGTTTTTGCTTTCTGTCCCCAGTTACAGTGGTCGCCATGAATATGAATTTAGCTACAAGTCAGATATAGCTTTGTTATCAAATGATGACGAAGAAAGGAATAATATTTTCATATTTCTGGTTATAATTATATATACATATATGTAAATTTCCATATGTCTGTCAATATATATACATGTCCATATATCTGTCTATATATGTACATGTCCAAATGTTAGTCTACATATGTACATGTCCAAACGTTATTCTACATATATATATATATATATATATATATATATATATATATATATATATATGTGTGTCCATATATCTGTTTATATATCTTCATATGTTTGTCTATTTATGTCCATATGTATGTCTATATATGTCCATATATCTGTCTATATAAGTCCGTATGTCGGTCTATATGTACGACTTCTAGTTGATGTGTGTCTGCTCTTCTCTTTACTTCTTCCTCTGACTATATATCCATCAATATAATTATAAATGTATAGGGTGGATGCTGCTGTTTGTCAGTGTTTGTATACCAGTCTGTCTTACAGTGTATGCTAGTGTCAGTGTTTTTATACCAGTCTGTCTTACTGTGTGTGTGCTAGTGTCAGTTTTTGTATACCAGTCTGTCTTACAGTGTGTGCTATTGTCAGTGTTTGTATACCAGTCTGTATTACTGTGTGTGCTAGTGTCAGTGTTTTTATACCAGTCTGTCTTACAGTGTGTGCTATTGTCAGTGTTTGTATACCAGTCTGTCTTACAGTGTATGCTAGTGTCAGTGTTTTTATACCAGTCTGTCTTACTGTGTGTGTGCTAGTGTCAGTGTTTGTATACCAGTCTGTCTTACAGTGTGTGCTAGAGATAATTAGCTGTCGGCTAAATACATCCGTAAAGTTTTTGTACTAAAACAAACAAAACATTTCAGTTATCAGGGAATCAATAACTACTCCATGCTGCTAATTAAGTTCCTTTATGTTACTAATGTTCCAGTCCCACAGAGCCGCCAGCCATTGAATGATCGACAACAGTCTATAAATAGCAGACATCGATTATGTACTCTCAAAGCCATCTATAGAGTTGCTAAAAATAGAATCTGTGCCTCGAGAGTGGATTTTGATATGCCAGATTCTTTTCCCTTAGGATGACATTTGCCCGTGTTGTTAGTGGTTTTTGTTTTCCTTAACCGGTTTATGTCAGAGAAGCCACAAAATGTTGCCCACTTCCTTGCTAATTTTTTGAGTTGGTCTATAAGAACTGGGTTAGTAAGGAATTCAAACAGACGTTATCCATAAACAGAATCCAAACGTTTAGCTTCTCCAGCACACTGTCTTGATGTGAGGCGTCATAGTTTTATTTAGGGTATAAAAAATTGTTCTGATGCAACAGTTAACGCTTTCATCATTTTATTCTCAGAGATTAAATGTTGAGATGTCAGCTTATTACTCCACAAGAGGTTTTCATTATAAAACTTGGTCAAATATATATTTAGTCGTTTTGTGTTTACATTCTCTGCTGGTCTAACTAAGGAGATTTATCATCAATCAAGTTTTATAATGTTACATTCCAGGAGAACTCACGCATGAGGATGATGACAGACACATATAAATATAATATAAATTGTAAACTGCCACACCTTAATCAATTTAATTATAATAGGTGAATAAAGTCATGAATAATTATTAGGCCATTACATTCTTTGAATTCTAACAAAATTATTTAGTCAATTCATTAGCTTTTAAATTCACCTTTTTTTTACATCTGAAGTCAATGTTAATATCAACATCTCCCATAAGGAAATATTGTTTGTTATGATATTACATAATTAACAATTCATTTCAGACACTGGGTTTCATTTTGAGAATTCACCCCCCACACACATACACTCACACACATACACTCACACACACATAGCTGATTCATGTTTATCAAACGTTTTGCGACTGTATCGATCAACCACTATGTCTGAAGATGTCGAGGTGTTCACTGACGCATGGGTCAAGGACATACGAGTGGGATGTGTAATCTCTACCTCATCACGTTGAATATGTCAACTATAAATATCAACTGGAGATTGTGACGTATAATCTCTAACCCATCTTGTAGAATATGTCAACCTTAAATCTCCCCCAGCATTAGAAGTGTAAAGAACTATCAGACCCAGACAAGGAAGTGAACACAAAAATAGTATTTGTCAATGAGATGACATTCAAACTTTACATCGCCAGATAATACTCAGTCCCTGTAAATAACCACTTATTGGGGCTCTTCTTATTTTATATCAGATGACCATACCCATCAGGCCCATATCAGATGACCATCAGGGCCCATTCAGATGACCATACCCATTAGGGCCCATCTCAGATGACCGTCAGGGCCCATATCAGATGACCATACCCATCAGAGTCCATTTCAGATGACCATACACATCAGGGCCCATATCACATGACCGTCAGGGCTCATATCAGATGACCGTCAGGGCCCATATCAGATGACCATACCCATCAGGGGCCATTTAAGATAACCATACCTATCATGGCCCATATCAGATGGCCATATCCATCGTGGCCCATATCAGATGACCACACACATCAGGGACCATATCAGATGACCATTCCCATCAGGGCCCATATCAGATGACCATGCCCATCAGGGTCCATATCAGATGACTATACACATCAGGGCCCATATCAGATGACCATCAGGGCCCATATCAGATGACCATCAGGGCCCATATCAGATGACCATCACGGCCCATATCAGATGACCATACCCAACAATGCCCATAACGAAAGGTTGTTTTTTTTTCGTTTAATATTCACAAAATCATTTTTTATCATATTTTTCCTTAACTTGCATCAGCGAATCAACGTGTAAATATTGAATTCACTTTGTACAATACAAGAAATAATGGTTAGTTTAAACATGTTTATGTCCAGATAATGAAAAGAGCATTTATTTGTTTTAATCATTGCACATTGTCTCAAGCAATAGTTGGAAGTTGGTTAAACAAACAATCAAAAGCTGATTGGGGAGGGGGGGAGCAATGACTGAATATGTTAGAAAAATGCCACATATATCCACATCCAGCTGTCCGTAGAGTTTAGTGTGGCTTTTAATGAAGCATTTATTCTTTGAACAATTTCGTGACTTTATTCACCTATTAATTAAATTGATAAAGGTGTGGCAGTTTACAATTTATATTATATTTATATGTGTCTGTCATCATCCTCATGTGTGAATTCTCCTGGAATGTAACATTATAAAACTTGATTGATGATGAATCTCGTTAGTTAGAACAGCAGAGAATGTAAACACAAGTATAAAAAAAAATGAATACATTAATATAACTCTTAAGTATTTTGTTCATCAATATTTAACAAATAGGCAATCGACCTGTAAATAGATAAACAAATCAATAGTGAATTCACTATGGCCTCTCTATGGTGAGTTTTGCACATGGTACAAGTCATCTACCATCAACATTGGTGGTCTCAGTATAGAGTCTAGCAACACCATCTGGTACAACTGATCTACCATCAACATTGGTGGTCTCAGTATAGAGTCTAGCAATACGTGGTACAAGTGGTCTAGCATCAACCTTGGTAGTCTCAGTATAGAGTCTAGCAATACGTAGCACAAGTGGTCTAGCATCAACCTTGGTGGTCTTAGTATAGAGTCTAGCAATACGTGGTACAAGTGGTCTAGCATCAACCTTGGTGGTCTCAATATAGAGTCTAGCAACACCATCAGGTACAAGTGGTCTAGCATCAACCTTGGTGATATAAATACAGGAGATCTAGTACCACGCACTAAATTGAAAAATAATAACCATACCTGACGTTCAGTTCACCCTAAGAATACCCCCCAACACACACACACTTACATGTCTTACTTAAAGCTTTTCATTATATGGATGTCAAGGTCATCGTGATGGACGTCAGAGGTATTCTATAAATAGAAACAGTGGGAAAACATTTTTGTGTGAGCAGCGGAGCAAAATCTTTAAAAATAAAGAGGCAGAAGTACACATAATGATTGAAGTAGATAAAAGAATTAATTGGTTGAATGATTGTAGGGAATAACAACTAATTGGTTGAGTGTTTTAAATAAATAATATAATTTAATTCGTTTTGAATGTATGACAGAATACATTTGTTGAATAATAGATAATTAGGTTAATATTAGTTTATGATAGGCTACACTTGAAAGTTATAGTTAACTTATGTATTATAAACTGATAATGTTAGAGTTAACTTATGTATTATAAACTGATAATGGAGTTAATTTATGCATTATAAATTGATATTGTTAGAGTCAGTGTATGCTACAACTGATATTGATAAACTCTTCATGTGATAAACTGTAATGTTGGAATCAGTTTGTACTCCCTCTTTTAAACATTTGAATAATATAAATATCTATATATTTCCTGTTTTTAAAACAGTATTTTACTACATTTAAAAAAATCATTTTATCTTTATGTTTACAAATTAGTTCAATGACGTCAAACACAATGAACAATATATTACAATGTTGTTCATTCTACAGATCAAATGTCGACCACATGACATTTAAATGTCTGCTATTTTTAATCCTGAAATTTCACGCTTCACCTCATAATAAACAAGTCTATACATAGAATAAAAATTAGATATTGGGAATGGCTAGTAAATTTCGATGGAAATCAAAGAGTAGAACAGGAGACATTGGTGTATGTTTACATTCTATCTATCTATCTATCTATCTATCTATCTATCTATCTATCTATCTATCTATCTATCTATCTATCTATCTATCTATCTATCTATCTAACTGTCTGTTTGTCTGTCTATTTATCTGTCTGCCTGTCTATATATCTATCTGCTTGCCAATCTATCTATTATCTACCCATCATCATTTATAATACATAGTTTTGTCTGTCCACTTAATGTTTTGCAGCCATTTTTAGAGCATTTTCGAAAAAAATGCTCTATTGTCCCCGTTTTGTCTGTCTGTCTGTCTGTCCGTCCGTCATCACCCTAGATCTCAATAACCATAAGTCCTAGACCCATGATGTATATATCATTTTGTAGGTCTTGGCCTGCCAAGAAATGACTTTTTTCCATTTCGCGATCTGACCTCTGAGGGCCGTAAAAGGGGGCTTAGTACCGTTTTTTGCTATATAAGCTATATTAATAAAGAGCGCCTATATCTCAGCAACTATAAGTCCTAGACCCATGATGTATATATCATTTTGTAGGTCTTGGCCTGCCATGTGTACATCAAAAGTTCATTTCGCGATAGGACCTCTGAGGGCCGGGCTTCAGGGCTCCTAAGGGGCTTATATATTATATATACACCTTTTTCGTTCAATAACCCATTCATTTGGTGCGAAATACTTACTGCAGCACGTAGTTTCACCAAGATTTATTAAGAAACTCATCAAATGAAATAGTAAGCTTGTGTTCAGAGGTTAATTGAAAGTATCAGAGCTATGCAACAATTGACGGAGTTTTCGGACGATTAAATGACTACAATTTCGAATGTTTTCAATTATGAGTCCTATTTCAGTAACCACAACCACTTGTAGTTAGATTTAAGAGAAAATAAATTTTTTTCAAATATAAAGAAACGTCTTTATAATATTTTTTTACAGATTACACAATTGAACATATAAACATTTCCAAAATTTACAAATATTTACACGAAAATGCGCTAACACGTCCTGTGTCCAGAATGGAACAGGCTTAATTGCTTGTTTTTCTTACTTTTGCTTCTCAGAGTTCTCTGCATAACATCTCCACAGGCCAGAGTCTGACCCAATAACATCTCCACAGGCCAGAGTCTGACCCAATAACATCTCCACAGGCCAGAGTCTGACCCAATAACATCTCCACAGGCCAGAGTCTGACCCAATACCATCTCCACAGGCCAGAGTCTGACCAAATAACATTTCCACAGGCCAGAGTCTGACCCAATAAAATCTCCAGAGGCCAAAGTCTGTCCCAATAACATCTCCACAGGCCAGAGTCTGACCCAATAACATCTCAACTGGCCAGAGTCTGACCCAATAACATCTCCACAGGCCATTGTCTGACCCAATAGCAGACAAGCTACTTTCGCTAATGCCAAACTAGTTTTAACACATAATAAAAATTGAAGTTAACCCACCCTTTAGTTTCCGTTTCTCCAAATACAATTTTTGAAAACAAAATATCTTGAACCTTTCTTCCTACATGGAAATCAGGGCAAAGAATGAAAAATGAAAACTAGGTTTAGAACGAGAGACGTGATACCAGGAAACATTAAGGTGGTGATTTATCTGAGTATATGGTGCGGCCCGTATGCAGGTATATTTTCGTACTTACAATTTAATGTGTATGTGTAATACAGTGTGAATGTAAAATAAAATGGCAAGTTCAAGTTTATTATCTTTAATTCATATTTCCATACGTTGTAAATTGTAATTAAAGTAGACAAATTGTATATGCGGACCGCCAGTAACAATCAAGTTTTAAATGTGGCCCTCCGTAGAAAAAGTTTGCCCACCCCTGGGATAAATGGGGAACTATAACACACTACCTCAGAAGTGAAAAAACAAAGTCTATGAAAACAGGAACAATATTTACAGAACCCATCCAGTACCTTGCATATGCTGATGATATAACATTGGTAGGAAAGCAAAGCAAGGATTTAGCAAAAGCATTTATAGAATTATAAACAGTAGCTCAGAAAGCATGTTTAAAAGTAAACGAATCCACGACTCAATACATGCTATTACAAAGAAATGGAAAAGAAGGAAAAGAAAAATCATTCAAAATCAGTGATAGAGCATTAGAAAGAGTAGAAAACTTTAAATACGTGGGATCGACCATAAGTGAAAAAATGATATAATGATAGAGATCAAAAACAGACTAGAAATAGGGAACTGAATACATTCAAATTGCATAAAATACTGAAAAACAGATCTCCAGAAAACTTTAAAAAACCATATACATGACAATGATCCAACCAGCAGTAACACATGGTAGTGAAACATGGATCATCAGCAAACAAGCAGAAAATATGCTAAACACTTGGGAAAGGAAAATATTTAGGAAAATATATGGGCAAGTAAAGGACAACAACGAGTGGAGCAGCAGAACAAACTCAGAACTATACGAACTATACGAAGAACCAAATATAACGAATAGATTGAGGTGGGTAGGGCACAATGAAAGAATGGAAAACAGCTGAGGTCCAAAAGCAATATTTAAGGCAACACCCAATGAGAAAAGGCTTAAGGGCAGACCAAGAAACAGATGTTTAGAGGAAGTGGAGAAAGACCTTACCGCGGTAGGAGAGACAGAGTGGAGAAAGAAGACCATGGATCGGGAAAAGTGGAGAAGAGTAGTAAGGCGGGCCATCGCCCTAAATGGGCTGTAGAGCCAAAGAAAGAAGAAAAGATACAGGTGATACTTATATACATAAAGATGATAACTGTACAATATAGGTGTTACTTTTGGGCATAAAGGTGATACTTATAGGCATAATGGTGATACTTATAGACATAAAGGTGATACTTATAGGCATAAAGATCACACTTATAGGCAAGAGAGATCATACTTATAGACATAGAGGTGATACATATAGGCAAAAAGGTGATACTTATAGGCATAAAGATCATACTTATAGGCATAAAGGTGATACTTATAAATATTAAAGTGATATTTATAAACATAATAATAGTTCAAGACAATGAATCATTCAGAGAGAAAAGAAAATAAAGCAATTTAAGTCTTTTCTGTTTCGGACAAAGGACATTTTAGAGCATTTTCGTGTACGCAGTGGCTACGGTTACGCTGGACAAAATCCTATTTTTTTTCCGGGTTACAGCCATAGATTTTGCTCCACGCGTATGGGTTTTGATGAATAGAGAGGGAAATAATCATGTTGAATAATTGTTACAAAAATAAATAATGATTACGCCCCTTTGATTAGCTTTTATTATTTATATTTAAAATATAAGCAAAAACGGTACTTAAAAAACTCTTATTTTCGGCCCTGAGAGGTCAGATCGTGAAATGGACTTTTGCTGCACACATGGCAGGCCAAGACCTACAAAATGATATATACATCATGGGTCTAGGACTTATGGTTGTTGAAATCTAGGGTGATGACGAACAGACAGACAGACAAAACAGGGACAATAGAGCATTTTTTTTCGAAAATGCTCTAAAAATGAATATAAAATTAAAGAAAATTGAAGATCAAGAAATGATCAATGAAGATTTTATCAAAATTTAATATTGGTCAAATTAAACTTAGTTTGTCATTTGTCTAAAAATAACATCTCTTCCATTATTTACAACATTCAGTAAAAGCCAATTGTAAACTGTGTGGCTATCTTTGGACTGAATACTATAATGATTTAAGTAGAGCCTTTTAAAATTAATTGAACGGTCTCGATTTGTTCAAAGATAAATGTTATGTTTAAATTGTAGACGATCTGATTTAGACGGTCGACCGCACTCTGTGAGAGTTAAACGCTACAATATGGAATAGCACGCAACGGTATAAAACTCGACTAAGTCAACACTTTGTCTTCTAGAGAATAGTTGAGAAGATTGAAATGTATTGTATACTTATTGAAATTGTTCTAGAAGCCTCTACGTTTGTTCTATCTATTGAAACAATTTACTTTTGTTTCGAACATTATAGATACCTGAGATATATAAGTAGCAAACTCAATTAGATTTAGTAGAAGAACGCACGATTAAGTCATATGTTCCGTAGAAGAACGCAATATTAAGTCTTGTCATATGTCCAGTAGAAGAACGCAAGATTAAGTCATGTCATATGTTCCGAAGAAGAACGCAAGATTAAGTCATAAACGAGACTCGAAATAAACAATGGAGTGAAACAGTGACATTGCTACTAAAGAAATGTATGAACGAAGTTTCAACAGGCAGATAAATTTCACTCATTCAGTTATAGAAAAACTGACAAGAAAATGGTAAATGGCTTAAAATGACATGCAACAAACATCTTCCGGGCTGCAAAACTCATTTTAAAACTCTCAGTTTTATGCCGACTGTAAGTGTATCAGTTGTTGTTTTTTTTTTGACTAACAAGAACACTTATTTTTCTAAATGGTTTACAAAAAATTGAGTTTGATTTTTGTCTGTTTGTTTTACAAGTAACAATTAATAAAAAAGTAACCACTGGGTCACGAGAAGTTAAGGATTATTGTTTGAATCACAGGAAACATTTGATATTGGCACCCTGGGGAGGTGGGGAGGAGTAAATTAATCTGTTTCATTCTTCAACAAACTAAATATGGAAACACAAGTCTCTCTTGACTTCTTGAAATAGAATCCACTGACATGTTTTGTTTTTAATTTGAAACCTATAGTTATTTATAACCGACCTTCACCTTAACATTCCTAATGATTGGTTTATTAGTACCAGGATTGGCAAATGTACAAAGATTATTCTAAAATGAACTGAATACAAAATACTCCTTGACCAACATATCAATTGTAAGGCTTGGATCAGAAGTTCTGAATGTAAGGCGAGGATCAGAAGTTCTGAATGTAAGGCGAGGATCAGACGTTCTGAATGTATAGCGAGGATCAGACGTTCTGAATGTAATGCGAGGATCAGACGTTCTGAATGTAATGCGAGGATCAGACGTTCTGAATGTAATGCGATGATCAGACGTTTTGAATGTAAGGCGAGGATCAGACGTTCTGAATGTAAGGCGAGAATCAGACGTTCTAAATGTAAGGCGAGGATCAGACGTTCTGAATGTATAGCGAGGATCAGACGTTCTGAATGTAAGGCGAGAATCAGACGTTCTGAATGTAAGGCGAGGATCAGACGTTCTGAATGTATAGCGAGGATCAGACGTTCTGAATGTATAGCGAGGATCAGAATTTCCTAAAGTAAGGCGAGGATCAAACTTTCTGAATGATCTTGACAGGTTTGATTCACGCTTCAGTAAACATTATATAAACTAGGTCCTGAATACAACTTCAATACATTCTAATTGACAAAAGCTGACCTAGTTATTAACAAAAATGTTTTAATGTTTTCTCATGTGATAATAATTGATTGTAATTTATTTCTGGTTTTGGTAGTCAAAATTGGTTCGGTCGGCACAAGTCACCCTAACTATTTACCAAGCTCTTTTATCGTTATATTTACCAAAATCTTAAGTCAGAGATTTGTTTACAAACATTGTACACACACACTGCCATACACACAAACACACGCATGTGTTATCAGAAAAGTGTGCATTTTATTGTGAGGGATAGACAAGATCGGTTAGGGCACAGTTTATTGTGAGGTGCACACAAGATCGGTTAGGGCACAGTTTATTGTGAGGGGTAGACAAGTTCGGTTAGGGCACAGTTTATTGTGAGGGGTACACAAGATCGGTTAGAGCACAGTTTATTGTGAGGGGCATACAAGATTGGTTAGGGCACAGTTTATTGTGAGGGGCACACAAGATTGGTTAGGGTACAGTTTATTGTGAGGGGCACACAAAATCGGTTAGAGCACAGTTTATTGTGAGGGGCACACAAGATCGGTTAGGGCACAGTTTATTGTGAGGGGTACACAAAATCGGTTAGGGCACAGTTTATTGTGAGGGGTACACAAAATCGGTTAGGGCACAGTTTATTGAGAGGGGTACACAAAATCAATTAGGGCACAGTTTATTGTGAGGGGTACACAAAATCGGTTAGGGCACAGTTTATTGTGAGGGTACACAAAATCGGTCAGGGCACAGTTTATTGTGAGGGTTACACAAGATCGGTTAGGGCACAGTTTGCGGAAGAAAATAATGCGCTCCTTAAAAGGGAGACATTTTAAAGTATATGAAATAGAAATGTTTGGAGCCCCTATCAATTCCCCCCCCCCAGCCCAAACCTGGCGCGCGCGTCATTAAATTTCACCTCTGGTCCACACAATTGCGTAAACAGTCGTTTGTACCACCTGGTGCCGACTCTAAAAATTCTACCCCATGAAAAAAACGCCATGAGAGTCAAACAACTTGATTTATTTACATGTTTTGAAATTCGCACTTCCGACGTTAATTCTGTGTACACTTTTAAGTATTTATAACAATTTATTGAAATAAATCATGTTTTTGATGTATTGTTATCGCCATTGATGTCTTTGTTAGGTCCATTGATATCTTGGTTATGTCCATTGATGTCTTGATTAGCTCAATTGATGTCTTGGTTAGCTCAATTGATGTCTTGGTTATGTTCATTGATGTCTTGGTTATGTCCATTTATGTCTTGGCTAGCTCCATTGATGTCTTGATTTTTTCGATTTATGTCTTAATTAGCAACCATTGATGTCAATTTAGCTCCACTGATGCCCTGATAAGCTCCATTGATGTCTTGATTAACTCCATTGATGTCTTTGTTAGGTCCATTGATGTCTTGGTTAGCTCAATTGAGTAATTGATTAGCTTGATGTCTTGTTTAGTTCCATTGATGTCTTGTTTAGCTCCATTGATGTTCTATGTATTGACGGGAGTCTCCCATGGAAACAGTTACCATGGTAGGCTACTATGGGGTAGGGGAGTTCGTATTTTGTTAAGCTGTGCGATTAACTGCGTCATACAAATCGGCGAGCGCGCACACATAGACACACACCTACTCATATACACACATACATATATACACACTCACACATATATATGCACACACACACATATATACACACAGACATATATATATATATATATATATATATATATATATATATATATATACAGACACACACTTCCAAGGTCTTCTTGCACACAACCATATTAGTTACCGAACACAGTCTTTAAGCAAATAATATGTCTGTTCTAAGGGCTCTAATATGTCTGGTCTAAGGGCTCTGTTATGTCTAGTCTAAGGGCTCTAATATGTCTGGTCTAAGGGCTCTGATATGTCTGGTCTAAGGGCTCTGATATGTCTAGTCTAAGGGCTCTGATATGTCTGGTCTAAGGGCTCTGATATGATTGGTCTAAGGGCTCTAATGCCAACCAACCCAACAGATAAGTTGTATTCATGTGCTGGAGTCCAACAGTTCTACTTCTAAATATAGCATCCTATCGATCAAAGTATCTATACTTAGCATCAATAAACATTGTAAGCAATGAGTCACAGGAGAGTTCACAGATACATTTGGCGATATTCTTGCATGTATTGAAATAATAAGTGAGATATTTGTGTCCAGTCCTGATATCAGACTGTCTGCACCCCATGAACAATATCACATAAACTTGTATTTTTCCAACGACTAGAGAGCTTTGCTTACTTTACTACACTATAAGATGCGTTAAGAGCCGTGGTAACCTGACCCATATAGTTTGTATTAAAACGCTTCAAATATACCCTTTCTAGAGTCAATATATCCTTTATATAGTCAATATACCCTTCTATAGCCAATATACCCTTTCTAAGTCAATATACCCTTTCTAGAGTCAATATACCCTTTCTAGAGTCAATATACCCTTTCTATAGTCAATATACCCTTTCTAGAGTCAATCTACCCTTTCTATAGTCAATATACCCTTTCTATAGTCAATATACCCTTTCTAGAGTCTCAATATACTTTTACTAGCCTTTTCCATGGACCAACCCCCGCCCACAGAAGGTAAAAAATAAATTATCTCTTATCCATACTAAGTGATATAAGAGAGTTCACTTATTAATTATTGATTTTGAAAAGCCTTAGCACAAATCTAAAATAGACAGTTCGCTCTGCATACAATGCTTAAAGTAAATAAAACACTTGCAGAAAAATTGTACCTTTGTCTGATGAATAAAAAAATATTCTCAGAATAGAAATGAAGAAAACAACCCAGTCACACTGGATTGGCCATGCCTTCAGCAAATGACCAGTCCAGCCACACTGGATTGGCCATGCCTTCAGCAAATGACCAGGCCAGCCACACTGGATTGGCCATGCCTTCAGCAAATGACCAGGCCAGCCACACTGGATTGGCCATGCCTTCAGTAAATTACCAGGCCAGCCACACTGGATTGGCCATGCCTTCAGTAAATGACCAGGCCATTTAAAAAAAAATAACGTCAATCAATGACGCATTGTTTGTTCGGTCATTGACCTCATTTCATCATGAGAGTTCATTCAATATATAGTTCACCTCTGAAATCTTTGGAGACAATCCAAAGATGAGACAAAAGATGGCTGATGTTGTTGCCAGTCTAGTTGGCAATATTTGTTTGGCTTTTCTTTTTTCTCGGTTCGATGGCTGGAGTGTTTTTCAATTATTTCACCATTACGTCATTTGTTTTTTAGGCACGATGAGAAGTGTGATCAATACATCGGCTGTTGAGTTTGATACTTGTCAATGATAAACAACAGAAGAGTTGCCCAGACACAAGCACTTGTAGAATATGTGTCACTTTTTTTTTCATATTTAGACATTTAATTTCACACGATTGTAAACTTGAGTTTTTGTTCAACTTTTACCTTGTTATAATATTGTGTTGCATTATGTCATCATGCTAATTTTAACTTTCTTTCAACTTTTTCACGTCTGATAAATTATTTTCATAGTGTACATCACGTTGTAAAATATACTAACACTAGCAGATGTATTATTTGGTCATTTGGGACAGAGACAGTTGTATTATTAGGTCAATTGGGACAGAGGCAGTTGTATTATTAGGTCATTTGGGACAGAGACAGTTGTACTATTAGGTCATTTGGGACAGAGACAATTCTATTATTAGGTCATTTGGGACAGAGACATTTGTATTATTAGGTCATTTGGAACAGAAACTTCCAGAGATATTTCTGGCCCTAGGCAAAGACTTTCAGAGATGGGACATCTTAGCGGCATATTTTACAGAATGAGCTCTGTGGCAGTGGAGGACATAAACAGTAGCCTAGTCTAACTATATAAAATATAAATGAATGGTTCTAATGAGAGGCTTCTGTTCAGGCTGGCGGACCACAGGGTGGACCAGTCGGGAAGCTTGCTGGCCATTGACCTTTATGGCAGTATCCAGATGTTGAGGGACACAGCGAGTTTGATCTCACGGGTTCTAAGAGACTAAGTTTCAGCCCGCAGTTATCACTGAGAGAGAGAGAGAGAGAGAGAGAGAGAGAGAGAGAGAGAGAGAGAGAGAGAAAGAGAATGAGAGTCTTGGTTTATAAAATCAAACTAATTTAACTTCAAAAGTCTATTTACGATATCTCTATACTTATAAGACGCATTTGTTGTCTGTCTGTCTGTCTGTCTGTTCCCTTATAACTCAAGATCCAGAAAACCAAATAACGTGAAATTTGTTACACATACACATAATTACATGGGGAAGGTAATAGGACATGTTTCGTTTCATCTCGATGGGTAATTTAATTGTAATTAATTATTTTTATTTTAGTATTTTACTATATTAAAGTAATCTTGACGGCGCCATAAATAAAATTCCTCTGTGACGTCATTTCCCGATGATACATTTTTAAAAGAGGGGTAACTTCCGGAAACTCCAATTGTAAACATGGCGAAATCAATAGTCATATCTATTTACCTATCGTTTTATGTATTCAGAAGATTAAAATTAAAGGTGCACTTTAATAAACCGAAATACGTTAATTAAAATGTTTCTGTGACATTATTAACATTATTAATACAATCTCAATGGGTAGTTTAATTGTAATTAGTATTTTTGGTATTTTACTATTCAATGCACAGGGAATTCCCTGTATTCGCGCACCAAGTGAATGTGTAATTTAACGGACGGAGAAGAAAGGGTTAGGGACGGAAAAAAAATATTGTTGTTTTTTTTTCACGCTGCAAGTACCCGGCTTTGTTTATTTAAGAAGCGTAGTTTGACATTTAATTGTACAGAGAGAGGGAGGGGGGAGAGAGATAAAGAGAGAAGGGGGCAGGGAGGGAGAGGGAAGGAGGGGGCAGGGAGGGGAGAGAAGGAGGGAGGGAAAGGGAGGGAGGGAGAGAGGTGGTAGTGAGGGAGATAAAGGGGGAGGGGGAGAGAGGGAGAAAGAAAGGGAGGGAAGGAAAGACAAAGGAAGAGGGAGTAGGAAGGGAGATAGAGGGGAGGGAGGGAGAGAGATAAAGAAAGAGGGAGAGAGAGATAAAGAGAGAGGGGGGAAGGGAGGGAGAGAGAGGAAATGAGGGAGGGGGAGGGAGAGAGAGAAAGAGGGGGACAGAGGGAGACGGGAAATGTGTTCTGTAGAGTGTTGTACATTTCATTACAATATTTGTGTTGTGTTCTGTAGAGTGTTGTAGATTTTATTACAATATTTGTGTTAAATGTGTTCTGTAGAGTGTTGTAGATTTCATTACAATATTTGTGCTAAATGTGTTTTGTAGAGTGTTGTAGATTTCATTACAATATTTGTGCTAAATGTGTTCTGTAGAGTGTTGTAGATTTCATTACAATATTTGTGTTAAATGTGTTTTGTACAGTGTTGTAGATTTCATTACAATATTTCTGTTTAATGTGTTCTGTAGATGGTTGTTGATTTCATTACAATATTTGTGTTAAATGTGTTCTGTAGAGTGTTGTAGATTTAATTACAATATTTGTGCTAAATGTGTTCTGTAGAGTGTTGTAGATTTCATTACAATATTTGTGTTCAATGTGTTCTGTAGAGTCTTGTAGATTTATTTACAATATTTGTGTTCAATGTGTTCTGTAGAGTGTTGTAGATTTCATTACAATATTTGTTTTCAATGTGTTCTGTAGAGTGTTGTAGATTTAATTACAATATTTGTGTTAAATGTGTTCTGTAGAGTGTTGTAGATTTCATTACAATATTTGTGTTCAATGTGTTCTGTAGAGTGTTGTAGATTTAATTACAATATTTGTGTTAAATGTGTTTTGTAGAGTGTTGTAGATTTCATTACAATATTTGTGCTAAATGTGTTCTGTAGAGTGTTGTAGATTTCATTACAATATTTGTGTTAAATGTGTTTTGTACAGTGTTGTAGATTTCATTACAATAATTCTGTTTAATGTGTTCTGTAGATGGTTGTTGATTTCATTACAATATTTGTGTTAAATGTGTTCTGTAGAGTGTTGTAGATTTAATTACAATATTTGTGCTAAATGTGTTCTGTAGAGTGTTGTAGATTTCATTACAATATTTGTGTTCAATGTGTTCTGTAGAGTCTTGTAGATTTATTTACAATATTTGTGTTCAATGTGTTCTGTAGAGTGTTGTAGATTTCATTACAATATTTGTTTTCAATGTGTTCTGTAGATGGTTGTAGATTTAATTACAATATTTGTGTTAAATGTGTTCTGTAGAGTGTTGTAGATTTCATTACAATATTTGTGTTCAATGTGTTCTGTAGAGTGTTGTAGATTTAATTACAATATTTGTGTTAAATGTGTTTTGTAGAGTGTTGTAGATTTCAATACAATATTTGTGTTCAATGTGTTCTGTAGAGTGTTGTAGATTTCATTACAATATTTGTGTTAAATGTGTTCTGTAGATATTATGAAACCTTTTATTGGTATTTCTAAAACTTGTGTATCAGTGATGTATAGTGATGGCCCATGTATCAGTGATGTATAGTGATGGCCCATGTATCAGTGATGTATAGTGATTGCCCATCTATCAGTGATGTATAGTGATGGCCCATGTATCAGTGATGGCCCATGTATCAGTGATGTATAGTGATGGCCCATGTATCAGTGATGTATAGTGATGACCCATGTATAGTGATAGTTTATAGTAAGTAAAATGTGACTCTTCAAGAAGTTTTATTTCAGTTTTTTTTTCAATTATTAAATTACTTTTGATCAGAAAATATTGATACATTGACTTCGGCTTGGCTTGATAGTAATCCACTAAATAAGAAACCAAGTTCATGATTGGCCACTTGATATATATATATATATATATATATATATATATATATATATATATATACATATATATATATATATATATATATATACATTTATTTACATGTATATATTTATATTGTAGATTGGTCTCAGGATGGCGGGAGATGCTGAATTCTGTCTAACTTGACCTACATTTTCTCTGACATCTGCTACACAGAAAATAACTGAACTTTTTTTAAAATGTGGGGTTATCTGAGGTTCACCTATTTCAGGATGAATGACAGAACCAAGTCAATAGTGTGTTGAATGTGGACTTGACCAATGAATGACAGAACTAAGTCAATAGTGTGTTGAATGTGGAAATGACCAATAAATGACAGAACTAGGTCAATAGTGTGTTGAATGTGGACTTGACCAATGAATGACAGAACTAAGTCAATAGTGTGTTGAATGTGGACTTGACCAATGAATGACAGAACTAAGTCAATAGTGTGTTGAATGTGGACTTGACCAATAAATGACAGAACTAAGTCAATAGTGTGTTGAATGTGGACTTGACCAATAAATGACAGAACTAAGTCAATAGTGTGTTGAATGTGGACTTGACCAATAAATGACAGACCTAAGTCAATAGTGTGTTGAATGTGGACTTGACCAATAAATGACAGAACTAAGTTATTTATGTGTTGAATTTGGAACTGACCAAATCAGCGGTGCCAACTGACATTCATTAAGAACCTGTGAACACGAATGTAATACTGCCGATCGTTAAAAAAGATTTAAAACTGAAACACATTTGTTGTACCTGCTGTGTAAACTACATCAATTGTGTAGAGAGTATCTGCCCAGACGGTAGTGACACCTTTGGAGATAGTAAAACATCTTTTGAAATTATGTTTTCAGAATTCCATTAAGACTGGAAACTATCATTGATTGTATGACTAACTTCTTATCTTGTCACCTGTGTGGGTTGACCATTTCTGATTGTCACAAGATTGTCAGTGTCAGAGTATCAATCAAACCATTCAGCCAACGTAGATAGATAACTCAGATAACATCTGTAAACCAATATATGTTTTGTACGTTATACTAGCAACACAAGTATACCAATATATGTTATGTACCTTCTAACAACACAAGTATACAATATATGTTATGTACCTTCTACTAACAACACAAGTATACCAATATATGTTATGTACCTTATACTAACAACACAAGTATACCAATATATGTTATGTACCTTCTACTTACAACACAAGTATACCAATATATGTTATGTACCTTCTACTAACAACACAAGTATACCAATATATGTTATGTACCTTCTACTAACAACACAAGTATACCAATATATGTTATGTACCTTCTACTAACAACACAAGTATACCAATATATGTTATGTACCTTATACTAACAACACAAGTATACCAATATATGTTATGCACCTTCCACTAAAAACAAAAGTATATTAATATATGTTATGTACCTTCTACTAGCAACAAAAGTATACCAATATATGTTATGTACCTTATACTAACAACACAAGTATACCAATATATGTTATGTACCTTCTACTTACAACACAAGTATACCAATATATGTTATGTACCTTCTACTAACAACACAAGTATACCAATATATGTTATGTACCTTCCACTAACAACAAAAGTATATTAATATATGTTATGTACCTTCTACTAACAACAAAAGTATACCAATATATGTTATGTACCTTCTACTAACAACAAAAGTATACCAATATATGTTATGTACCTTCTACTAACAACACAAGTATACCAATATATGTTATGTACCTTCTACTAACAACACAAGTATACCAATATATGTTATGTACCTTCTACTAACAACACAAGTATACCTATATATGTTATGTACCTTCTACTAACAACACAAGTATACCATACCCAAGAAGCCGAACGAACCCGTAACTCGAAGAACTTCGGAAAGTAAAATAATTATTCAAATTTTTGCTTGTTTAGTTGACCATTTCCACAGCATGTGTTCCAAGTACCGACCATGTAAGTTGCAAACACGACTACAGCGGTGTTCCAAGTACCGACCATGTAAGTTGCAAACACGACTACAGCGGTGTTCCAAGTACCGACCATGTAAGTTGCAAACACGACTACAGTGGTGTTCCAAGTACCGACCATGTAAGTTGCAAACACGACTACAGCGGTGTTCCAAGTATTGAATATGTAAATTGCAATTACAAGTAGAGACGCTTTTTAAATTTTAAGTACGAGTCAAGTACAAGTACCTAGTTTAAAACGATCCCCCCTCCTTGTTTTAAATGTAATTTATCGTTGACTTACATTGCAGGATGAGTTCGTTGTAGTACCAACTTGTTTCACTTCCATGATATTTCTATCAACTTATTTCACTTCCATGATATTTCCACCAACTTGTTTCACTTCCATGATATTTCTACCAACTTGTTTCACTTCCATGATATTTCTACCAGCTTGTTGTTTTTTTTTTCATTTCCATGATATTGCTATCGCTGTTGTAATGCACAGTTAATAAAATGAAGATATTGTCTATCAGATGAAGTGTTTTGTCAAAACATGACAACTTTCACAACGCCTCACAGGAGTGGTTACATCAAAGTTGTCCTCAGTGAATTTGTTCCATTGTTCTGTATCATCAATATTCTGATCTGACAAAATTGTTGACACTTCTGTCTACATGTTCAAACAACTCAGCTCTAAAGCTTTACGAATATTAGATGCATTAATTGTTATTATGCAATCTACGATGTTCTTTATTTCGAACAATTCCAAAATACATCTCAGTTTACCTGTTATTCTTTCTCCCATTGAGTTCATTGTATTACGTCACAGTCAAATATAACTGATTTCAGAGATGAGACATTGGATGATTCATCCACATATTGGGCGGTGACACATATGAATGCATACGTTTAAAATCTGACCATAGGTCCACTCTTGTACAATCTGATCATATGTCCACTCTTGTACAATCTGACCATATGTCCACTCTTGTACAATCTGACCATATGTCCACTCTTGTACAATCTGACCAATCTGACCATATGTCCACTCTTGTACAATCTGACCATATGTCCACTCTTGTACAATCTGACCATATGTCCACTCTTGTACAATCTGACCATATGTCCACTCTTGTACAATCTGACCATATGTCCACTCTTGTACAATCTGACCATATGTCCACTTTTCTACAATCTGACCATATGTCCACTCTTGTACAATCTGACCATATGTCCACTCTTGTACAATCTGACCATAGGTCCACTCTTGTACAATCTGACCATATGTCCACTCTTCTACAATCTGACCGTAGGTCCACTCTTGTACAATCTGACCATATGTCCACTCTTCTACAATCTGACCATAGGTCCATTCTTTGATTTATGTTTTTCATGGAAGATATTTTATAAATGAGAGTACCTCTCACAGCCCAGACCATCTTTGGTATTTCACTAGACATTGTTTTGATACACATGTCGCCAACAGACATAGATGCTCTCCAATGTTTGTTTTCCACCTACTAATGGCGAACTATCAGATCTGATGTAATAGAATGTGTATTTACCGTCTGTTGCATATTTTATGGTCCATATCTATTAATAGGACTGGATCATCCAACGATTTGTTTTTCATCTACATTGAAAATTTTGTGAGGATTGCACAATATTCAGCGTGTCTGGAGTTGAATGTAAATTTCATTTACGTGAGTCAAAATAATTAATTGTATTTTATAAACGTGATTAATAAAATTCCACAGGTAATTAATAATAATCATTGGCGACGATCAAGAAAGACTTTGTTTATTTGTCTTCCTACCAAAGAGTAAGACTATCGATTTGAAATATAAATAATTGTTTGCTGTTGTTTAAACTTTAGAGGATAAAAGATAATTTTATCACGTTAATTTATTTGTAGAATTTCTCAAACATTCTGTATTTTATTGTTGTAGATTTGCCTCAGGCCTTGTCAAGTGTAAGGCTAAATTATAATCTAATAAATGTGTTTGTTAAGTCAAGGGCGTAGCCAGAATTTTGTTTTGGGGGTGGGGGCTGTGCGGTTTGGGGTGGTGTCACATTCTGTGCATTGGTTAATGAAATCAAGCCAAACCATGTCTACATTGCCCCATCACCCAAGGGGGAGATAATATATAGGATAGACAAAGGCTTTGTTTTCCCAGGTGTTCGCACTGTGGTCAGTCTGTCTAGCATCCACTATCACTGAAAGTCACCTGGGAAGGTAAAGTCTATAGGGAAAGTAATCTGTGACCTTGTTATATTCAAGCGAGAGGGGCGAGAGAGGAGTGTCCCTTTATCTCCCCTTTATCTTGAAGGTTGGAACTGTCCACGAGTGAGGGGGCAGAAGATCACGCACGATGAGCCATACCCGGCTCGCTTCCCATTGGTCAGCGAAGTCGCTCTCGTGCGAGAGCGGATGTGCGTGGCGGAACTTCCGGGCAGTTGGCGTGGGTCATTTAGTCAGCGTTGGTCAGTCGAGGAAGCCCGAGGTGCGGTAAACCAGTCTGGGCTGGTTTCGACCGGCCAAGCACTGAGTTCTTGTGAGAACTGCCCACCTCAGGTAACTCGGTTTAATATACTTGATTTAATGTATATTTGTTTTGTAGTATCCGATTAAGCTACTGCCCTTTTCAGGGCAAGCTGATGTCCATTCCTTTGGATGTAAATACATATGTTTTGTAATGTATTTTACATTTTGAGTTTGTGCTCAATTTATCGTTGTGTTGTGCGTCCTGTGTAACCACGTGGCTGGGACAAATATAAATGCTGGCCAGAACTCAGTAGGTGATCATACCAATAGACAACGACCGCAGGGACCCCGCAAGGGGACCTTGACAGCTGGGGGGGGGCTGTGCGGAGAGTTTTATATAAGAAAAAATTTGAACGCAATGATATAGAAGTATATTTTATTATAGAATTTAATTTTAGAATTAATTTGGGGGGGGGGCTGCAGCCCCCTAGCCTCCCTCGGCTACGGCTTTGTGTTAAGTTATCAATAAGTTAAAAAAAAATCAACATGATATGTGGGAAAAAATGACAAAAAAATCTTTTTAAAAATATTACTTAACAGATACGTACTAAGTGTTATATATAGGAATTATAGAGATAAAATATATCCCCTCGTCGTAAAGTAAAGTTCCCTTCTTAGCCCTAAAGGACCATCGGGGCAGATGAAGTGTAGAAATCATCTGTTTCTATAACCTCTGCATATGAAGGGATTGTATGGTTAGCACAACGCCCAGCCGCCTTTACTTCCCCAACTTAAAGTCAGGTACCTATTTAAAGCTGGGTGGACTTATGGGACGACTTTGCACCAAATTTCACCTGGAAAAATTCCAAGGGCCTCACCGAGGATCGAACCCAGGACTCTCAGATTGACAGTCAAGTATCTACACCACTTGGCCATCCGTCCCACCTCCCCTCGTCGCACTAATACTGAAATCTAAAGTAAACCAGACTTTTTTAATTATGCTGTCTTCATAAAATTTTAGTTAAAAGTTTAATTTCGAATATTTCACAGAATAAAAAAATGTACACCATGTTTTGTTTCATGATCTAAGTGAAAGTGTTATCTATATATATGTATAGTGTTATATATATATATGTAAAGTGTTGTCTATATATATGTATAGTGTTATCTATATATATGTATAGTGTTATCTATATATATGTATAGTGTTATCTATATATTTGTATAGTGTTATCTATATATTTGTATAGTGTTATCTAAATATGTATAGTGTTATCTATATATATGTATAGTGTTATCTATATATATGTATAGCTAGCTACACAATAATAGGGATGGGTTAGTGGAGTCCAATCAAATGATATTAGTGGAGGAATGAGCTAGATGGAGTTAGATGTGTCAAGTTGGGTACAACACCAGATAACTAAAATTCTTCGTTGCATGGTGGAGGGGGAGTATTTTTTTACACGTCTGACGTATATCTAGAAGATCGGCGCTGAACATTATGTGGAGGTGAAACACATCTACATTACAACTAGTTATTGCTAACTAGAATAGGAAATGGAGTTCTAAGTTGCTGTATGTCTAAGCTAGATGGAGAACAGGATCATGTGATAACATAACCGTCGTCCTACACTCAATAAATAGATCATACTTTAGTACGCACTGCATCTAGTTCGTGTATGTTTCAGTTAAATTTATAAATATGTTTTCATTTTTACAATAAAATTATTTTTGTCCTTTTTTTAGACCCGAAGGGAAAGGGAGGGGGGACCTAACGCAGCGGTTCTCAGACCTTTTTATGACTGTACCCCAAATGGATTGAAAGTCTGTCAGCAGGTACCCCTCATACGTAAGTTCGCGCATATACTTTTTTCATAATGAAATGTGTTTACCTTTCTAATGCGATACATGGACACGTGACTTAGTGATCTGTCAGGCAGCAAACTGGCAACCTTCTTCAAACTTTTTGTGATTTTAAACGAAAATTATAAGTCGCTGCTTTCCCCTGCATAACATTTCCCGTAACCCGTGAGGTACGCATACCATCGATTGAGAACCGTTGACTTAATGTATGAAGTAAAGCATCTGTAACAACATGTTTGGTTTTTTACACACTGGTTTTGGTATTGTCAGCAGGGAAATATTCCATTTATTTGACATTGAAAAGAATGACACTTAGTAAAGACAGATGTTCAAAAAAGGTTT
Source organism: Bulinus truncatus (assembly GCA_021962125.1). Lineage (NCBI taxonomy): Eukaryota > Metazoa > Mollusca > Gastropoda > Planorbidae > Bulinus > Bulinus truncatus. The sequence continues at coordinate 696,334 of JAGDYQ010000280.1, read as the reverse complement.
ATAAAGGGTCATCCATCTGGGACATCAACTAATTTAAGCAAGTTTTAGACTGCTACAATAATACAGAATACACTGTACAATAAAATGACAATTGCACGTTTAAAACATTGTACTTTGTATTTTTACATGAATGCATTACGAACATCATGGGGGCACAGGATGACAGAGTTGTGGGCCCCAGAAAAAGGGAATTATAGTTTTATGGGGGACATTCTCAAAAATTATGAGGGAATACATTTATTAGTTAAAGGCCATCAAATTAATCATAAGTTGTCTCCCCTGTTTTATAATACACACACACACATTTTATGTTGCTGGCTATAAATTATAATTGAAAATAACAACAACCCAGAATTACAGAGTTGTACATGAGTACATGTCAGTTTAAAGGATGTATTACTTTATAAACACAATTTAAATTTAATATAACATTAGAATTTCAATTCATGAACAAACCAACAATTTATTTTCTAGAAAGCAGACTATTGTTGACGTCTACTTCCTACATCTCCTCCCCCCCCCCACCCTCCCCCCATACTGCTCACATAATAAATGACGACAACTTACAAATGGTGGTCGTTTGAAATTTTTTTTTTACTTGTTGTTTGAGAAGTGAAGGTTATGTTGAAAGTAAACATCTCATAGCAGTGGTCCTTAAATTGTGAAGTGCCTGAGTCTATTTGAAGTGGGTCGTCAAACTCTTCATACTTGATCTATCAGAAACCTATCCATCTATCAGTGTTGTGTAGAGAGCTAAGGGGTCATCGGGGCAGATGCAGTGTAGAATTCATCTGTTTCTATAACCTTGGCATGTGAAGGGATTGTGTGTTTAGCACGACGCCCAGCCGCATTTATTTCCCCAACATAAGTCAGGTACCCACATAAAGCTTGGTGGACCTTATATGTTTGTCTTTTGAAATTGTTGATGTGCCCTTGTGATATTTTCATATTTGTCTGTTGATATTGTTGATGTGTACATGTGATATATTTAGATGCTACTTTAATCTGAGCACATCTATAGATAAACCAGCACTTGTTTACTGGAAGTAATAAATAGAGTCTGGTTGTAGCCATTAATACATTTTTGGTCCAATTTATCTGACTTATATGGCTGATGTATAATTCAGGAAACAGGCAGCTGAGCAATGGAACTCAGACATTAATATCCCATTACTATTGAGATATCTCTCATAGCTATGTTCAGTACTATATAGATATCTCGCTATTTTCAGCACTATAGAGACAGTTTAACATCACACTTTGGCTCAAAGGGTTCAAAATTTCTGAGTAGCAGCTAAATATCACAATTTTGGATGGTAAATTGTGATATTACCCATATTACAATAGAAAACAATAATTTGAATTTAAAAAAAAAGTAAAATTAAAAAGTAGAGGACATTAAAATACTAACTGCACCCAGGCGGTGGATATGTTAGGAGTGGCACTGTATAGACTCCCACGGTCAGTAGAAATAACTCCCATTACTTTATAGAGTTAACTAAGTTCAATAGTTTATAAGAAATCTTCTTTAAGAAAAATGAATGCAACTAAACAGAGTTAATAGAAGGTGAAAAAGACCAACAGATATTCCAGTACACAGCAACACCTTGGGTTACGAACAATGCGGATCACAAAAAAAGCGGATTACATGAAACAAATTGAATTTTTTCGTCTCGGATAACGAACAGTATCACGGGATACGAACTAAGACCCAAAGAAAGCAAGGTTTGTCGTTGGAGAAAAACTTTCTACATATGTGTTCCCTCCCCCCTTTTTTTCATAATACTGTGTAACAGTGTACCCCCAGTAAAAAAAATGTTTCCAATAGGTTTTTTACGGTCATATTTTCCCTCATTTTATTGTTTCCAAGTTAGTGCAAGTTTACCAGATGTTCTCAGCACGTAAAATCTCCAAACTATATGCGTACACAGGGATACACGTACTATAGTTTGGGACACACTGTCTAACAGGACAAACGAATAACAAGAAGTACAAGTAAAGACATGGAGCAGTTCTCCTATGATGAGGAGCTAGTGGCCGTTTCCCACCAAGTGGGCAGACCCGAAGACATTGTAAATCATTATCAGAAAAAAACAATTGCCGCTAACAGGACAGTAGACATCGAGAATGATGGCGCAAGGCTAACTTATAAAATATTCTCCAGCAAAAGACACGACAAATTTCTGTTGATAGTTTCTAGTGCAGTAAGATTCACAGTCGGCTGTCAAGAAACAGCGACAATAAACTTCTGGAACTATTTCAGACATGCAGCAATAAAAAAGGGTATTAATTTCCCATGATTATTTTTTAAGAAGTTTACATGTACACGAAATATTTAGAGCATTTTCGAACAAAAAATGCTCTATTGTCCCCGTTTTGTCTGTCTGTCTGTCCGTCTGTCCGTCATCACCCAAGATCTCAACAACCATAAGTCCTAGACCCATGATGTATATATCATTTTGTAGGTCTTGGCCTGCCAAAAAATGACTTTTTTCCATTGCGCGATCTGACCTCTGAGGGCCGTAAAAGGAGGCTTATAAAGTACCGTTTTTTACTATATAAGCTATATTAATAAAGGAGTGCTATATCTCAGCAACTATAAGTCCTAGACCCATGATGTATATATCATTTTGTAGGTCTTGGCTTGCCATGTGTACATCAAAAGTTTTTGCGATAGGACCTCTCAGGGCCGGGCTTCAGGGCTCCTAAAGGGCTTATATATTATATATACACCTTGTACGTTCAATAACCCGTTCATTTGGTGCGAAATACTGCAGCACGTAGTTTCACCAAGATTTATTAAGAAACTCATCAAATGAAATAATAAGCTTCTGTTCTGAGTTTAACTGAAAGTATCAGAGATATGCAACAATTGACGGAGTTTTCGGACGATTAAATGACTATAATTTCGAATGTTTTCAATTATGAGTCCTATTTCAGTAACCACAAACCACTTGTAGTTAGATTTAAGAGACAATAATTTTTTTTCAAATATAAAGAAACGTCTTTATAATATTTTTTTTTACAGATATATGCATTACACAATTGAATTTATAAACATTTCCAAAATTTACAAATATTTACTGAAAGTAAATTACGTACTGATACATAACAAGAAAATGCGCTAACACGTCCTGTGTCCAGAATGGAACAGGCTTAATTGCTTGTTTTTTTATTTTCATTTACACGTAATATATATATATTATACATATATTTGGTTGTTTTCTTGCTCTAAATTTAATTAACTTATTGTCCGCGTTTCTTCAGGAACACGAACTGTTGTTAATAAAAATGTTTGAGTTTGTTTCCCTTTTATTAAAACCTGTTTTCAGAAGAAATCAATTGGACTCTAAAAATAGAGGCTTGCACTAATATGAATTCATTTAATATGCGCGATCCAAAAGAAAAAAAAATGAAAAACCAGACCTGGTAGAAACGAAGAGTTTCCTGTTTTAGCTCCATGTTAAAATAAACACTTATACATTTATATTTTGAAATTTTTAGTAAAAAAAGGTTTAATTAATATTTGATGTGCACTATGTCTCAAAATATTGCCTTGGGCGAGTTGTAGATGGAACCCCACTAATACCATTCATTCTTCTAAATATTTCTTTGCTATTTTTAGCATGCTAAGTTCTCTAATTGTCCAATAAACCCTCGTTATACAACATACATCTACTAACATACACCTCCCTATACAACATACATCTAATAACACACACCTTCCTATACAACATACTTCTACTAACATAGTCCAGCCCTATACAACATACTTCTACTAACATGGTCCGTCACTATACAACATACTTCTACTAACATAGTCCATCACTATACAACATACTTCTACTAACATGGTCCATCACTATACAACATACTTCTACTAACATGGTCCATCACTATACAACATACTTCTACTAACATAGTCCATCACTATACAACTTACTTCTACTAACATGGTCCATCACTATTCCCCCATTGTAATTAAAACAGAATCTCCAACTCCAAAGCTATGATTCGTTTGAAAATGTGAACGAAAATATTCATTTATACTCTTTTAGGTGAAATATTCAAAATGTCAAAAACTTGTCGAAATCATTTAAAGAAGAGTAAAACTGAGATATTATGCCCATACATAATGCAACATTTTAATAAATACTACTGTACTCAGTGTTTGTACCTAGCGGATGTACCCTGCAAAACATCAGCACAGTTCAACTATATAAGTATATGGTTCTATTTATTTTATGTTATGAACTAAATTGAGAATTTCTTTAGTTCATTTGTATCCCCTCTAGAAACCTAAAGGATAAATCAGAAGAATAAAAGTTTACAAAAAAGTTTTTTTTTTTTAAATAACCGTCAATGTGATTGGAACAACAGCTGACTGATGTCACATTTTGACACCTAGACTAAGTGTCAGTCTTACACAAAGTCACTCGGTCTTACATAGTACATTTAACATTAACAATAATAAAACAAGCAATTAAGCCTGTTCCATTCTGGACACAGGACGTGTTAGCGCATTTTCATGTTATGTATCAGTACGTTTGTTAGCTTTCAGTAAATATTTGTAAATTTTGGAAATGTTTATAAATTCAATTGTGTAATGCATATATCTGTAAAAAAAATATTATAAAGACGTTTCTTTATATTTGAAAAAAAATATTTTCTCTTAAATCTAACTACAAGTGGTTTGTGGTTACTGAAATAGGACTCATAATTGAAAACATTTGAAATTGTAGTCATTTAATCGTCCGAAAACTCCGTCAATTGTTGCATAGCTCTGATACTTTCAATTAAACTCAGAACACAAGCTTACTATTTCATTTGATGAGTTTCTTAATAAATCTTGGTGAAACTACGTGCTGCAGAATTTCGCACCAAATGAATGGGTTATTGAACGTACAAGGTGTAGAATGGGGCTATATATATAATATATAAGCCCCTTAGGAGCCATGAAGCCCGGCCCTGAGAGGTCCTATCGCGAAATGAACTTTTGATGTACACATGGCAGGCCAAGACCTACAAAATGATATATACATCATGGATCTAGGGCTTATGGTTGCTGAGATATAGGGCGCTCCTTTATTAATATAGCTTATATAGTAAAAAACGGTACTTTATAAGCCCCCTTTTACGGCCCTCAGAGGTCAGATTGCAAAATGAACTTTTGCTGCACACATGGCAGGCCAAGACCTACAAAATGATATATATATATATATCATGGGTCTAGCACTTATGGTTGTTGAGATTTAGGGTGATGACGGACAGACAGACAGACAGACAAAACGGGGACAATAGAGCATTTTTTTTCGAAAATGCTCTAAAAATTAATATAAGCAATATATACTTTAAAAAAAAAACTATTCTGATAACTTATACATTTATCCAAATTTCGTACATTTTGCAGATTATAGTAATTGTTAAATGTTTTATTTTTTTATATTTATTTTTTAGTAAGATTTGCAGCAATTTAAGTATGATGAGCCACATAAGTATGATGAGCCACATAAGTATGATGAGCCACATAAGTATGATGAGCCACATAAGCATGATGAGCAACATAAGTATGATGAGCCACATAAGTATGATGAGCCACATAAGTATGATGAGCCACATGAGTATGATGAGCGATGTTTTCATTGCCAGAGAAGTTCAGATTACTCCAATGACTTTTATTTGAAGATTTTAAAATGCTATGTGTTGAATACAAATAAAAATTACATTATAAAAAGATATTTTATAAAAAAAACAACTTTTTTCTTGCGTACTAAATAGCAGAAAATAATTTCTCAATAAATTGGTAACATGGTAAAAGTAATAGTCTTTATAAGAGCTTCCGATTTTTATAAAAACGAAAAACGTTGTAATGTATGTAATTTTTATTTTCTACTTTTTAGTTAAAATATTTTTTTTTAATCAATACGAAGAGTTAAAAAAATGTTGATATAAGACAGACCCGATTAAACTATATATGGTTCTGCTCGAACATTTCGAAGAGCTCTGACGTCACACGTCAGGCGCAGTAGAGTATTCTTTCTTAAGCCACGATAATTTTATTTTCGAAAAATACTTAAGAAACTCATCAAATCATAATGAAATAGCAAGAATATTGCATTGTCATCGGGTTCTGAGCTATATTGAAAGTATCAGAGCTATAGTTTTTCGGAAAGTGGTCTAAAATTGGTGCCAAATTCTGTTATTGTATTCTATATTTAGCATCAGTAATTTCCCTTGATTTAGACAAGGCTGTGACCTATTCGCCATACATATTTAATTTTATTTATTAAGAAACTCATCAAATCATAATGAAAAAGTAAGAATATTGCATTGTCATCGGGTTTTGAGTTTTATTGAAAGTATCAGAGCTATAGCTTATCGGACAGTGGTCTAAAATTGGATTGCAAAATTCCTCGGACAAACACACAAATAAACACACAAACAGACAAGAAGTGAAGTTAAGAAAAACGTTGTAATAAAAGAGCTAAAATTTGCATTTTAATGTTTCACTAATTTTAAATATTTTAGACTGTACGTATCATATTTAAGACCACAGAAACTATTTAAAACTGTACATTTTTTAAAAACATTGATCGAATTGAGATGCTGGAAAGCAGCCATTAAAATTTAAACAGGAAACAGTATTCTTGCTTTCGATCTTCAGCAGACGGACGTGAAGCGATAAATATTACCATAGATTTTACATTAAAAAATACTAACCCGACTAATCAGCATTTACATATAATGTCACATGTATGTGTGTTGAGTCTTATTGAACAGCTTTAACTTATTTTGATATATATATATATATATATATATATATATATATATATATATATATATATATATATATATATATATATATATATATATTAGGGTTGCCCAAAAAAAAGTGAATTTTTTTTAAAATTTTCTTTGATTTAAATCCCACATTTGATTACCACAAAAAAGTAGTCAGAAATATAACATTTCATAATTTTCAGATGAAATTTAGAGGTTGCACGAGCTCTCTGCAAATTTAGGTATGTTCTCCATTTACCACATTTTATCCCAAATATTGATGAACCTAATTAAAGTCTGATTTGTTCTTTGATGTTTATAATGTGTAACTGTTTAATATTTATGTTGGTTGCAAATGTTGCCCTTATTGCACTCAATGTCTATTTGCACTTATTGACATTAATATTAATAATGAACGGAAAGCTAAGGGAAAAGAGAGATCAGAGAGGTTATTGCAAAAAGTGAAAAATGACCATGGAACTCTTAAAGTTCTTAAATGTTGCAATTTTCTTCTGACAGCAGTTCAGATGAAAGGGTCACTGTAGAAAATGAACTCGGTGAAGAATTTTTTATTAGTGCATCACAGAAACGAAGAAACTGTGCAGAAACTGCAACAAAGTCTGTTCTGTCCAAAGATGTTGCTGCATTAGATAGATCACAATTTAGTGATCGTACAGCAGTCCATTTACTAGCTCATTCTCTTGGTCACGAAGTACTGTACAGCGTTAGAGAGCTGAGATTAGGAAAGAAACAGCACATGGAGTTAAAGAAGTGTTTGATCCACAAGTACCATTAACTGTACATTGGGATGGAAAATTGCTTCCAGATCTCACAGCCAGGGAGAATGTTGAGAGATTGCCAGTGATTGTAACAGGACTGCAAATAGAATGCTTGCTAGGTGTACCAAAATTGGCTTCAGGGACAGGTGACAGTCAAGCTTAAGCTGAAGTTGAATGTCTGAAGGACTGGGAAATTTGTGAAAAAGTAGTAGCATTAAGTTTTGACACAACAGCAAGTAACACTGGGGATTCCAAAGGGGCATGTGTTTTAATTGAAAAGCTGCTTGAAAAAAGTCTTATTCATCTTGCTTGCCGACACCATATGATGGAAATTGTTCTGGAAAAAGTGTTCACCGCATTGAAGACAAGTGGGCCCTCATCTGGACCTGATATTTCACTTTTCAAAAGATTTAAAGAGCAGTGGCATTTTATGGAGAAGGGATCCTATGATACTGCAGATGGGATGACTGAAGTAGACCTTTTCAAAGAGAGCACATTGCAGTTTGCAAATGACAATCTTCAAATTCGTCAACCTCGAGATAATTACAGAGAATTTTTGGAACTGGCTGTCATATTTCTTGGAGGAACACCACCACGTGGGATTCATTTCCATGCTCCAGGTGCTATACACAGAGTACGTTGGATGGCAAGAATAACTTATTGCTACAAGATGTAGATTTTTAAGAAGCTTGAGCCTTCTAAAGAACAAGGACTGTTTCAGTTCCTCCATTTTGTTTCCAATACTTCTATGAAACTGTGGTTTCAAGTCCCACAGACAGCAAGGGTGCCATCAAATGACCTACAATTTCTGAAGGATTTAGAAAAATATAACTCCGTTAATTCAGTTATTGGAAAAGCAGCAAAAAAAGCTTTCAGTCGACATTTATGGTATCTAAGTGAAATTACAGTGGGCCTCGCTTTTTTTGATGAAAATATTGATCCAAAGCAAAAGGTTCAGATGCTTAAAAAATGCAAGAAAAACCCGGATCTACAAATCGAGCTCAGCGTCTTGATTCCACTGGATTCTATGCAGACCAGCCCATCAGCTTCTTTGTTACAAACGATACAAAGGCATTTTTCTCCATTCTTGTTTTGCCACATTCAATCCTGGAGATGTCCCCTGAAACATGGAGCAGCAACAATGAATACAAACATGCAGAAAAGGTTGTAAGCAATTTGAAAGTTGTTAATGACACAGTCGAAAGAGAGTGAAACTGATTCAGGATTTAGTACCAAATCAATGTTTTCATTGCCTTTCATGATTGTATTCATTTTTTCAGAAAACACTTTTTTTTCTGGCAGAAAACAATGCAGGCCTTAAATTTAGAAAAATCGAAAAAAAATTTTTTGGGCCACCCTAATATAGATATATATAATGTGTGTGTGCAATATATATATATATATATAGCAAAATATGTTACAGCTGTTAAAGAGGACTCAACATATATAGATATATGTGTGTGTGTGTGAGTTTGTTAAGTCTTATTGAACAGCTCCAAACTATGTTGCTATTAGTCAGAAGACGACCCCTTGTACCAGCCATCTATTAATACAGTTATCGTATCCTCATTCCATCTTTACGCTCCCTCCAAGATATCATTCATCGAGCTTATTAAGTACAGTAATCAGCTGGGACCATACAGAAGTAATCAGCTGGGACCATACAGATGTAATCAGCCGGGACCATACTGATGTAATCAGCCGGGACCATACAGACGTAATCAGCCGGGACGATACTGATGTAATCAGCCGGGACCATACAGACGTAATCAGCCAGGACCATACAGATGTAATCAGCTGGGACCATACAGAAGTAATCAGCTGGGACCATACAGAAATAGTCAGCTGGGACCATACAAAAGTAATCAGCATAAAAACATTACTTCCCAGGATCACTGATGTGAGAACCACTGCATTACACAAGCGGTGCCAACAAAAATGACCTTCAAGTTTGTGTTTACAAGTAAGTTGATCTGTCTGACCTAGTTGTTTATTTTTTTAATGCCTTCACCCGAAACTTGACATTGAGAGAGCTGATGGACAGGGAGGGGGGAAGGGTAAGGACATGTTATTTATATTAAGATCAGGGAAACAGCGAGAAATGTTCAGTGTATTGATCAGTTGTAGGATTGGCTTCAGTCATGTGTTCGATAGAACATTCGAACTCATGTTGGAATTGACCTCTTGTTGTTATTACAATACTACAAGTACTTGTTGACTAAATCGTTTAGACATTGTTAGTACACGATGAATTAATGCAAACATATATTACTTAATATTTTCTCAATATAAACTACAAATGCAATGGCATACATTTAAAATGACATACACTTAGAATGACAACAGATAAATTCAAATCTTTCTTAGTCCTAATTTGACAGAAAAAACTTCACTTTGACCAGTTCTCGTTAACTCTGTGGCTCAAATATTTCACACCAATAAAGTTATTCATAATGTATTTGTTAGCAAACTGTAAGCCGTTTTGGACACTAACTTTTTTTTAAACTTAACTTGAAATAATTTTGAAGAAATTCTTAACAAAATAATTTAAACTGTCTTCTTGTTGTCATCATTATATTTCTTTTGTTCTACAGCCTATGTAGGAATCTGGTCTATTGCACCACTACTCTCTACAGCCTATGTAGGAATCTGGTCTATTGCACCACTACTCGCTACAGCCTATGTAGGAATCTGGTCAATTGCACCACTACTCTCTACAGCCTATTTAGGAATCTGGTCTTTTGCACCACTAATCGCTACAGCCTATGTAGGGATCTGGTCTTTTGCACCACTACTCGCTACAGCCTATGTAGGAATCTGGTCTATTGCACCACTACTCGCTACAGCCTATGTAGGAATTTGGTCCATTGCACCACTACTCGCTACAGCCTATGTAGGAATCTGGTCTATTGCACCACTACACTCTACAGCCTATGTAGGAATCTGGTCTAAAACAACAATACTGTCAACTTTTTCTGATCCAAGGCAGTTTTACTCCACTTTTAAAAAAAAAATCCCTTAAACGATTGAACACATCTACAGAAGTCAAACATCCTTTCTGTGGGCTTATAGACTTGGTGGCGCCCATCTCCTCTCCAAGTCTGTGGAGAATATTTTTGGCTTTACCAGGAATTAAACAATGTGTCCTGAACTATTTCCTAGTTGTTGCCTCCTGAATTATTTCCTAGTTGTTGCCTCCTGAATTATTTCCTAGTTGTTGCCTTCTGAATTATTTCCTAGTTGTTGCCTCCTCAATTATTTCCTAGTTGTTGCCTCCTGAAATATTTCCTAGTTGTTGCCTCCTGAACTATTTCATAGTTGTTGCCTCCTGAATTATTTCCTAGTTGTTGCCTCCTGAATTATTTCCTAGTTGTTGCCTCCTGAACTATTTCCTAGTTGTTGCCTCCTGAACTATTTCCTACTTGTTGCCTCCTGAACTATTTCCTAGTTGTTGCCTCCTGAAATATTTCCTAGTTGTTGCCTCCTGAACTATTTCCTAGTTGTTGTCTCCTAAACTATTGTTGTCTCTTGAATTATTTCCTAGTTGTTGTCTACTGAACTATTTCATAGTTTTTGTCACCTAAACTATTGTTGTCTCTTGAATTATTTCCTAGTTGTTGTCTACTGAACTATTTCATAGTTGTTGTCTCCTAAACTATTGTTGTCTCTTGAAATATTTCCTAGTTGTTGTCTCCTGAATTATTTCCTAGTGGTTGTCTCCTGAACTATTTCCCAGTTGTTGCCCCTGAACTATTTCACAGTTGTTGTCTCCTGAACTATTTCCTAGTTGTTGCCTCCTGAAATATTTCCTAGTTGTTGTCTCTGAACTATTTCATAGATGTTGTTTCAGACCTGTTTATCCCTTAAAAATTCATTTTTTCCATAAAAACAATCGTTTAAAATTAATTAAATGAATAATTGAGTTATGTTAAAGTTTTATATTTCAACGGCTAAATAAATTCAGAAAGGTTTACATGGATATATAAACTTTAAGTAAACTAATTATAGGCTTACACGATTATTTAAATTTAAAAGGAAGCTAATTATAGGCTTACATGATTATATACTATAGAAGATATGTATAGGCTAACAAGAATATTTAAATTTAATGGAAGCTTTTTATTTAAACTCGAAATTCGGTTATCATAGACGATTTTGCCGACTCTCCGTGGACGCTGCCCGAAGATTTGCATTCTGTTGAGCCATAGTACAGCTCGGCCATATATATATATATATATATATATATAATCCAATACAGTTACTAATGTGTATTTCAAGTCATCGGAAGGTAAATACTGCTTCGACAATGTCGTGAAGTAGAAACATGACCACAATGTACATATTACGCTACTCCACCATGTTTATATTAAGCAAATCCACCATGTTTATATTAAGCAACTCCACAATGTATATATTAAGATACTACACAATGTATATATTAAGATACTCCACCATGTGTATATTGAGATACTCAACCATGTATATATATTAAGCTACTCCACAATGTGTATATTAAGATACTCCACCATGTGTATATTAAGATACTCCACCATGTGTATATTGAGATACTCCACTTTGTGTATATTAAGATACTCCAACATGTGTATATTAATATACTCCACCATATGTATATTAAGATACTCCACCATGTGTATATTGAGATACTCCACTTTGTGTATATTAAGATACTTCAACATGTGTATATTAATATACTTCACCATATGTATATTAAGCAACTCCACCATGGATATATTAAGCAACTCCATCACGTGTATATTAAGCAACTCCACCATGTATATATTAAGCTACTCCACCATGTATATATTAAGATACTCCATCATGTGTATATTAAGATATTCCATCACGTGTATATTAAGATACTCCATTTTGTGTATATTAAGCTACTCCACCATGTATATAATAAGATACTCCACCATATGTATATTAAGATACTTCACCATGTGTATATTGAGATACTCAACCATGTTTATATTAAGATACTCCACCATGTATATATTAAGCAACTCCACCATTTGTATATTAAGCAACTCCACCATGTATATATTAAGCAACTCCACCATGTATATATTAAGCTACTACACCATGTTTATATTAAGATACTCCACTTTGTGTATATTAAGATATTCCACCATGTATATATTAAGCTAATACACCATGTATATATTAAGATACTCCACTTTGTGTATATTAAGATACTCCACTTCGTGTATATTAAGATACTCCACCATATGTATATTAAGATACTCCACCATGTGTATATTGAGATACTCAACCATGTATATATTAAGCAACTCCACCTTGTATATATTAAGCTACTACATCATGTATATATTAAGATACTCCACCATGTGTATATTGAGATACTCAACCATGTATATATTAAGCAACTCCACCATGTATATATTAAGCTACTACATCATGTATATATTAAGATACTCCACCTTATGTATATTATGATACTCCACTTCGTGTATATTAAGATACTCCACCATGTGTATATTAAGCTACTCCACCATGTATATATTAAGCAACTCCACAATGTATATGTTAAGATACTCCACCATGTGTATATTAAGATACTCCACTTTGTGTATATTAAGCTATTCCACCATGTGTATATTAAGATACTCCACTTTGTGTATATTAAGCTACTCCACCATATGTATATTAAGATACTCCACAATGTGTATATTGAGATAATCAACCATGTATATATTAAGCAACTCCACCATTTATATATTAAGCAACTCCACCATGTATATATTAAGCAACTCCAACATGTATATATTAATATACTCCACCATGTGTATATTAAGCTACTCCACTTCGTGTATATTAAGATACTCCACCATGTATACATTAAGATACTCCACCACGTGTATATTAAGATACTCCACCACGTGTATATTAAGATACTCCACCATGTATATATTAATATACTTATTGTTATAATCAGTTTAGGCTAGAGAATTTACAGTTGGCACAGTGATGGTTTTAATTATCTGGCCACTTAGCTTAGCGGAAGTAAAAATATTAGTTTTAGGCAGAAGAGATATATTTGAGTAGAGAACAGACGATAATAAGGAGACGATAGATTTGGTAGAGAAAAGTAGGCGGACTTGATTCCTCATCTCACATCATTTTTATACCTTGTATGTATTTTCGTGAATAAGAATAAATAAACACACATATATATATATATATATATATATATATATATATATATTTATACAACCAAGTCTACTCAGTGCTTTATACATGTAGTTCGTCTTATATATATATATATATATATATATATATATATATATATATATATACATTAATATATAAATGTGGATACAAGATATAATTTAATATACCCAAGTCAGTCAACAAGAATAACTCCGAAGAGACAGAATTATATAATATACCAGTCATATAAATATACACTTACCAGAAGCAGTAGTGCCACGGAAATAATATATATATATATATATATATATATATATATATATATATATTATACATACAACTGATCTACACAAAAACGTAACCATGACATAATGGTCGGCAGCGGTGGAGGTTCTTTAGAAAACATAACTGTGTTGCATAAGTAGTTTTAATGTAATCAAGACGAATGTTGGCACACTGGAAGATTTACAAGATCTACAAGTTCCTGATTTCTTTTATAGACTGTTCCATCTATTAATATACAGTCAGTACTTATACCTGCATTGCTTCATTTTCTGGACATTATATTTTTACATCATTTACTACTGTTGAACCATCGCTACAATAGTAAATCCATAAGATCATTTACATCAGTTCTTTTTACTAAATCCCCGTGTGGGTGAAAAAGAAGGTGAGCCGAAAAATTAGCAGACCTTACCGAGAATTGTAGGCCAAGCAGACCAAACCGTACCAGGAGAGCCATGAAATGACTACACTCTGACCTTACCTATTTACATCAACCAGAGAAGTGAGTCTACACCATTCCGAAACTCCTTTTACAGCACTCTACACCTGAGATCCGAAGTCCGAAGTAACAAGAAAGGTATTTTACAGTGATTTCATGTTATTTAATTATAATTGTTGTTTTATTTGCAAACTATGTCAATTTTATTATGTTAGTATGTAATGTTTAGAAACAATTTTTTTACATCCTTAGTATATAGTTAAATGTCTATTTGAAAAAATCTAATTGCAAAATTAGTTAAATTAAAATTAATATGTATTGTTTTCATCTAGATATTTTACTTAAAATATTTGTTTAGAAGTAATTGTTTTATTCGTATCGTAAATTTTTTTTACAAGTAATCTTGTAAAGTTGTATATTTGTTTTCGCTCGTCTAACTCTAAATTTAATTAAATAATATTAACTTAGTCTGTAAATTTTTTTTTTACATTTTTTAGTTATAGTATATTAATCTTAGAAATATTTTATTTATTGTACGTTTTCATTTGTCACTTATTATAAGAACTATTTTAACATCAGTAATTTAATTTTATTTTGACATAAGGTTTCATATAAACTCATGAGTATTAAAAACTGAAATATACTATATATACAATAAATATAAAAAACCAATACAGCATAAATTTAAAAAAAAATTAAAAGATCAATTATAAAAATAATTTAATAAAGAAAAATAAATAAATTTTACAATGGCTGAGCAACCAGGATCATTTGAATACTATGTTGGACAGGGCAAAATTGTAGGTCTGACAGGTGAAAAATTGGCAAAATTTGCAAATGATAATATGGATAAAGATAGGGAAAATAGAAGAGAAATAGAAAAAAATAGAATAGAAGAAGAAAAAAATAAAAGAGATGCAGAAATACAATTAGAAAAAATTACCATAGAAGAAGGCAAAATAAAATAAGAAATAGCATTACAAAGAGAAAAAATACAGAAGGAAATTGAAAGAGACTTACAACTTAAAAGATTAAAACTAGAATCGCAAAGTCAGAATATTATAGTAAAACAAGAGAATCAAAAAACATATAAACATAAAATAAAAATACAACCTTTTTCTGGTAAATCTGGTGAAATAGACCAATTTTTCCATAATATGGAAATGCAATTTAAACTAAATAACATAGACAAATCAGAATGGAAAAACTATTTATACCAATCAGTCACTGAGGATGCACTAAAAGCTTTAAATAACATAAAAGACAGTGACACATCAGATTACAATGAAAAAAAGAAACAAATCCTAGATCATTTTAACAAAACAGAAGACTATTATAGAAATTTATTTCATAACAGTACATTAGGTTCTAATGAACATCCTCAGGCATATATTAATAATTTAGAGGCCAATTTGAACAATTGGATAAAGATGTCTGGTATAGACGAAAATAGTGTGATTGAAATAAAAGAGCTACTTCTCGTGGACAAAGTACTAACACTTTGTACATCAGAACTATTCACATTCATAAAACAAAGAAAGGTTCATAAGAAGATAGAGTTAATTTCTGCCATGTCAGATTTTAGGGATAGTCATGTAAACACTCCAATGTTCAGTTCAACACAAAATAAATTTAATCTCATGAAAAATAGTGCTACCAAGAAAAGATTTAGTAGCTTACCTCCTAGGTTTAACAATCCATGTCAAATTTGTCACAAGATAGGACACGACAAGCATACTTGTTGGTTTAGGAAACAGCATACTGACAATTATCAAAACAGAAACAGACAGTATTACAACTATGGGGATAGAAACAAATATTTTAATAAAAGACAACATAAATGTAACAATAAGAGAAAATCACCAAACACTAGTCCCATTAGAAAACAAGAAAACAGGGGTAGATCAAGTCAAAGACACTCCTTTAACAACATACATAACTGTAACATGATGGAGGGCAAGGGAGAGTTAATTTTTTATCCCTGTTATGTAGATGGTAGGAAAGTAATGTGCTTGAGAGACAGTGGCTGTACATGTATTATTCTGGATTCAAAATTAGTTAAAGAACAAATATTAGACGGCATAGAAGAAATTAGAATGGGAAATGGAGAAATAGTGAAATGTAAAACAGCAAAAATTTATATTGAAACACATTGGATTAGTGGGGAAATAAAAGCACTTTTAATGGATTCACCAATAACATCATTAATAATAGTAAATTTAGAAAATATACAAGATAATTCCAAAGAAATGTATATGAAATGGTTAGAAAATAGAGAATTAGAAACAATTATAGAGGAACCGTTAGAGACAAATACAGATAAAAACATATGTACACTATTCAAAAGCATACAAAATTGGAATGGTACTGAGAACATTGTAAATTTTTTTAGAGAGAGTAGACACAGTAGCCACACAGAACAATGTTAAAGAAGAAGATAAAATTACAGTTCTAATAGATAAATTACACAACCACCATTTGGCAAAATCACTAGCAGAAAACAACCAAGACAATTATACAGTATTAAAAAATAAACTAATAAATAAATTAAAGAATGACAGTAATTCAATTGAAGTTGGAAAAGAAAATATAAAGAATTCAAATACAGTAAATAAAACTGATCATGAATGCATTAATTGCAGTAGAAAATTCAGATCATTAAGAAGATTAAATAAACACATAAAACAAAAACATAGTTACAACCTAACTAAAAAATTAAATGCAATGACTAGAGCACAAGCTAATAAAGAAAACAGTACAAAACAATACCCGGAAGCTTCTAAACAAAATAACATTTTGGATATTGATAGGGATAAACTTAAAACATTACAAGAACATGATGAAAGTTTAAAAATTTATTTCAATACAGAGGAGAATGAAAATAAAAACATAATATATAAGGTAGAAAATGGCATTTTAATAAGAAAATACACTAGTCATAACAGGTCATTGAAACAAATAATGATTCCTACAGTTTTAAGAAATAATATACTAAAAGCAGCTCATGATTGCTACTTAGCAGGTCATTTAGGTGTTAAGAAAACACTAGATAGAATTAGAAGATATTGTTATTGGCCAGGTGTCATAGGAGATGTAAAAAGATTTGTTAAGGCATGTAAGAAATTTCAACAATATAATCACATAGGACCAAAACACAGAGCTCCCATACAAGAAAGTGACACAACAAACATTCCTTTTTATAAAATTGCCATAGACATAATTGGACCTATTTCAGTAATGTCCAATAGAAGACATAGATATATTTTAACAATGATAGACTTAGCAACACGCTGGGTTGAGGCAATTCCATTAGTAGATATAACTGCAGAAACAATTTGCAAAGCATTATTATCTATTTTTACAACTTTTGGTTTTCCTAACACTATATTATCAGACAACGGTACTCAATTTAAATCACATCTTACTCAGGCATTTACTCATATGCTTAACATTACACAGGTATTTACAGCTAGGTACAGACCTCAATCAAATGGTTCCATAGAAAGAGCAAATCAAACCATAAAGACCATGTTAAGAAAAATAATTAGTGATCATGGACAGGATTGGGACACATTTTTACCTTTAATTTTATTCGCGTATAGAGAAATACCTCATGAAACAACAGTTTTTACACCATTTGAACTCATGTTCGGTTCAAATCCTAGAGGACCATTACAATTATTCAGTGAAAAAATAATTAATACAGAAAAGGAACATGTTAGTCCATTTGAATCGGTAGACAAAACCAGAAATAACATACTGTATGCAAACAAATATGCAGAAGAAAATCTCATAAAGAAAAATAAATACCATAGGGATCTTAAAAACAAAAACAGGTACTTAAGGGAATTTAAAGTTGGAGATCTAGTTTATGTATTAATACCCAAAGACAATGAAATTGGATGGAGAGGTCCATATAAAATAATAAACAAAATAGGAAATGTGGACTATTCAGTAGAAATAAATGGAGAGGGTAGAACATTTCATATTGATAGATTAAGAGATATTTTAGATCCTCCTACAGAATTAGAAACCATTGTACAACAGATTCAATCTTTAAATTGTTTAATTGGAGAAGATAACACTTATAGTTTAGAAAATAATATTAATGACACTGATCAGATTCCAGTAATAAGTTTAGATCAACAGGATGACATGAATAAGATTAATTTTGCAACAGATATACCTGCAGATATTAAGAAACAACTAATAGAAACGTTAAATTCCTTTCAAAATGTAATTTCTAACAAACCAGGAAAGACAAACATAATTAAACATTCAATCAAATTAAAAACTGAAGAACCAATTAAACCTAAATACTATGACATTCCATTTAAATACAGAAATGAAGTTCAAAAAGAAATAGAACAATTACTAAATAGTGGATTAATAAGAGAATCAGATTCCAGCTATTATTTTCCAATAGTGGTAGTAAAGAAAAATAATGGCAAAATTCGTTTATGTTGTGATTACAGAAGATTAAATTCTATTACAGTGATAGATAAACAACCTTTACTAAACGTAGAAGACCTAGTTCAGGAAATGTCAAATGCCAATATTTTCACACACCTAGATTTAACTAGAGGCTTTTGCTAGATAGAAGTTCAGGAAGATTCTAAACAATATACAGCATTTAAAACTCATGAAGGATTTTATGAGTGGAATGTTATGCCTTTTGGTCTAGTGAACAACACTGCAACGTTCACTAAGATGATGAGTAAGTTATTAAGAAACATTGAAAATATTAGATACTATGTCGATGACATATGTATTTACACTAAAAACTGGTCAGATCACATAGACAGTTTAAAAAAAATTACTAGAAATTCTTCAAATTAATAATTTAACAGAATCACCTGAGAAAATAAAAATAGGTTTTAAAAACATAGATTTTCTTGGATATCATATTGGTCAAGGATTAGTCACACCAACAAACAATATTCTTAAAAGAATTTTTGATATTCGCATTCCAGAAAAGAAAAAAGAAGTTAGATCTATTATAGGATTATGCAATTTTTATAGAAAATTTATTCCTAACTTTGCAAACTTAATCGAACCTTTAGTTAAATTAACTAAGAAAAAGATGCAACAAAAAGTTGAATGGAATTCAGAATGTGACAATGCATTAAAGAGAATAAAACAATGTTTTGAAGAAAAACCAATTTTAAGTTCAATAGATATGACAAAGAAATTTATTGTAGGCAAGACATCAATCGGTGGATGCCTATATCAAGAGCAGGATAATATCAATAAACCAATACTTTATTTGAGTAGAAAACTGTCAGACACTGAAAGGGAAAGATATTCAGTAAAAGAACTAGAATGTTTAGCTTTAGTTTGGACAATAACTAAATTAAGCAAATACTTGCTAGGCAATGAGTTCACTGTGTTAATAGATCACAAACCTTTAGCTAACCTGAATACCAAAAGCATAAATAATGCTAAACTCACACGCTGGTCTTTGTTATTACAAGACTACTCATTTAACATAAAATACATTAAAGGGTCAATTTAAGTAACCATATCCCAGATATTTTATCGAGACTCAGTCAGAAATAAGTATATTTTTTTTGAGTAAACACATTATATTATTCAAACATAGAAAATACTGTATTGAGACAACAAGAATAGATATAATCAATTGGAATAACAAGTGTAAATAAATAAATATTGGAACAATTAGAAAATATAAATTATATTGGTACAAGTAGAAATGAAATATAGTAGAACAATAAGGATAATGACTAGAATAAATAAGATGAATGTTGGAACTATAAATACACATTATATGGATATTGGAATAATTAAAACTAATTATAACAGTTGTATTTGAAAATAAAAGATTTGTATGTATTGAAAATATAATATAATACATGAATAATGATAATGACATTTAAGCTTGTCAAGTACACTATTGTATTGAGTATATTTTTTTAAAATCATGTATATTGAAGAATTCATGTTGATGATTGATGCATAATGTATTTAAAATGGAAATATGCATACTTAATTAAGATGAGAATGAGGAGAGATTGTGTTTAAAATAAAACACATACACTAAACAAGTATAATGTACATGAAAATATGTGGTAAGAATGATTAATTACTCATTCATTTCATTCACATTGATGAAAATATTAATGAATTTTATGCAAACATTATGTTAAGCACTGATTATTAATGCATATTTTATTGAGTTTGTTCATTGTTTGAAGTTAATTGTTCAATTTTTTATAATGATTTTAAAAAGTTAAAAAATTTTGTTAAATCCAATCAAAGGATTATTGATTATGACATTGATTATTGTCAAGAAGACTTATTAGTCTCAAATATGTAACTTGAACAATTATTGACTAAAGAAGTCAAAGATATGAAGATTGTAATAATATATGAATTTTATAAAATGATGTTTAAATATTTTTATATGTCAGAAGACATGATGAATTGTACATGATGATATTGAATATGTCAAGATAAATTGACATGAAAAAGTGCAAAGTTAATATATATTCACACTATATAAAATGATGAGAAAGACATAAGAAAAATGTCTTATATAATTGATGAGTACAAAATGAATATTGTCAAATCACTAAGGAATGTGTTATTGACAGAAGACAAAAGAGAGTCTTCATAAGAGATGAGAGAAAAATGACTTGCTAGATAAAGCAAGGTAAATAATAAGTTGAACAAAATATTGTTGCAACAGAAGAAGTTTGTCAAAAGACAACATGATATATTGCACTGAAATAAAATGCTTTCATACAAAAGAAAAGAATGATATTGATGTGAAGAAAAATATGAAAGTGTTGAATATTGAAAATAAATTCATTAAGTGAATGTATACAAAGAAATGACAATTAAGTCATCAGGTGATAGAAATAAATCACTATAAAAAAAAAGTGCAGTACTAAAAAAAAAAAGAGGGGAGATAATAATAATAATTAAAAATGCACTTAAAACTTATGAAGAAGTTATGGTACTTGGTACCAACTTAAGTGAATAATCACTTGTTATTGTATACATTTTTTTTTGTTTTACAACTTGATTGATAATAATATTTTTGAAAATAGAATAAATTTTTATGTCAATATTATGATATTATGCTATAAATGCATTTAAAAATTGAAAATGAGATATAGTATTGACAAGAATATTTTTATTTATGGATATTTTGTATCATAATCATTTTGTTTGACATTTCGTATGTAGAGCATTGACATTTTTTTATTAAGTTAATGACAGTAAAACATAGAGATTGCTAAAAAACTAAATGTATAACATTTGTTTTTTAAAGGAAAGGGGGATGTTGTTATAATCAGTTTAGGCTAGAGAATTTATAGTTGGCACAGAGATGGTTTTAATTATCTGGCCACTTAGCTTAGCGGAAGTAAAAATATTAGTTTTAGGCAGACGAAATATATTTGAGTAGAGAACAGACGATAATAAGGAGACGATAGATCAGTAGACGGACTTGATTCCTCATCTCACATCATTTTTATACCATGTATGTATTTTCGTGAATAAGAGTAAATAAATAAACATATATATATATATATATATATATATATATATATATATATATATATATATATATATACAACCAAGTCTACTCAGTGCTTTATACATGTGATTCGTCTCATACATGTGGATACTTAATAATTTAATATACCCAAGTCAGTCAACAAGAATAACTCCGAAGAGACAGAATTATATAATATACCAGTAATATAAATATACACTTACCAGAAGCAGAAGTGCCACGGAAATAATATATATATATATATATATATATATATATATATATATATATATTATACATACAACTGATCTACACAAAAACGTAACCATGACATGTATATTAAGATACTCCACCATGTGTATTTTAAGATACTCCACCATGTGTATATTAAGATACTTCACCATGTGTATATTAAGATACTTCACCATGTGTATATTAAGATACTTCACCATGTATATATTAAGATACTTCACCATGTGTATATTAAGATACTTCACCATGTGTATATTAAGATACTTCACCATGTGTATATTAAGATACTTCACCATGTGTATATTAAGATACTCCACCATGTGTATATTAAGTGTAAATAATTATTTACGCACCCGATGGTACATAATTTTATAAATTTAAATTTATACTATTTGTAAAAACAGCACGACAAGTAATCAGCCAGTTGTAAATATTACATTGCTAACTATATGCT
Organism: Bulinus truncatus; assembly: GCA_021962125.1. Classification (NCBI taxonomy): domain Eukaryota; kingdom Metazoa; phylum Mollusca; class Gastropoda; family Planorbidae; genus Bulinus; species Bulinus truncatus. The sequence goes on along the minus strand of JAGDYQ010000280.1, from coordinate 673,631 downwards.
TCTGGTCTTGCTGCCGGTTTCCGTGTAGTTTTTAAACGATTATTCTCATATTAAACCTTTTATTGAGATAAAACTTTTAGTTGTGAATGGTGTTTAGTTTGGTTTGGTTGGTTGGTTTGCTTTGGTTGGTTGATTGGTTGGTTCAGTTGGTTTGTTTGGTTGGTTGTTTGGTTTTTTTTGGTTTGTTAGCGTTGACGGGTGAAACGTAATTTGTGACGCATAAAATGCACATTAGGAAGGTGGCATAAATCAGCACCTAATTAACCTAATTAATCGTATTTAAAATTTCAGTTGTTACATTGATTAGGAAGTGATTTCACATTACACCTAGATTTCCCGGGCACATGCAGCAATCTGCCGAAATAACAACAATATTTATTTTTTATCAAAGAAGACGATTGAGCATTGTATTACACATTTATTAACAAAACTCTTGGCATCTAAACATTTAAACACACATATGAAGACATAAGATTCATTTATTCCCCGACTTTGGCATTTACACTAATGCTTAATAAAATTCACAAGAAAAATAATTTATATTAATTCAAAACTGATGCCAGAAACATTATCTTTTGTTATCTGTTAATGTTTTCCAGCGAATGAATTTGTTTATATCACTTTGAAACATTGTTGAGGTTAACAGGAAGTGGCACAGTTGGGGTGAGACTAATTCAATAGTCTATTCCAACCAACTAATCTGCCTGTAATCCCTACAGTAAGCCGTTTACTTATATGATGACGTCTGTGACCCGGGCGTGTGGGCGGACATTGGGACAGCATTTGGGGAGAGGGGAGGGAGGTAACGAGTACAGTTCGTTCACTTATTAGGGGACGGGTACAGTTCGTTCAATGGGGTGTAATTCATTGACTAGTGGCGACATTAGGGGTGGGGTGACCTCCCCTGATAAATCGCCTGATTTTGGGGGGGGGTCCCTCAGAAGTCCACACGTTTGGAGATCAACATATAATCAGTTGTTACTGGGCCCTCAAATGACATTCGCTGTGGGCCCCGGTATTTTTGAGGCCCCGGTACTGTTGAGGCCTCGGTACTGTTGAGGCCCCGGTACTGTTGAGGCACCGGTACTGTTGAGATGAGAGAGGGAGAAAGGGAGGGAAGGAAAAAGAAAGGAAGGGAGGGAGAGAGGGAGTAAGGAGGGAGATAGAGGGGAGGGAGGGATAGAGAGAGGGTGGGAGAGGGAGGGATAGAGAGATAAAGAGAGATGGGGAAGGGAAGGAGAGAGAGGAAATTAGGGAGGGAGGAAGGGGGAGGAGGAGGAGGGAGGGAGAGGGGGAGAGAGGAGGGCGAGAGAGAGGGGATGGGAGAGGGAGGGATGGAGAAAGGAGGGAGGGAAGGAGAGAGGGAGAACGAGGATGGGAGAAATGGGAGGGATGAGAGATAAAGAGTGAGAGGGGGCAGGGAGGGAGAGAGGGAAGGAGGGGGATGGAAAGGGGGGAGAGAAGGAGGGTGAAGAGGGGGAGAGAAGGAGATGGAAGAGAGAGGGAGGGAGGGAGGGAAAGGGAGAAATAGGTGGAGGGAGATAGAGAGAGAGAGGAAGGGAGAGAGGGGATAGGGAGAAAAAAAAGTAAACAGAAAACCTTATTTTAAACCCGGACAAAGCCGGGTACTTGCAACTAGTATATATATATACTTATAAGACGCATTTGTTGTCTGTCTGTCTGCCTGTCTTATAACTCAAGATCCAGACAACCAAATAACGTGAAATTTGTTACACATACACATAATTACATGGGGAAGGTTATAGGACAGGTTTCGTTTTATCTGGATGGGTAGTTTAATTGGAATTAATTTTTTTTTATTTTAGTATTTTACTATATTAAAGTAATCTCGACGGCGCCATAAATAAAATTCCTCTGTGACGTCATTTCCCGATGATCGAATTGAACTTGCGCGCTGGTGCTCTATTGTGCCTTTGTGATGCAAACAAAGAATTGTTGTTATTTCATGCTCTCTGATTTGTACAGTTTGAGGAAGGTAAAGGAATGAAGAAGGATTTTAGAAGAAATGTGAAGCCATAATAATAAATATATATATATATATATATATATATATATATATATATATATAGAGAGAGAGAGAGAGAGAGAGGAGGAGGGAGAGAGAGATAAAGAGAGAGATAAAGGGAGGGAGGGGGCAGGGGGGAGATAGAGGAAAAGAATGTAGGAGGGAGGGAGGGGGAGAGAGGAGGGAGGGGGGGATGGACAGGGGGAGAAAAGGAGGGGGAGAGAGGGAGATGGGAACGGGGGGAGAGGGAGCAGGGGGAGAGGGAGAGAGAAAGGAAGGGAGGGAGAGAGAGGGAGGGAGAGAGAGAGGTGGAAAGGGGAGGGAGGGAGAAAGGTGGGAGAGAGGGGTTAGGGATGGAGAGAGAGAGGAGGGAAGGGGAGAGGGAGAAATGGGAGGAAGAGATAAAGAGAAAGAGGGGGCAGGGAGGGAGAGAGAGGGAAGGAGGAGGATGGACGGGGGGAGAGGTGGGGAGAGAGGGAGATGGGAGAGTGACGGAAAGAGATGGGAGAGAGGGAGGGAGAGGGAGGGAGAGGGAGGGAGGGGGAAAGGGAGAGAGTGAGAGAGAGGAAGGGAGAGAGGAAGGGAGAGAGGGGGTAGGGAGAAAACAGAAGGTAAACAGAAAACCTTAGTTTAAACCCGGGCAAAGCCGGGTACTTGCAACTAGTATATATATATCCTTATACTTATAAGTTAAGTTATAAGACGCATTTGCTGTCTGTCTGTCTGTCTGTTCCCTTATAACTCAAGATCCAGACAACCAAATAACGTGAAATTCGCTACACGTACACATAATTACATGGGTAAGGTTATAGGACATGTTTCGTTTCATCTCGATGGGTAGTTTAATTGTAATTAATTATTTTTATTTTAGTATTTTACTATATTAAAGTAATCTCGACGGCGCAATAAATAAAACTCTTCTGTGACGTCATTTCCCGATGATACATTTTACATTTTTAAATTTTCCTACTAATAAAGCCGAATTGAACTTGCGCGATGGTGCATTATCGTGCCTTTGTGCTTCAAAGAATTGTTGTTTTTTCATGCTCCCTGATTTGTACAGTTTGAGGAAGGTAAAGGAATGAAGAAGGATTTTAGAAAAAGTGTGAAGCCATAATAATAGAGAGAGGGAGGGAGAGAAAGATAAGGACAGAGAAAGGGGGTTGGGGGGAGTGAGAGGAAAGGAGGGTTGGAGGGAGGAGGGAGGGAGGGGGAGGGAGGGGGGAGGGAGAGGGAAATAGGGGGAGAGAAGTAGTGAGGGAGAGAGAGGGAGATGAGAGAGGGAGGTAGAGAGGGAGGGAGAGAGGGAGGGAGAGAGACAGGGAGGGAAAGAAAAGAAAGGAAGGGAGGGAGAGAGGGAGTAGGGAGGGAGGAAGAGAGGATGGGAGAGAGGGAGGGATAGAGAGATAAAGAGAGAGGGGGGCAGGGAGGGAGAGAGAGGAAATTAGGGAGGGAGGGGGAGGGAGGGAGAGGGAGGGAGAGGAGGAGAGAGGAGGGCGGGAGAGAGAGGGAGGAATGGTGAAAGGAGGGAGGGAGAGAGGGGGTAGGGAGGGACAGAAAGGGGAGGGAGGAGAGAGGGAGAGAGAGGATGGGAGAAATGTGAGGGCTGAGAGAGAGGGGGGCAGGGAGGGAGAGAGAGGGAAGGAGGAAGGGAGGAAAGGGGAGAAAGGGAGGGAGGGGGAAGGACAGGGGGAGAGAAGGAGGAAGAGAGAGGGAGAGAGAGGGAGATGGGAGAGTTAGGGAGGGAGGGAGAGGGGGGGAGGGAGGGAGAGATGGGGGTAGGGAGAAAACAGAAGGTAAACTGAAAACCTTATTTTAAACCCGGCCAAAGCCGGGTACTTGCAGCTAGTTATGTAATATAGGAGGCATCATTTTATTAAATGGAAAAAAATGTCTTTGACTATATTTTTCCTCATTTCCCCATTTTCAAAACAATATGACGTCACAAAATCAAATCACTCTCCCAAAAAAAGAAGGTTCAGTTCATTTACCAGTATTGTTGAATGTTACTTTTGAAACCCTGCTATTAGAATGTTCTAGAATTCATCGATTCGTTTTACGTAACTTACTGGGGCACATTAACTCAGATTCCTCGAGATTTTGTTTTCAGATCCAGTTTGAAAAGCCTTGACTGGAATAGAAACATAAATACAATTACCCAGTAAGAAATATCATGTCCTGCAGTTTATCTAAACACATTTATATCAACTCCACCACAACTTCATTGCACGCACACACACAAAATCATATCTACTAATGGTGACATAAAAGAATTACTCACATAAACACAAAGCATGTAATTCTGGCCTGTATTTCTGACCTGTATTTCTGGCATAAATTTCTGGCCTGTATTTCTGGCATGTATTTCTGGCATGTATTTCTGGCATGTATTTCTGGCGTGTATTTCTGGCTACTATTGTTTCTCGGATAGGAGATACATTTAAATGTATTTTTTTTCACAACTAATAGTGTCATCCAACCAATAGAGTAATTCGTCCAATACTGTCAACAAACTAATAGTGTCCACCAACTAATAGTGTCAACCAACTAATAGTGTCCACCAACTAATAGTGTCAACCAACTAATAATGTCAACCAACTAATAGTGTCAACCAACTAATAGTGTCAGCAAACTAATAGTGTCCACCAACTAATAGTGTCAGCAAACTAATAGTGTCCACCAACTAATAGTGTCAGCAAACTAATAGTGTCAACCAACTAATAGTGTCCACCAACTAATAGTGTCCACCAACTAATAGTGTCAACCAACTAATAGTGTCCATCAGCAAATAGTGTCAACCAACTAATAGTGTCAGCAAACTAATAGTGTCCACCAACTAATAGTGTCAGCAAACTAATAGTGTCCACCAACTAATAGTGTCCACCAACTAATAGTGTCAACCAACTAATAGTGTCCACCAACTAATAGTGTCCACCAACTAATAGTGTCCACCAACTAATAGTGTCAACCAACTAATAGTGTCCATCAACAAATAGTGTCAACCAACTAATAGTGTCAGCAAACTAATAGTATCCACCAACTAATAGTGTCCACCAACTAATAGTGTCAACCAACTAATAGTGTCAGCAAACTAATAGTGTCCACCAACTAATAGTGTCAACCAACTAATAGTGTCCACCAACTAATAGTGTCCACCAACTAATAGTGTCAACCAACTAATAGTGTCCATCAACTAATAGTGTCAACCAACTAATAGTGTCCATCAACTAATAGTGTCAACCAACTAATAGCGTCAGCAAACTAATAGTGTCCACCAACTAATAGTGTCAGCAAACTAATAGTGTCCACCAACTAATAGTGTCCACCAACTAATAGTGTCCACCAACTAATAGTGTCCACCAACTAATAGTGTCCACCAACTAATAGTGTCAACCAACTAATAGTGTCAACCAATTAATAGTGTCAGCAAACTAATAGTGTCCACCAACTAATAGTGTCAACCAACTAATAGTGTCCACCAACTAATAGTGTCCACCAACGAATAGTGTCAACCAACTAATAATGTCAACCAACTAATAGTGTCAACCAACTAATAGTGTCAGCAAACTAATAGTGTCCACCAACTAATAGTGTCAGCAAACTAATAGTGTCCACCAACTAATAGTGTCCACCAACTAATAGTGTCAACCAACTAATAGTGTCCACCAACTAATAGTGTCCACCAACTAATAGTGTCAACCAACTAATAGTGTCCATCAACAAATAGTGTCAACCAACTAATAGTGTCAGCAAACTAATAGTGTCCACCAACTAATAGTGTCAACCAACTAATAGTGCCAACCAACTAATAGTGTCCACCAACTAATAGTGTCAACCAACTAATAGTGTCTGCCAACTAATAGTGTCCACCAACTAATAGTGTCAACCAACTAATAGTGTCCATCAACAAATAGTGTCAACCAACTAATAGTGTCAGCAAACTAATAGTGTCCACCAACTAATAGTGTCCACCAACTAATAGTGTCAACCAACTAATAGTGTCAGCAAACTAATAGTGTCCACCAACTAATAGTGTCAACCAACTAATAGTGTCCACCAACTAATAGTGTCCACCAACTAATAGTGTCAACCAACTAATAGTGTCCATCAACAAATAGTGTCAGAAAACTAATACTGTCCACCAACTAATAGTGTCAGCAAACTAATAGTGTCCACCAACTAATAGTGTCCACCAACTAATAGTGTCAACCAACTAATAGTGTCCACCAACTAATAGTGTCCACCAACTAATAGTGTCCACCAACTAATAGTGTCCACCAACTAATAGTGTCAACCAACTAATAGTGTCAGCAAACTTATAGTGTCCACCAACTAATAGTGTCAACCAACTAATAGTGTCCACCAACTAATAGTGTCCACCAACGAATAGTGTCAACCAACTATTAGTGTCCTCCAACTAATAGTGTCCACCAACTAATAGTGTCAACCAACTAATAGTTTCCACCAACTAATAGTGTCCACCAACTAATAGTGTCCACCAACTAATAGTGTCAACCAACTAATAGTGTCCACCAACTAATAGTGTCAACCAACTAATAGTGTCAACCAACTAATAGTGTCCACCAACTAATAGTGTCTACCAACTAATAGTGTCAACCAACTAATGTACTTATCCAGGAAAAGTTTTAAGTCTTCAAAAAAGAAAGAATAGCCGCCCACATTTATGTTTTTGTTGTTACATTTATATTTTCATGAAGATATATGTTTATAGCGTCTGATAATTTTTATTTCATGATTTATGGGTTTACTGGTAAAACCAGTGCAAGCGATAACTAATAAACAGGTAATAAATTGAACACGTATTGTGATGACGTAATATAAACGCTCCCGTTTAACTGTTCTAATCTGATAAGGTATTGAGCTCTAGACCTACTTCTGTTTGCGTTTCTCCTGAAACGTTGTCTCTCGACATAGACAAATTTATTATCTTTTCTATGATAGCGGCCCAAGTGAGCTGAAAGTACAGTTTATAATGGACACAGTGATGTAAGGAGCGGCCAAAGTGGGCTCAAAGTACAGTTTATAATGGACACAATGATGTAAGGCGTGGTCTACAAATTTTTTTCTTGATGTTATCAATTTAACACAGTTTAGAATAACTTGTTGATAGGTTAACTTTATCTATTAAAAATAAAAGTATAAAATAACCTGTATCTAAATGGTCTTTTGTTTTTTCTGTGAAATTTCTGTCTTTTGTATAACGAGATTTTATTTGTATAATGAAATTCTATTTGTATTAGTCGATTCTGTTCGTATAAGTAGATTCTATTTGTATAATTTGTTATGTCAACCAACCATTGACAATCATATAGCAGTAGCCATGGGCGTATTCATGGGGGGGCAAGGCAAGGGGGCCATTGGCCCCCCCCCCACATTTTGAAAAAATGTCATTTAAGAGGGGGGCATTTGCTCCCCCCCTTACATTTAAAAAAAATGTCATAAAGTTGTTATTTGCCCCCCCCCCCCCGGAAAATTTTTGCCCCCCCCCCTGGAAAAATTCCTAGCGACGCCCATGACCGTAGCACATATTTCTTTAGTCTTAAACTAGAATTGTAAAACATTTAAAACTTTGACGTCACTTCCCACAACTTTGACGTCACTTCCCATAAACAAAAAAATTATTGTTATAAAAGGCTGGTTAATTAAAACAACCAATTAAGCCTGTTCCATTCTGGACACAGGACGTGTTAGCGCATTTTCTTGTTATATATCAGTACGTATGTTAGCTTTCAGTAAATATTTGTAAATTTTGGAAATGTTTATAAATTCAATTGTGTAATGCATATATCTGTAAAAAAATATTATAAAGACGTTTCTTTATATTTGAAAAAAAATTATTTTCTTTTAAATCTAACTACAAGTGGTTTGTGGTTACTGAAATAGGACTCATAATTGAAAACATTCGAAATTATAGTCATTTAATCGTCCGAAAACTCCGTCAATTGTTGCATAGCTCTGATACTTTCAATTAAACTCAGAACACAAGCTTACTATTTCATTTGATGAGTTTCTTAATAAATCTTGGTGAAACTACGTGCTGCAGTATTTCGCACCAAATGAATGGGTTATTGAACGTACAAGGTGTATATATAATATATAAGCCCCTTATGAGCCCTGAAGCCCGGCCCTCAGAGATCCTATCGCGAAATGGACTTTTGATGTACACATGGCAGGCCAAGACCTACAAAATGATATATACATCATGGGTCTAAGACTTATAGTTGCTGAGATATAGGGTGATGACAGACAGACAAAACGGGGACAAGCGAAAAAAAATACTTTGTTTAATTATTTCAATACTCAACATTCCAGATATTGTGTCAGGTTTTAATGTACACTTTAGTTCCAGATATTGTGTCAGGGTTTTACTTACAATGTAATTGCAGAAATAATGGTACGTTTTTACGCACTCTGTATTCAATATGTTTGAGAAAATTTAAACACATAAGAGAAGTCTTCTGTGAATGAATAAGTAGGTAAAGTAACCAACTTGGATCATAATCAACCGAGTTACAACTGTCATGTAAGATCAATGGAACCGTTATTGATTTTAAATCAGTCATAGATTGTTAATGAATGACCGTGAATTTAAAATTAAATTTAGATCTTTCACAACAGACCTAGCAAGTGTAGGACCAATGAATCTATTTATAGGAGAGACCGTCGTTATAGAATGGCTGCCAGCACTTGTGTCTATTGTTAAAGTAGGTCATCGGGACGGCCTAGAAATGTCCTGTTGGTTTAGAATAACGTATAAATGTTGCAAAAGTTATTGAATATGTAAAATAGTATTGACAGCTAAGCTGTGCTAATGTAAAAATTGATACATCTTACATAGAACTTGGTATATTTTTGATGCAACTGTTGTGTAGTACATAATGAAACACCGCTCTATGTTAATAAATATTGTCTTAGTTATGTCTGATGGAACTCCAATTTTTGTTCAATGCATATGTGTAAAAATTAAGTCATATTTTGTAAGCATATGAAGTGTGTCGTTGTGAGCAATAAACATCTTTTAGTTCATCTCCCCATTTCATAGATAAACTGAAGGTATTTACATGTTATATTGTCATGTTATATTGCCGTGTTATATTGTCCTGTTATATTGTCATGTTATATTGTCCTGTTATATTGTCCTGTTATATTGTCATGTTATATTGTCGTGTTATATCGTCGTGTTATATCGTCCTGTTATATTGTCATGTTTTAGTGTCGTGTTATATTGTCATGTTATATTGTCGTGTTATATTGTCCTGTTATATTGTCGTGTTATATTGTCATGTTATATTGTCCTGTTATATTGTCGTGTTATATTGTCCTGTTATATTGTCGTGTTATATTGTCCTGTTATATTGTCCTGTTATATTGTCATGTTATATTGTCCTGTTATATTGTCGTGTTATATCGTCGTGTTATATCGTCCTGTTATATTGTCATGTTTTAGTGTCCTGTTATATTGTCATGTTATATTTGTCGTGTTATATTGTCCTGTTATATCGTCGTGTTATATCGTCCTGTTATATTGTCATGTTTTAGTGTCCTGTTATATTGTCATGTTATATTGTCGTGTTATATTGTCCTGTTATATTGTCGTGTTATATTGTCATGTTATATTGTCTTGTTATATTGTCGTGTTATATTGTCCTGTTATATTGTCGTGCTATATTGTCGTGTTATATTGTCCTATTATATTGTCATGTTATATTGTCATGTTATATTGTCATGTTATATTGTTATGTTATATTGTCATGTTATATTGTCATGTTATATTGTCCTGTTAAATTATCATGTTATATTGTCCTGTTATATTGTCGTGTTATATTGTCCTGTTATATTGTCGTGTTATATTGTCCTGTTATATTGTCATGTTATATTGTCCTGTTATATTGTCCTGTTATATTGTCATGTTATATTGTCGTGTTATATTGTCCTGTTATAATGTCATGTTATGTTGTCATGTTATATTTAAATTGCAACTGGTAATTCATGGAATATGTAATCATCAATAGTCAATTAAAATGTGTGAACTAGTAAGGTAATTATGTGTGATAATTTTTTTATAAAAACTACAAATAATAAAGAACATTACAACCGGAACAACAGTACTGTAAACAAAAGTATATGTACGTATGTACATAGTCAACTCAAGCACAGTACATTCAACTAGTTAAAAGATACACGAAGAACTCAGAAACGTGAAAGATTTTGAATATATTTATTTCGATAAAAATATAATAACAATGGTTAAATAAATGTGTAATATTAATAGTACAATTATTTACAAAACCATAATAACCAAGTTACCATGTTGACATGAACATTGTAAATATTTTGATTCATTGCTCGTAGAGGCACAAAATTTTTTATTTTAATACAGTTTATTTTGCGACTTCCCAAGAAAGACTTAATGAGTTCTCCCAAGAAATAAGACATCTTATAGCCACATAAAGTGTCCATTCTGTCATTTTATCAGACGTGACATATCATCCCCAGCCACTCGTAGTTTAATCTGTTTGATACAAATATCAGAGAAACTCCCCTTCCAGGAAGGCAGCAGACGTCAGAGATCATTTCCCAAGTTTTATTTTACTTGTGTAGACATCTCTTTTGTTTGGAGATCATTTTCAGTAAGTCAAGGACAATGGTTAAGGTTACCAACAACTTAAAACTTTACGTGCCAGTATTTCGTAGTATTGATTGCCCTGGAGCGGTGTTGATGGCCAGATTGGTGTCAGTGGACAGCCGGGGTCTGATGAACCTGACAGAGATCAGCTGATGGTTTGAGCCCTTCTCGTCCGCCCATGACACCCTCTTCTCACAATGGCTAGCCCTCCTGACCGATGTCTTAGGTTTGACCAAGTCGGAACCTCCGAAAGATGCTGGTCTACGAGGATTGGAACTTTTCGGTGGTTTGAGGGATTTACTGGACAAGGCATCAGTGGACATTTTGGATGATGACCTGTTGACTTGTGGGTCAGTGGGTCGAGGTGACAATAGAGATAGAAGTACGCTGGACTGATTGTTTGATTTAGTTGGGCCGTTTGGTTTGACCTGGGTGGATGATTTGACTGGAATGGATGTGTAAGTTACTTGAGATGAAGATGACCTAGTTATGTTGTTCTCTTTGGACTCATTAGTGGTGTCTGTAGAGTCTAGTCTCAGTTTGACCATAGCTTCCTGTGGATGGGCAAATACATAACATTAGTGGAATGTAAAGGCAAGAGAATAAAATGATGATATCAATATACTTTAGGTTCAATTTAGAAACTAGATTATTAGAGATGAAATCAGAATTCCCAGAACATAACACGACTTTAACAAACTATTATTTGCAAACAACTAAAATGATAAAAACAACTGATGGGGGATATCATAGCATGTTGAATTTATTTTAAGCATCCATGCAAATAATACCATTTACCGATAACCTTAGATTCACAAATAAAACCATACAAAATGTCTAGTCTATAAACCAATGAAGCTGCATCATTTATTTGTTTTACTGATTCTATCACTTCCCTGAACCACTAACAAATTTCCTCAATAGAATTTTAACGAAACAATATTCTTCTGTTACATCATTCCAATGATTCATGTTTTTGGTTGCTCATTTCTAGAAAATCATCTTTTAAATTATTTAACCCAAAATAAATTCACGCTAAATACTTATTTTTAATACATATTTATTATTTTAATTTTATTTTAGAATATTTTAATGATGTGAGCTGTGAGACATAATAACTAAAAACTCAAATCTTTATGTCTTTATATTTGTATGTTGGAATTTTTGTTGCTGTTACTTTTATTATTATTTTTTTGGATACATTAAATATTAAGTTTTATTAGTATTAAAATGTGTTCAACCTAGTTACACTATAAGATAGAAACCAAGCTGTTGGTATAGTTATATATTTACTTTGTGGAACTAAAAAGATTCTATTGACTCAACAGTTCTATAGTGAATAATTGGTAGAAAATATTCAAATCACTAAAAATTATATATTGACTTTGAGTAAATAAAGATTCAACTCACTAAAAAATATATATTGACTGTGAGTAAATAAAGATTCAACTCACCCTAAAGACGTCCGATCCCTCAGGCATAACAGATCTTATTGAGAGACTGGGTGAGTCACGGCTACAGAAATATGTCTCACAGCTGTTGTCATCGTCATGTGACACAAAGATGTCCAGCTGGTCACTTGAGGAAATATGTCTCATGTCCGTGGCATTGACCATTGGGAGACGGTCCATGGTGTCTCTGATGGGTGATTCATTCTGAAGTGACGTTGGAGCCATGGCTGGTGGTCAACTATTAGATCGGTGAGTGTATGGACAACACAACAGATTGAAGTGACACTGTGGTAGCTGGTTAGATGTAAACACAGAGTGCACCGTATATGTCAACAAATGAACGTATGGAGGTGAGTCGTACTGTCTGTGAAACTGAAGGATACATTGAATGAACGGCTGTTTATATAAGGCGTCACTGACAACAATAGCCCCACTCGCTGACTGCTGCCTACGTCAGGAGTTATCGAATCTTTTTCAGTGTCGCGCGCAGCTGTGTACAGCGATAGATCCTTGGCGGTGCATTAGACGATACCATCCAGGCGGTGCCATAAAACGATACTACGCTAGATCTGTATCGATTCCTTAGTCCTAACTGGGTATTTATTTTTGAGTGGTGGTCGAAAAGAATTAGCTGTGAGGATAAAGTCAGTATAGATGTAGCGGTGATTGGGAACATGTAGAGGAACACTGATTCAGTATCAGCGATAGGGAACATGTAGAGGAACGCTGGTACATCATCAGTGATAGGAAACATGTAAAGGAACACTAGTACAGAATCAGTGGTAGGGAACATGTAGAGGAACACTGGTACAGCATCAGTGGTAGGGAACATGTAGAGGAACACTGGTACATTATCAATGGTAGGGAATATGATGACGAACACTGGTACATCATCAGTGATAGGGAACATGCAGAGGAACGCTGGTACATCATCAGTGATAGGAAACATGTAAAGGAACACTAGTACAGCATCAATGGTAGGGAATATGTAGAGAAACACTGGTACAGCATCAGTGGTAGGGAACATGTAGAGGAACACTGGTACATTATCAATGGTAGGGAATATATAGAAGAACACTGATAGGGAACATGTAGAGGAACACAGGTACAGCATCAGTGGTAGGGAATATGTGAAGAACAACAGGGACACTATCAGTGGTTGGAAATAAAATAATGAGGATACAAGTAGAGAGTGATGAGTATAGTATGTTAGAGTGGGTGGGGGGGGGGCAAATTAGAGAGAACAAAGTGCACTGCTTGAATAGAAAGGAACAAAATTACATTTCTTGAATATACATGATACAAATTGAGAGTATTGACAAGACATTATAAGAGTTTGTAGGCGGCTAGAGTGTTAGAATAGAAAAACATAATTGTATCAATGGGCCTTTAAAATATTGACTCAATTTGGTGGAAGTATCTGCATTGGAACACACACATCTCTTAACGTATCTGCATTGGAACACACACATCTCTTAACGTATCTGCATTGGAACACACACATCTCTTAACGTATCTGCATTGGAACACACACATCTCTTAACGTATCTGCATTGGAACACACACATCTCTTAACGTATCTGCATTGGAACACACACATCTCTTAAAGTATCTGCATAAACTCCCTCACATCCATAGATGATATATATTCCTCTACCAAGTTAACGTAATCATTTATTTATCCACGTGACGAGAACGTTTAGTTGGCACGTACTTACAACTCACCTGGATATTGTATTGTCGACCTACCGAGTTGATATCAGTTTTTTTTTATCTGTGTTCACATCTCTTAAAGTATCTGCATAAAGTCAACAGATTTTATCTATTCTGTGCTCACATCTGTGGAATTATCTGCTCAGCCCGCCATATCTCTGGGTACAATAATTACAGATCACTAAAATATACTATTTACAGATAACTTGAATATACTATTTACAGATGACTAAAATATATTAATTTACACATAACTGAATATAATATTTACAGATAACTGCGCCAACAATATTTTAAATAACTACAAATATAATATTACACTGATAAAAAAAATAATATTACACAGATAACTACAAATACATAATTAGAAAAATATTTAATTGCGCAAAGTAAATGTTATTTTTAGAAATGCAGTCACTTGAATGATCCAAACATTCTCATTTTTTATGTGACGCATTATTTTTTAAAATATATTTTTATGACTCCTGCTGGCAATCTGTGGCTGAATGTCATCATCGTGTTTTATAATCTTTTATTATATCATTAGCACCCACGGGTGATGGTTTCTATTCGTAACCCTAGTCATGTGGCAGTCACTCCTTCACTTTATATCACTATTACACTTGTATAGCACTTGTGAGTATTTACAGAGCTGTTATCTGCACACTTCACCGTGCAGTATCGTTATAACCAGAATGTTACCGTATCAATAGATCGTTATCGAACACTTGACCTAGATCGAGTAGCCGGTGCCTGGTCTATTGTGTTTATGTCACACCAGCTACTGTAAATACATTAAAATGTCAGGATTTTGGACTTAAAGCTTTCATTATTATGTCCGAACATTACACTGTTTGTAATAATCATAATGTAAGGAGATTTCTTTGTATGTTATAATCATAATGTAAGGAGATTTCACTGTATGTTATAATTATAATGTAAAGAGATTTCACTGTTTGTAATAATCATAATGTAAGGAGATTTCACTGTATGTTATAATCATAATGTAAAGAGATTTCACTGTATGTTATACTCATAATGTAAGGAGATTTCACTGTATGTTATAATCATAATGTAAGGAGATTTCACTGTATGTTATAATCATTATTCCAGAAATGTGACATTAGACTGTGCACTTCCATCAAAATTTCTGGACAGTAGACTCTATGGTTTCATCATGTCTGGATATTTAACTGTTTGCTTTAATCATTAAGCAAGAAGTAAAGATTTGTCACTAGATGTTGATTGAAAATTGCACAGATTAAAGTTGATTCATTTGTAACGGAAGATAGCAACCACTTCATATATGCGTATTTCAAATATCGATTACTTGTAGAATATAACTGTTGGTAATTTTGTTTTGGCTATATTTCTTTAAGTAGGTCAATAAACAAAAATTATAATTTTGGCTGGAACTACAAATCTACTGCCAGGAGGTAAACACGACAGAGTGGGAAAATCCACTGATCCTATTGCGTATTAATACATTCAACCATCCCTAGAGATTTCTAGAGAGTGGGGAAAGCAAGGAACTGACTTGTTGAGCCAATTATGGTTTATATTCAAACTAAACAATATTATTTAGCAGCTCGAGTGTATGCCCATACAACTACAACATTATTTAGTTGATGTAGTAGTTAAACTTTATAAATGTTCCAAACATGTTTTCTTAGAACTATATCTATTTAGTGGTACTCTTTTAATGTGAATGAATATAATATCACACACAGAAACCAACCTCACTTGTATGGCCACATGCAGTGTTCAGACAACCATTAGATTGAGTCAAGATTTAATGAGTTAAAAAACTTTCAATTACATATTAAATTGATATTGACTCGGTATGTCGAGTGAATTGTAAGCACGTGCCAGCTAAACGTCACATCACGTGGCTAAATGTTTACGTTGACTTGGTCCAGGAATATCTCATTAATTGAGTAGATATGATCTACAATAAATCAAACATCCAGCAGCTGCGTCCATTTTTTTCATTATTAAAATAGGAAAAAAAAAACAACTCAACAAAATCAGTTTGTCAATGGAAGTGTTACACAGGCCTGTGTTATTCTGAGATGTTGTGTCCTCAGAAAATAGCTGCTCCCTTTTCCCTTAAGTGCAATTGGGGTCAATCAAGTGTAGAATTAATTTGTTTCTGTATTCGCAGCATAGGAATAGATTGTGAGGTTAGCCCAGCCTACTTTACTACCAGCCTACTTTACTACCAACCTACTTTACTACCAACCTACTTTACTAACAACCTACTTTACTACCAACCTACTAGTCTAGGTCAGACTCCACCACAATAATATCAGCGCTAGTCTAGGCCACACTCCACCACAATAATATCAGCTCTAGTCTAGGCCAGACTCCACCACAATAATATCAGCTCTAGTCTAGGCCACACTCCACCACAATAATATCAGCGCTAGTCTAGGCCAGACTCCACCACAATAATATCAGCTCTAGTCTAGGCCACACTCCACCACAATAATATCAGCGCTAGTCTAGGCCAGACTCCACCACAATAATATTAGCGCTAGTCTAGGCCAAACTCCACCACAATAATATCAGCGCTAGTCTAGGCCACAATCCACCACAATAATATCAGCTCTAGTCTAGGCCACACTCCACCACGATAATATCAGCGCTAGTCTAGGTCAGACTCCACCACAATAATATCAGCGCTAGTCTAGGCCACACTCCACCACAATAATATTAGCTCTAGTCTAGGCCAGACTCCACCACAATAATATCAGCTCTAGTCTAGGCCACACTCCACCACAATAATATCAGCGCTAGTCTAGGTCAGACTCCACCACAATAATATCAGCTCTAGTCTAGGTCAGACTCCACCACAATAATATCAGCGCTAGTCTAGGCCAGACTCCACCACAATAATATCAGCGCTAGTTTTTAGTCCAGCACATGATGTTTTTCCTAAAATGCTGCACTTCAGTAGAGATTAGAAGGGTACGTAACCTGTTCATTATTTGAGGTGTTACTTAGTTCTTATCAGTTATCTCCCAGTGTAGAATTAATTACTGGAGGTTAAGGAGAGAATCATTGCTTTTGTTTCTTATAAAGTTATTTATTGTAGTTATTGGCAATTTAGTCAAATATGATGGAGTGTACCAATCTAATATTACTATTAATGACATTGAATATATAGAACATATTCTGGATTATCATATTATCAAAATTCTTATTAGATATTTGTTTAACTAACACTAAAAAAAAACAAATATATTTTTACAATTTTTAACCCCATTTTATTTTATTTTATTTTAAACATTATTTACATTAGAAGACATCAAATGACTTAGTTTGGGCCAGCATATTTACAAACATTAAAGAAATTGATTTATGTAGATTTTTTTCCCTTTAGTTGATTTAAAGTTATATTTAATTATTTTTATAACTTTTTTCCCAGACCTAATGTTTCCATATCAACAATATTTACGTCTACAAGATGGCTGTTTCTTGTCATCAAACATGGCGATGATTCTCACCGGACTTCCGCTTCCATTGAAAAGTTTCACTGGCAAGGCAACAATGAACGAACCAGATGGAGGGACAAGGCCAAGGTTGTTGACATTCTCAAGTCCCATCTTGTTTGCTTTATGAATGACATGATGGACTTGAAAGTCAGCACTTTGAGCAAAGTCCGTTGAAGGTGTGTCCACACCAATCATACTGACATTACGTTTTTGGACCAGCTGCCGGATGGAAACCTGGAACAACGTAAAACTTGTCAAGATTGAGATTGAAACAAAACAACGTAAAACTTGTCATGATTGAGATTTAAACAAAACAACGTAAAACTTGTCATGATTGAGATTTAAACAATACAACGTAAAACTTGTTATGAATGAGATTTAAACAAAACAACGTAAAACTTGTCATGATTGAGTTTGAAACAAAACAACGTAAAACTTGTCATGATTGAGATTGAAACAAAATGTCACAAAACAACTAGATGAGTCTCAAACAGAGACAATATAGGTGCTCAGTGAAAAATCTTCTACTAACAGTATGTTGATTATTTTAATGGAAACTGTGACATAAAAATTTTACCAGGGAAATGCCAAGTACTTAAGTCTTCTGGAGTGTTAGTATTGAAAGTCAAACTTTTGTTGGGGTAGCGAACATCCCATCCAGACCACATGAAGACTATTGCACCATCAGGGATTGGGCCATACAGTCTTTCCCATCTCAGTATATCTGCAACACTGGGAATATACAGATTATCTCATATATTAAATGTTCAACTAATACATTATTAAAAAAAGTAATGCTTTTATCTTCTGTCACTTCCGTCTGTATCTGATGATCACCATTTCTTCCGTCACTAAAGTCTGTAGTCTAGTGATAAACACTTTTTCAGTCACTTAAGTCTGTAGTCTAGTGATAAACACTTTTTCAGTCACTTAAGTCTGTAGTCTAGTGATAAACACTTTTCCCGTCACTAATGTCTGTAGTCTAGTAATAAACACTACTTCTGTCACTTAAGTCTGTAGTCTAGTGTTAAACACTACTTCTGTCACTTAAGTCTGTAATCTAGTGTTAAACACTACTTCTGTTACTTAAGTCTGTAGTCTAGTGATAAACACTACTTCAGTCACTTAAGTCTGTAGTCTAGAGATAAACATTACTTCTGTCACTTACTTCAGTCTGTAATCCGGGTCTTTAGCCACTTGACGACGTATGTCTATGACAACCCCAGGTCCCACCAGACGTTCTGTTGGTATTTCATGAACTCTCCAATTACCTTTAGCGAAATGAGATGGCGCGTCTAGGTGTGTACCAATATGTTCAGGTGTTTCGAATTTGTTCAACTCAAGCCTTGTGAATGTAACATTTATAAAATGTTTGTAATTAAAATATAAATTCAATGAGCCTTTGTAACAATATAAATATTACATTTCATTATATTTTTTCCCCCAAAATTGTAAAGAAATAAAATTGCTTTTTGGTTTTAAAGCTGCAATCAATGTAGGATATACATGTATAATGAGATTCAGCATTGCTGATATATATATATATATATATATATATATATATATATATATATATATATATATATATTAGGATGGCCCAAAAAACTCAACTTTCACATACAGAGCAAGACACCCTCTAACTTTTTCCTTATAGCAAAACTCTTGTGCCAACTGCAAGGTGATGCTCAACGACCATGGCTTTTCTCAATTTCATCGAAAATTGCCGAACTTTCATGTAATTTAAATTTTGCATGTATCATGTTATTTGTGTTATATTTTACTTACTTAGGGTTGGCTGTTTAACTATTCTATGCCATAACTTCCTGTTGACGAAGACTGTGCATTTGCAAGCAGTTTTCTTGATGATTAAACTAAATATGACGATGAGTATATACCGACCAAAATTAGCAAATCAGGTAAACAGAAAGACAAGATAACTTGTATAAAAAAAACCTCTCAAGACCAATTGTTCAATCCAAGTGTAACAAGTACCTTTGATCGTTATAAACATCTGATCGTGAAGCTTTTTGACTACTTATTCCTATTGCTGCAGTCCTTTGTCACGATCCAAATGCACTTTATATTTCACATAGCATTATTCAAGAGCGCAGTCAGGTGCTAGGCATGAAATTTCTAAAGCAATGAAAGATAATTTTTAGCCAACTTGCCCATTAGTAATTCATTTGGATGGAAAGATACTTCCAGCAATATTTGGGGAGGGCTCAATTGACAGGCTACCAGTTTTAGTTTTAGCTGATGGGATGTACAAACTGTTAGGTGTTCTAAAGGCGAGCTCTTGAACTGGTGAGAATAAAGCAAACGCTATTCACAAATTGTTCGTAGAGTGGCAGCTGATTGAGAAGGTTTAGGCTATGTGCGTTGACACAACCTCAGTAAATACCGGCAGAATAAGTGGAGTGAGTATGTGTTGGTCTTGAAAACAGGCTAGGTCGTGAACTTCATTGGTTAGCCCGTCGACATCATGTAATGAAGATCATCTTGTCAAAGGTTTTCACCATCGGCTTTGGACCTTCAAACTCCCCAGATATCCCGCTTTTCAAACGATTCAAAGGCTGTTGGAGTGTCATCACCAGGCAGAATATTTCAGAATTCCAAGTGACACCTGATGCTTCCAGTTTATCAAGTGCAACCATTGCAGTCCTGACCGAAGAGCACTTTAAAGGAATAATTCAAAGATGATTACATGGAGCTTAGTGAATTGACGCTGATTGTTTGGGACATCCACCGTGTACAATCTACTGGAAAGCTCCAAGACCAGTACATCGTGCTCACTGGATGGCAAAATTAATTTAAGCCATGAAAATAACTCTCTTCCGCAACCAAACAGATGTATTAAAGCTTACAAAGAAAGAAGAAGCCCAAGTTGAGCGCTTTGTAGTTTGGTGCACTAATTTACACCAAGAATCGGGTAACTGGTCCTCGTGCAACCGAAGCTCCATCCAGTGATTTACAGCTGTGGACTGATCTCAGCAGTTACATCATCCTGACATCAGTTCAGATGCAAGAAAAGTCATCTCTGGTATCTTTCAGACGAGCTTGTTGGATTAGCCCTGTTCTCAGATCATGTGACAGCAGCTGCAAATATGGGAATTGTGCAGAGAATCAGCTGGCAAACGAAAAGTGCGTGGAGATCCATCAATTCTAAAGAAACCAGATATATGTTTAGGTGACTTTGCAACTACCGGAATGGGGACCTTCTTTGTTGTTATAACATTGACAATGCATCTCTTGATTTGCTTTCACAAGAGTGGCCTGCACGTGAACAGTATCGATATGGCCAGACAAGATTCAAGTCATTAAGTGTTGAGAACGAAACTGTATAGGGAGCGGTAAAGCTTTTTGAAGAATACAACACACTGCTTACTAAAGACGAAGTAGAAAAAACAACTCTTCTTGTAAGTTGTGGAAGTAAACCGCAAGGAAGTTCCAACACTAATCACCAAAAAGACTACTGTTCAGGCCTTTATGTCAGAATGACAATAACATTGACTGATAATGCATGCTTTTGTGACTTAATTTTGAGTAGGTTAAATTTTTAAGTTTTTGATGGAATAGCACATTTTTAATTGTGACAACTGCCAATAGCCATATGTTTAAGCTAGATGGTTAATTTGCAAAAGAGTTTTGAACAATTGATATTAAAAGGCTATTGCTAGTTGTAATTTTAAAACATTCAACATATGCATGTTTCTTCATTTTGCTAGAATTTCGTAAAATTCGGATATTGTATTGCCCTTGAGCACCGTCTTGTAGTTGGAATTTAAAGCTTAAACTTTACCAGAACATTACTATTAGAAGATGTAAAAAGGTGTCTTGCTCTATAGCACACATTTCATTTTTTGCCATATCTAAATGAACCACCCTAATATATATATATATATGTATATGTTGAGGACCCCTATGAGGGTATCCTTGGCTTGTATCTAGAAGTATGAGGGCTGACTCAATTGGTACTCGTATTTCTATTTGTGTTTCTACCACACACTGTCTCACCAGCAATTAAACCTAAAACAAGTGACGATGATCAATTCGACAAGTCCTGTGTACAACAAGATATATTTTATTTATACAAAGGCACCAGTCCGTAACAGGGATCTGGTGGCAGTTAAGTAATAGAGCAAAGGTAATCCAAAAATGCAGCAAAGAAAATAATAATCCAATATAAATGAATGAAGTGTAGGGCGTTATCTCTCTCTCTCTCTATTTCTCTCTCTCTCAATCAGAGACACATAAATCGACTGCTCTCTCAGAGATCACTCGGTCAAATCTCGACTGGACCCGACTCGGACACTCGGTCGAATGTCCATGTAGAACTATCTTTCGTTACTCAAACACTTTCTTACATGTGACCCTTGGCCAATCTATTATCTCCGCTCCTTTTTCTGTCAATCAGGATGGGGGTGGGGGTGGAGTTAACTTCCCGGCTTACTTGGGGGGTACGTCATACCCACAAAGACAAGAGTAACTGGACATCTATCCTTTGTCGGCATTTGAACAGGGGCCGAGTGGTCAGGGAGAATCCCGCGAGGAATGTAACGTATTTCTGTCAACCATTGCCCTGTTCACCGAGGAAAGTTATTCTTCCCCGTTCCGCTGGCCACCTGCGATATGACGCAATTTCGGGGGTGGGGTAAAAAGGGTGGAGAACTTGAGAACGGAAACTATACTACTATACATTGTATAATATACGTCTTAATTTTATTAATACTATTAAGTCAAGGGATGGAATAAAGAGAATGGTTTCGACCGATTAGTCACAACCCGTGACAATATATATACATAACAAATACTTGCATGGGTATTATTATTGACCACATATTATAACTTTGTCATGAATGTATTGAATGGATCAGTTACCAGTATCCTTCAGGCTGTATGCCTCTGGTCACTATGGTGAAAATAAACTCTGGGTTGATTGGAAATCGAATAGAATCACTGTCTAGTGAATGTGACAAGTCCATGACCACACATCTTGTAGTGGACACAATGACCAGTCCAATGATCGTCAACTGAAGACTTCTGCCACGCATGGTTGTTCACCTAGTCACCTAAAGTTTAAAATAACTCTCAATAAATACCATTTTTATTTTTCAAAACGTAAAGTTTTATTCAACTGCAGTAAAACTAAAACATTTATTCATTACAACATAGACAGATTTATGTAAATTATCATTGCTAAAATAGTGAGTGCAATCTATATATTTAATTTATTTATTGTTATTTATTAACTTATGTAAAAGACATATCTAGTCAAGTATATTCTATTCTATTACGCTTGTAATTTTTGTAATGATAAATTACATAAACATTTGAATGCTATAAGGACTAGATTTTAATCTTTCTTCTTAGTGCATTTTACTGTTGAAAAACTAAACATGCAATTGTTGGACTCTTCAGCCTAATACATATAATAATACATTAGTGATTTTTAATTTATACTAGCTGTACCATGCAAAACCTTTGCATAAAATTATATTCCCTTAGGCTTGATCGGTAGACTGGGTTATTTTTGGTTTCGGGCAGACCCGATTTTTTCATGATTGTATTTTAAACTAGACTACTGTTGTATTAATTCTTTACTTTCGATTTAACTCAGAACCCAAATCGCTATTATTTTATTATACTAGATATACCCCGCAAAGCCTTTGCATAGAAATAGTCTATTGTTCAGCAAGTGTCATACCTAGGGATTTGGGGGCCAAGGGGCTTGGCCTCTTTTGGGGCCCCTACATTTTGACTTTCGATATCATGACATGAGATTATGTACTTAATATTTAATTAAAAATAATTTTTGGTTCTCCCCTCAAGCTGGGACCCTGTGAGACTATCGATTTTGGAACCCCTTCCCCCTCTCTAGGTACACCTCTGTGTTCAGCTTTGATACATATTTCAAACTATTTTTTTTAAGGTATGAACGAAATAAAAAAAAACAATTAGTTGTTGTTTATTTCCCTTACAATATCCTTAAGGATAAATTATTCAATGAAAAATTGTTAAAGAGTTCTTATTACTTGTTGTTACTTTTCATTAAAACAACCGAAAGGATATAAAAAAATACGCAAAAAAAAAAAAAACAACAACATAATGTCAGTGAGAGGAATCGAACCTGGATAGCCTACATAATTATGAAAAAAAAATATCAAGTAACTTAGCCATTCAGCCACCACGTCACTCACTTGAAGTAATAATTTTATTTTATTATGTTGAAAATTGCTCCATTATTTTGCACTTCCACTTGATTTAGACTTATGCATTGATAATCTTTTTTTGTAATTTATAATAAATCAAAGCCCTATTTGTTTTAAAAAAATGAATTATTAAAAATAGATGAGAGCTTATTGTGTATAGAAATTAGCAGAATCTTTTTTTTTTATATTATAACGACTTTTAAAAAGAATTTTATTAACGAAATTAGATACCACGAACGAACATGCTATTCTCATGGTCGGATTATTACTATTGTTTACTTTTGACAATTTTAAAATGCTATCTGTTTAATAAAAACAACAATAATTTGAATGATATTATGTTATTATTACTTTTTAATATTTGGGACTTTTACGTTTTATATTAAAAACCACAGAAACTATATAATTCTGTAGATTTTTAAAAAGAAATATCGAATCGAGACGCGGACAAAAGGCCATTTTGAATTCTTGTTTTCCGCTTTTGATTTAACGCACAACCCAAATCGCTATTATTTTATTAGACTAGCTGTACCCTGCAAAACCTTTGCATAGAGTTTTATTCCCTTACGTTTGAGGCAAGGTTATTTTTTGGTTTAAGACAGATCCGTTTTATTTCATGATTTTTATTACTGTTGATCACGTTTTACGATTTTAAACTGGAATACTGTTATATTAATTTTTTTTTACTTTTGATTTTACACAACAACCTACACCGCTATTATTTATATAGATATGCTGTGTATAAGACAACAAATGGTATATAAAGACTACATTAAAAAGACTTCATTATAACGCACCGGTGATGTAGTTCCAAATATTAATTTTGAGATAATCATATCAATACGATTCCCCCCCCCCCCCATTATTAACAATATCAAAACTTAATTAGCTCCGCTATTCTACTTGGTGTTGATTCACGGACTCAAAACTATTAAAATATAGTGATCATTTGTTTCAGAACTCGATTAGTGACTCAAAACATTAAAATAAAAGAAATAGAGAAAACATTTCTAAACATCAAAGAATTGTGTTTATATTTAAAAATCAAAATTCTGTCGTTTACCTGACAAAACCATCAGGAATACCTGCACTTCACGTATTTCATAAAAATAATGAAAACAGCCAATTAAATTAAATGTAAAATAAAAACAAAATTGTCTATCTTTCTTACAAAGATCAAGTTTTAATGTGTCTCTTTATTGGAATCGTTAGTTTTATGTTTTATATAAATCTATAGCTTCAGCAGTTACTTGGCGGTCTACTGTAAGTCTTCTGCTCTTAGAAACTTTTAAGTGAAATTAGTCGCGTCCTGTGCTGGAGAAGCTTACGTCAGTGGGGCATTGTTACTCATGATGGTATCTGCCCCTGTTGGCATACAGTTTGTTTGGATGATAGTTCACGATGACCTGTACCCGCTTGCTGCTAAGTTAGCCTACTTAAAAATTTAAACGGTCATTGGATCCTGAGGTCACTGGCTCCTCATCACCAGACGATTCTTTAGTTGTACTGCTTGTTCTCTCTCTCTCTTTATCTCTCTCTCTCTCTCTCTCTCTCTCTCTCTTTCTCTCTCTGACTCTCACACACACACGCTTTTTTTCGTTCAAAACTCGAGGCAATGCTCGTAACCTGCGACAAAAAAAAATTCAAACGTGTTCTTCGTTACTCGAATCGTTTTTGAAGTGAGACGTTCGTAACCCGAGTTACCCATGTAGTGTTTTATCATGTAACTCTGCAATGTACCAATGTAGTGTTTTGTCATGTAACTCTGCAATGTACCCATGTAGTGTTTTGTCATGTGACTCTGCAATGTACCCATGTAGTGTTTTGTCATGTAACTCTGCAATGTACCAATGTAGTGTTTTGTCATGTAACTCTGCAATGTACCAATGTAGTGTTTTGTCATGTAACTCTGCAATGTACCAATGTAGTGTTTTGTCATGTAACTCTGCAATGTACCAATGTAGTGTTTTGTCATGTGACTCTTTAATGTACCCATGTAGTCTTTTGTCATGTAACTCTGCAATGTACCAATGTAGTGTTTTGTCATGTAACTCTGCAATGTACCAATGTAGTGTTTTGTCATGTAACTCTGCAATGTACCAATGTAGTGTTTTGTCATGTAACTCTGCAATGTACCAATGTAATGTTTTGTCATGTAACTCTGCAGTGTACCAATGTAGTGTTTTGTCATGTTAAATCTACACATGTACCAATGTAGTTTTTTGTCATGTTAAATCTACACATGTACCAATGTAGTGTTTTGTCATGTTAAATCTACACATGTACCAATGTAGTGTTTTGTCATGTTAAATCTACACATGTACCAATGTAGTGTTTTGTCATGTTAAATCTACACATGTACCAATGTAGTGTTTTGTCATGTTAAATCTACACATGTGTGTACTGTGTGGTTGTTGTAGAGTATGTAAACAGTGTGGACAGTGTGTACTGGGTGAAGTCTGTAGACTTGGGGATAGTGTGGACAGTGTAAGTATCTGAAGTGTATGGACAGCGTGGATTGTGTGAACTATCTGGAGTGTATGGACAGTATGGATTGTGTGAAGAATGTGGACAGTGGAGATTTTATAGACTGTTGAATTTGGGGACTGTGGAGAGTGTGGAGTATGTCGAGTGTGTGGAATATGTGGAGCGTGTGGAATGTGTGAATGTAGACTTTGTGAAAAGTGTGGAGTATGTGGTGAGTGTGGACTGTGTGGACAGTGTGAGTGAGTAAACTCTGACGATAGTATGGATTGTGTTATGTGTTTGGACTGTATTGACTTTGTGGAGTGTATGAACTGTGTGATGTGTGGACTATGTGGATAATGTGGAGTTTGTGGACTATGTGGATTGTATGACTGTGTAATGTGTGGAGAAGTGAACATATCAAATGAGACTTTCATATGATAACACTTACATCTAATGAGACACACATTTGGTCGAATTAAAATCATTTTTTAAAATAATAATTAACGTGAGATTTTAAAAAAAAAAGATGAAACATGAACTTACCAGTGTTGTGCCCACCAGAGTAATCAATACCAGCTACAGATCACAACTTTGAGTTGAAATGAGGTTATCTTGTCACAACAGATCAAAATCTAACATATACTCATTAACTAATAACATTCACGAGAATCAATTCACCCGGGGCAGTATAAGTCACACGAAAAATCGACCAAGAAAAGACATGAAAGGATTAGAAGTACTTTATTATTGTCTCAGTTTATTTCTGTGTTCAAATGGGATTTTTTCACAGATGACAGTAATATTAAAAAGAAACATAGGATTTCGACAATTGTAACCATCTACTTTTAGACAATCTTCACAGCTTTAGATTTAGACAATTTCAAAACTTTAAATTAAGACAATATTTACATCTTTTGATTTAAGATTTAAGAACCGATGTTTCAAAAGTTTCTTATAAAATAAATCAACATTCCATTATCACTGCCTTGTAGAGGCAACCCAATGACCCCAATACAGTGACACATTACCCACAGAATTTCATTACAATGTCCTACTTTACAATATCCTACTTTACAATGACCTACTTTACAATGACCTATATTACAATCTATACTTTCTATAGGAACATGTTAATTAAAAGCTGGAAAATCGAATATAAAATTTTTTATGTAATTATTAAACTATATAATTCGTACCGCAGTATACCTGGCTTTATCTAGTACCACTCAAAGAGAGTTGATAGTAAGAGTATAGTAAGCAATATTCTTAGTGTCATTTGATAGTAAAAGTATAGTAAGCAATATTCTTAGTTTCATTTGATAGTAAAAGTATAGTAAACAATATTCTTAGTGTCATTTGATAGTAAAAGTATAGTAAGCAATATTCTTAGTGTCATTTGATAGTAAAAGTATAGTAAACAATATTCTTAGTGTCATTTGATAGTAAAAGTATAGTAAGCAATATTCTTAGTGTCATTTGATAGTAAAAGTATAGTAAACAATATTCTTAGTGTCATTTGATAGTAAAAGTATAGTAAGCAATATTCTTAGTGTCATTTGATAGTAAAAGTATAGTATGCACTATTCTTAGTGTTATTTGATAGTAAAAGTATAGTAAACAATATTCTTAGTGTCATTTGATAGTAAAAGTATAGTATGCAATATTCTTAGTGTTATTTGTATAGTAAAAGTATAGTAAGCAATATTCTTAGTTTCATTTGATAGTAAAATTATAGTATGTCATCAATTTTAACTTTAAGACTTCAGTGGGACTTTGCTTTGTTTTTTCATTTCGACCAATCGTTTTGTTTTTAAATCATACACATTTATAATAATATTTTCAATAAAATATTCTAATCAGATGATAATATTTTACCAACTTTTGTTGTCATTTGCTAAATCAAGAAAACTCATCTCCCGCTAGACTGTATTTCAATTAATAGAAGTTTAAAAGATTATAGTAGGTCTGTTTGATGACAACCGATAATTTTATATCAGATTCAACTTATAAAACGAATTTTTAACTACTTAATATTGACTTGAAATCAATATTAATATTTGAAGAATTTGCAACGTTTTTGTCTATCTGTAGATTAATCTTTTAGACTCAGATTTCCTCACCCCAGACTATGAGGGGAAAGGGGTGGGATAATACATCAAAATCTCATCTTCTTCGATTTATGTAAAATTCAACTTATTTAGAGCCATAACCCTGACTAACAACTGGCTATTGATTTAAAGCCTTAGCCATAACTCTTACTTGACAGACAACTTGACAGACAACTGGCTGTTGATTTAAATCCTTAGCCATAACCCTTACTTGACAGACAACTGGCTGTTGATTTAAAGCCTTAGCCATAACCCTTACTTAACAGACAACTGGCTGTTAATTTAAATCCTTAGCCATAACCCTTACTTGACAGACAACTGGCTGTTGATTTAAATCCTTAGCCATAACCCTTACTTAACAGACAACTGACTGTTGATTTAAATCCTTAGCCATAACCCTTACTTGACAGACAACTGGCTGTTGATTTAAATCCTTAGCCATAACCCATACTTAACAGACAACTGGCTGTTGATTTAAATCCTTAGCCATAACCCTTACTTAACAGACAACTAGCTGTTGATTTAAATCCTTAGCCATAACTCTTACTTGACAGACAACTGGCTATTGATTTAAAACCTTAGCTATAACCCTTACTTGACAGGCAACTGGCTATTAATTTAAAACCTTAGCCATAACCCTTATTTGACAGACAACTGGGTGTTGATTAAAAACCTTAGCCATAACCCTTATTTGACAGACAACTGGCTGTTGACTTAAAGCCTTAGCCATAACCCTTACCTGACAGACAACTGGCTGTTGATTTAAAACCTTAGCCATAACCCTTACTTGACAGACAACTGGCTGTTGATTTAAATCCTTAGCCATAACCCTTATTTGACAGATAACTAGCTGTTGATTTAAAGCCTTAGCCATAACCCTTACTTGACAGACAACTGGCGAGAATAAGGTTAAACATTTTCTAATATGCTAATATTTTGTAAAGGGATCTACGTTTTTCAATCTCACTATTACGTCTCGAATGACGTAAATTATCGATAACAGAGATTATCACTAGCAATCTTTTTTTAAACGGGGAACTGTTGTATAAATGATATTTATTGCTGTATATATTATATTTATTTTTGTATGTTATATTAATTGTTGTATGTATTATATTTATTGATGTATGTTATATTAATTACTGTATATATTATATTTATTGTTGTATATGTTATATTTTTGTTGTATATAATATATTTATAGTTGTATATTTTATATTTATTGTTGTATATGCTGTATTTATTATTGTATCTCTATACATAAAAGACGCATTTGCTGTCTGTCTGTCTGTCTGTCTGTTTCCTTATAACTCAAGATCCAGACAATCAAATAACGTGAAATTTGGTACACGTACACATAATTACATGGGGAAGGTTATAGGACAGGTTTCGTTTCATCTCAATGGGTAGTTTAATTGTAATAAATCATTTTTATTTTAGTATCTTTTACTATATTAAAGTAATCTCGACGGCGCCATAAATAAAACTCTTCTGTGACGTCATTTCCCGATGATCGAATAGAACTGCGCGCTGGTGCTGTATCGTGCCTTTGTGCTGCTAAGAATTGTTGATGTTTTTTCATGCTCCCTGATTTGTACATTTTGAGGAAGGTAAATGAATGAAGGATTTTAGAAGAAGTGTGAAGCCATAATAATATGTGTGTGTATATATATATATATATATATATATATATGTATATGTATGTATATATATATATATATATATAGAGAGAGAGAGAGAGAGTTAGAGTGAGGGAGAGAGAGATAAAGCGATAGAGAGGGGGTAGGGGGAGAGAGGAAAGGAGGGTTGGAGGGTGGAGAAGGGGAGGGAGGGAGGGAGGGGAGAGAGGGAGAGAGAGAGAGGGTGACGAGATAGGGAGGTAGAGAAGGAGGGAGAAAGGGAGGGAAGGAAAAAGAAAGGAAGGGAGGGAGAGGGGAAGTAGGGAGGGAGATAGAGGGGAGGGAGGGAGAGAGGGTGGGAGAGACGGAGGGATAGAGAGATAAAGAGAGAGGGGGCAGGGAGGGAGAGAGAGGAAATTAGGGAGGGAGGAAGGGGGAGGAGGGAGAGCGGAGGGCGGGAGAGATGGAGGGAGAGGGGAGGGAAGGAGAGAGGGGGAGAGAGGATGGTAGAAATGGGAGGGATGAGAGATAAAGAATGAGAGGGGGCAGGGAGGGAGAGAGAGAAGGAGGAAGGGAGGAAGTGGGAGAAAGGGAGAGAGGGGGAAGGACAGGGGGAGAAAGAAGGAGGGAGGGGGAGAGAGAGGGAGATGGGAGAGTAAGGTATTGAGGGAGAGGGAGGGAGAAAGGGAGGGAGGGAAAGAGAAAGGGAGAGAGGGGGTGGGGAGGGAGTGAGAAGGGGAGAGAGAGAGAGGAAGGGACAGAGGTGGGTAGAAAGAAAACAGAAGGTAAACTGAAAACCTTATTTTAAACCCGGGCAAAGCCGGGTACTTGCAGCTAGTATATTATATTTAATTGTTGTTAATTATATTCAGCAGCATTAATTAGTCAGGGACACAATGACTGTAACAACTCACTGTCCAATAAAACAAAAGTCTAAACTTACACTCCCCACCCTCACTCTTCCAGGTAAACTATCTGCAGAACACAAACTTGTTCTGTATAAATTGTTTGTATCTTACATCGTACAGGTTACGATACATTTGCCCTCTCTTATATAATGATACGAAAATGAATTAATTTCCACACAAAACACAATTTATGTTCATATAATAATAAATGTGAGGGAATAAAACAGTGTTTAGAAGCTAGAGAGTTAAAAGTATATGAGAATCAAATAAAAAGAATAATAAATTGCAAGACATAAATTGCAAAGATGATATTTTACAGATTACAAATTTCCAGCCTGCACATATAAACAAACGTAATAAAATAATGTACAGACTCAAACATTGTTCAAACAGATGACGTTTTGTTTTTCTCTGTTTAATAATGCAGACATTTATTAAATCATATCAACAATATCTACGTCTACAAGATGGCTGTTTCTTGTCATCAAACATGGCGATGATTCTCACCGGACTACCGCTTCCATTGAAAAGTTTCACTGGCAAGGCAACAATGAACGAACCAGATGGAGGGACAAGGCCAAGGTTGTTGACATTCTCAAGTCCCATCTTGTTCGCCCTACACATTATCTGATGGACGTCATATTTGATAGTTTGTGCATAGTCCACTGAAGGTGTGTCCACACCTATCATACTAATATTACGTTTCTGGACCAGCCATGTCACTGCAGCCTGATGGAAACCTGGTAAAATAATAAAATAATAAAACGTTTAAATTTTTTCAATGATATGTTCTGATAGGTAGACGAGGTCATCTGGTTTTAATACCTAATTGTATAAAAGCCATATTTAACTTTGCCTAATCATTCAATGGCTTTAGGCTTTCTTTATTACTTTCCTGATACACTGAAATACACTGTACATATTTCACCAAGATCTCTCTAGCAAATAATTGTTGGTGATGGTCACTGATGAACGTCTTAACGTACATATTATAGTCTACACATTAGGTATTGAGCTGGTAAAGTACATCCATACTCAGCTCAATTTCTTGTAACGTCTAGTATAATATGAAAACAATGTATTTCCCTGTACTTACGATAGTCTTAATGACTAAAAGGAAAGGTAAATAATAGATATTTCACACATTATATATAAAATTACCAAATGTATTACCATTCTCTATTGTTATGTTCTATAACTAAAGTCAGAACCCAATTCAAAACAGTATTATTGTTATGTTCTATAACTAAAGTCAGAACCCAATTCAAGACAGTATTATGGTTATGTTCTATAACTAAAGTCAGAACTCAATTCATGACAGTATTATTGTTTATAAAATGAATTTAACTACAACAGACATCATCTACTCCCCCACAATACACCAATCACGTGACTTTGCCTTAAATTAAAAAGGGCATCCCAAAAGCGCAATTTTACACATGCAACTTTAATTTCCCTGTCTTTATAAAGGGGCCCAGTATTCTAACACCAGGGCGCCAACCCACCTTAATCCGCTTCTGCTCCCACCACTACCTTTAAAAAATGCTCACCCCCCACCCCATAGGCCAAACTTGTGAAGGGTCTATATAGACATACTTTGAGAAAAACAACCAATTATATACACCAACTTTGCTCATTTATACTTAAATAGATCGATTAGTAACTTAAAAGAAAAGTGAAGTCTAAAGAGAAGCTTAAAAATTATTCCGATAACGGAGGTTCTAAACATCTCATCGATTCGTTCTTTAATTTGTATTCTTGTTTAAATATTGCTGTTTAATTAAATATTGTTGATGATATATTACTGTTTTAATATTGCTGTTTAAATAGTACTGTTTATATATTGCTGTTTAAAAGTAGACTACAGTTTATATATTGCTGTTTAGTACTGTTTATATATTGCTGCCCCCTCCTCTCTTTCCCACATCACTACCAAATTGTGCGAGCGTCCACCACTGCTATAAATGTGTTAAGTTATGTTCTATTATTACATCTGCGATTGTCACACTATTTTATAAGTTAAAAACGATTTTGTCTAAAAATTTGAATTCCTACAGGTGCAGACAATAATTAAACATAAACATCAATAATTTATTATCAACAAGAAATTAAGGAATAAAAAACGGACATTCAACAAAGATACATGGTAAAAACATTCTGGGCAAAATTTACCTGGAAAATGCCAAGTACTTAAATCATCTGGAGTGTTAGTATTGAAAGTCAAACTTTTGTTGGGGTAGCGAACATCCCATCCAGACCACATGAAGACTATTGCACCATCAGGGATTGAGCCATACAGTCTTTCCCACCTCAGTATATCTGCAACACTAGGAATATACAGATTGTCTTTTTATTATATGGACATCTTGTCATATTGAACTTAGATTTTTAGAATAAAATAATCCAACAACGGCTTTAGACTTGTGGGGGCCCTGGACAGCAGGTGGCCCTGTCACTCGCAACAGTCAGTATGGTATATTATGTTTATGGTATATTATGTTTATTGTATATTATGTTTATGGTATATTATGTTCTGTATATATTGGCGTGATGACCACTTTGAGTTGAAGGCCCTGTGGAGATGTACAGTTAGCTCATGCCTAAGGCCGCCCGTGAGTAGCCACCATTACTTTAATAACTTACTTTAGTCTGTAATCTGGAGATAATCATTACTTCTGTCACAACAGTCTGTAATCTGATGAATTCTACACTTCAATTACCCCGGTGGCCTTTTTCAAAAATCAGTCAGTAAACCTGTGATTACCATTACTAGTGATAATTACTACTTCTGTCACTCACTTCAGTCTGTAGTCTAGTGATAAACACTACTTCTGTTACTCACTTCAGTATGTAGTCTAGTGATAAACACGACTTCTGTCACTCACTTCAGTATGTAGCTTAGTGGTAAACATTACTTCTGTCACTCACTAAACACTACTTCTGTCACTCACTTCAGTCTGTAGTCTAGCGATAAACACTACTTCTGTCACTCACTTCAGTCTGTAGTCTAGTGATAAACACTACTTCTGTCACTCACTTCAGTATGTAGCTTAATGGTAAACATTACTTCTGTCACTCACTAAACACTACTTCTGTCACTCACTAAACATTACTTCTGTCACTTACTTCAATCTGTAATCCGGGTCTTTAGCCACTTGATGACGTATGTCTATGACAACTCCTGGTCCCACCAGACGTTCTGTTGGTATTTCATGAACTCTCCAATTACCTTTAGCAAAATGAGATGGCGCGTCTAGGTGTGTACCAATATGTTCAGGTGTTTCGAATTTGTTCAACTCAAGCCTGGTCGTTCGCAATAAAAATGTTAAATATAGTATTTAGTTAAGTGCTTTGGATTAAGATTAAGAAGCAATATTAAACATAATAACTCTTTTTTGCAAAACGTTTGTTATATGTTTTTATTTATTTACAAAACAATAATTGAAGATTATTCTATTAATTCTTGGTATTTAATATGTAATTATATTTGAGAAACTTATTAGTCCCAAATAAAATAATATTTAGATTTCTTTTTAATAGACAGACAGACTTTTTTGAAAAGGACTAACGTTGTTTAAACCCTGATCACCTGTACAAGTGAGAAACAGATGCTAATGAATATTGTTTTTATCATCAAATGTAATTTTTTTTATTTAGCTACTGATAGTCTAAAATCCATTATTTAGCTACAGATAGTCCATCAGTTTAATCAATGTAGCACTCGTTTAAGTAGTTGATCTAATTAAAACTTCAATGGCGAACAATCTCTGCACATTTGTATCATTTTTACTCTGAGTATGTTAATTCAATATTCTTAACCAAGGGTAAAGTCCCTGTAAGGATTAGATGAACTTTCTTAGGTCCTGTAAACCACTAATAGGACGGTCTTCGCAGAGTCATTATTTCATCCCAACCATAGCCGATAGTGCAATAGCCACGGAAGCACCACGGGAGACATGATGGGGGCTTAAGCAATGACCTGAAATTTCCTTTGGTCCTCACCGGAGTTCAAACCAGGTACCCTCAGGTCAACAGTCGAGCGCTTTACCACACGACCATCCGTCCCCTGAAGCACATAACTTGCATCGGTTGCTTGATGTTTATAACTAAACACGGCAAAACTCAATAAAAAATGTGCTTCCATTTTTATAATTTATGCGTTTTGTAATATCTATTTACAAATATAAAACACTGAAAATTGAAAAAAACCGTAAAAGAAAAAAAAAAATCCCACACCAATTTTCGGCGGGGTAGTCCCTCTCCACTAGGCTGTACCCGACTTAACGCCCCTGTATTAAGTGTGTAATATATATATATATATATATATATATATATATATATATATATATATATATATACTGATTCTGTATCACTAATCAATTGAATTCTATGATCACTAATGTATTGTGAGATTTCACTAACTTACCAGTAGCCTTCTGGTTCAAAGCCTCGGGTCAAAATAGTGAAAATAAACTCTGGGTCAGTAGGGTATCGTATGGAACTGGTGTCCAGAGAATGAGACAAGTCTATAACCACACAACTTGTAGTGGACAAAAGGGAGAATTGAAATAACGTTACAATGGTCCACTGCAGACTTTTGTTCAACATGGTTAAATGACTTACAATCTGTTCTTTAAATAATGAAGAGTAATAGAGAAATAAAGACAACAAATTTTAAAAGTTGATCTATATCAGTGGTTCTCAAAATGTGAGATTCACTGGAGGACGAATTTTTGGTGGGTCATGGTATGAGGTTGGTAAAACAAAGCATGGTATGAAGTACGTAAAACAAAGCATTGTATGAGGTACGTAAAAAAATCATTTTATGAGGTATGTAAATCAAAGCATGTTATGAGGTACGTAAAACAAAGCATGTTATGAAATACGTAAAACAAAGCATGTTATGAGGTACGTAAAACAAAGCATAATATAAGGTACGTAAAACAAAGCATGTTATGAGGTACGTAAAACAAAGAATGTATGAGGTACGTAAAACAAAACATGTTATGAGGTACGTAAAATCAGGCTTGCGGAGCCGCCAAATTTTTTTCAGCCTCCGGCTCCGGCTCCCACGAATTTAACGGCTCCGGCTCCCTATTAAGATATTATCACACGAGACAAAAACTTTTGTAATTGCGCCACGCAAACATGCCGCTGATAAAAAGTTATGCAAATTTTGCCGCGTTCACCCCCATAGTCAGGAACTTGAAAAATATACGCATGTCGGTTTTACTAAAAACAAACCATTTCAGTGCATCCAGAATCATATCATTATTTTCGACCGTGGTTTCACTAGTAGCCATTTTCATAAGTAATAAAAAGTTATTTCAATGATCAAATTAGCAAATAGTAAAATGATACATTATTTAAAATATTTTAAAGACTTCAGTATTTTTATTTATTATTTATAAATTCGAAGTGACTATTCGGACCCGGGTACCAATAAACTCCAATTTTTATTCGGACCCCGTCCCAATAAAGTTTGATTGTTATTCCGACCCGTGGCAAATACGCAAGTAGCTTAGCAATACATAAACTTTATTATTGTTTTTTTTATAATTGTTCGAATTGTATGATTTAATTGTTACTCAGTGTCTAGGGTTCCACTAAGCGGACTCTGTATTATTATTTTTTCGGGTTCCGTCTAATAAAGTTTAAATATAGCTAAGCTTAGTGCATATTTGCCACGGGTCCGAATAACAATCGCATTTTATTGGGACCCGGGTCTGTATAGCCACAACCTTATAAATTTATCTACTCTATTTCAGCTATTCTGTTGATAATAAAATTGTTAAATACAGAAAGCGACCATTTTGTTTTTAGTCTATTACAAATTCGCGGTCAAATAATAATACGAAATGACGCGTTCTATTGTCGTCGTAGTAAAAATTTATTTTAAATGATTGATACAATTATTCTATGAAATAAAACTGTTTAACTTTATATATAACAAAATAACATGACATTAAAAAAATTCGGAGGGTAAACAAGATTTAAAACGAACACAAAACGATTCCTCATTAAAGATTTCTTGTGGTGATGTGCGTGTTATTGTTGTGGCGTTCGTAAAAATGACAACATTTCAAATTGTAAGAGGCAAACAATCAAACAAATTTGGAATTTTAAAGCTAAAAACAAAATTCTGCTGTAAAAAAAAACATTTGGGAACCGTGGAGCCGCCAGATTTTTTCGGCTCCGGCTCCAGCAAAAAGTAGCGGCTCTCGGCTCCTCGGCTCCGGCTCCGCAAGCCTGCATGGTAAAACAAAGCATGCTACTCTTTCATCTAATTGAAATCATGAGAAACTTCCACTAGTGAATTCTCCGCTTGTTACCCATTTCCAATTGTAGAATTTTTAGAGCATTTTCTATTGTCCCCGTTTTGTCTGTCTGTCTGTCCGTCATCACCCTAGATCTCAACAACCATAAGTCCTAGACCCATTATGTATATATCATTTTGTAGGTCTTGGCCTGCCATGTGTGCATCACAGGTCCATTTCGCGATCTGACCTCTAAGGGCCGTAAAAGGGGGCTTATAAAGTACCGCTTTTTAATATATAAGCTATATTAACAAAGGAGCGCCCTAGATCTC
This sequence comes from Bulinus truncatus, assembly GCA_021962125.1. Lineage (NCBI taxonomy): Eukaryota > Metazoa > Mollusca > Gastropoda > Planorbidae > Bulinus > Bulinus truncatus. The sequence continues at coordinate 636,395 of JAGDYQ010000280.1, read as the reverse complement.
AGCAACCATAAGTCCTAGACCCATGATGTATATATCATTTTGTAGGTCTTGGCCTGCCAAGTGTACATCAAAAGTCCATTTCGTGATCTGACCTCCCAGGGCCAAAATATAAGAGTTTCTTATGTACCGATTTAGCTTATATTTTAAATATAAATAATAAAAGCTAATCAAAGGGGCGTAATCATTATTTATTTTTGTAACAGTTATTCAACGTGATTACTTCCCTCTCATTAAAAATGCACTAAAATGTCCTTTGTCCGAAACGGAAAAGACTTAAATTGCTTGTTTTTTGTTATTATAGATGTATGAAGTCCTCATTAGACAAATAACGACTAACCAAGTTTTTTTTTTCAAATTTCCCTTCAGTAAAATGAATTAATGAACATACATTTGTTAAGTGATAGTTTCCAAATTAATCAAAAATAAGAATGGAGCAGTTACAAGTTGTCCAATTTCTAGATCTCTTTAGTTAGAGTGTACTACAGATTATAGTCAAGTTATTGCCTTTATTAACGACTCACGTTTATATTGACTCCGATATGACATGACAGTAATATAGACTTATCGTTTCAACCCCCTTCCCCCTACCCCCCCCCCCACTTTAATTAGACTTAAATCAATAAATTATTGGTTTCTGGTATGGCATTTTAAATAAACGGTTTTTTTTTTCATTTTAGACCGACAGACACTGTCTAGATAGGTTACTGTGACAGACACTGTATAGATAGGTTACTGTGACAGACACTGTCTAGATAGGTTACTGTGACAGTCACTGTCTAGATAGGTTACTGTGACAGACACTGTCTAGATAGGTTACTGTGACAGACACTGTATAGATAGGTTACTGTGACAGACACTGTCTAGATAGGTTACTGTGACAGACACTGTATAGATAGGTTACTGTGACAGACACTGTCTAGATAGGTTACTGTGCATTGAATAACAAAGTTACGCAGTTGTTTAAAGAAGCTGTATACACATTCATTTCACTGGAAAGATTTATATTGTACAACAGAAGTTAAAATCCAACTTGGTAGATTAGATGTAATGCACCATGTATCTGACACATTTAGTTTAATTAAATGTACTGTATCTAGTATCTGCCACCTACATCTAAAATATTCAATAATGTTAAAGTACTTAGATTCCATACCGTTTGAAAGAAAATGTGTACAACATATTTGAATTATTAACAACTTACTTGAGTTATGAACAACTTACTTGAGTTATGTACAACTTACTTGAGTTATGAACAACTTACTGGATTATGAACAACTTACTTGAGTTATGTACAATTTACTTGAGTTATATACAGCTTACTTGAATTATGTACAACTTTTTGAAAAAAAAGTCTAAATAGTAGGCATTCTATAGACACTAGAGTCTTGAGTCTCTGAATTAGAAACACACATGACCTTGAAACGCGGACCTATGTTTTAATTAGCCAGTGATTTGTTATTTGTTAGTACCGTATGTTTTTACTTAGGAAAAAGTTTCGTTATTTAATGTTGTCTCGTTCTAATTAGGTCAAGACTTGTCAGCCATGTTTAACTATCTAGCACATTTTAAAATGAGTTGTATATAATGGAAATTAAAAACTTTAATGCATTGCAACACAAGGTACATAATGACGCGGAAATGGTACCCAAGTGAAATGGCAATTTACAATGTAATCACACATTTTGGTCAATTTATATGTTGTTGTGTAAAGCATTATATGACATATTAGAGAAATAATTAAAACAACAAAAAACATGGTAATGTTTACAGATTATTTAATAAATCTAATGGCGTGTGTTCAATCATAAAATTGTGATGTTTCTTTGAAGAAACATATAAAGTATATAATATTGATCCACTTACTGAGTTGGACATATGTGTTTTACTAACAGACCTCAATCCAGTGAATTCAACGGAGCAGAGAGATTCTAGCAGTAAAGGGAAAAAATATTACAAGTGTCAATATACAAACGAATGGATTATTAAATAACCTGTGACACTAGTGCTGACATAATGTATATTTAGATATCACCCCCCTTCTGATCTCCCCCTGACCCCCCCTCCCCAGGTGTGTCAGTGTTGATGTCTGTAACTTGGTATGTTTACACAGATGTGCCTTTATTTATTTATTGCCAAGAGTTAAGAAAAACCTGTTTACCTGGAGTCTTTTTTTTCAAGTGCTGATGAATTGAATAAAGTCCAAAGTAATAACTTACACTACCGCTAATGAATTGAATAAAGTCCAAAGTAATAACTTACACTACCGCTGATGAATTGAATAAAGTCTAAAGTAATAACTTACACTACCGCTGATGAATTGAATAAAGTCCAAAGTAATAACTTACACTACCGCTGATGAATTGAATAAAGTCCAAAGTAATAACTTACACTACCGCTGATGAATTGAATAAAGTCCAAAGTAATAACTTACACTACCGCTGATGAATTGAATAAAGTCCAAAGTAATAACTTACACTACCGCTGATGAATTGAATAAAGTCCAAAGTAATAACTTACACTACCCCTGATGAATTGAATAAAGTCCAAAGTAATAACTTACACTACCGCTGATGAATTGAATAAAGTCCGAAGTAATAACTTACCGCACTAGTTTTATTAAATCAAATTTTTTTGCTTTGGTCAAAATCATTACTTAACCCATTCAGGTAATTGAAAGTTATATTTAGAAAAGGAATTAATTTAATAAGGGAATGTAAAACTGAAAGATAAATAATACAGTATAGAATATAGCACCAAGCAGTATAAATATTAACAAAGATATCAAACTTACCTTTTCAAGTGTTAACATTCATAAAGACGTGTACTTAGTGTTCGCTGTAATAATAACCAAATAAAATAGAAAATATTTTTTTCTTATGAATGGAGAGGAATATTTAGTAATCCGGTTTCAGAAAAAAAAATCAGTTATTTAAGTCGCTCCACTTCCCTGATGACATTGGCACCTCGTACTAAAGTCTAGTTTGAAATAATCAAATACTACTGAGTTAAAAACATGAAAATTTGCATAATTCAAATATTAACCAACCAAGCCAAAGTTTGCTTTTGGAACACAACGTTATTTAATATATACAAGGTATGTTGTTCAGTCTGTAGGAGTACCCTGGCAAGATTTCAATAAAGGGAACATAAATGAATTTTATTCTTTTATAGTTAATGGGATTTTTGGCTACAAATACTTAATTTACAATTTAAAATATACAGTATCAAACTGTTACTTTTTTTTCATACTAGGTTATAGTGATGTACATAAAAATAAACTTGACTTTCTTAATTATAACACGATTTTTAAAATACAACATTACAATATTGTTAGTCTGTTTTATTAAACTGCATTGTAATATTGTTAGTTTGTTTTATAAAACTACATTGTAATATTGTTAGTCTGTTTTATAAAACTACATTGTAATATTGTTAGTCTGTTTTATAAAACTACATTGTAATATTGTTAGTCTGTTTTATTAAACTACTTTGTAATATTGTTAGTCTGTTTTATTATACTACTTTGTAATATTGTTAGTCTGTTTTATAAAACTACATTGTAATATTGTTAGTCTGTTTTATTAAACTACTTTGTAATATTGTTAGTCTGTTTTATTAAACTGCATTGTAATATTGTTAGTCTGTTTTATTAGACTACTTTGTAATATTGTTAGTCTGTTTTATAAAACTACATTGTAATATTGTTAGTCTGTTTTATTATACTACATTGTAATATTGTTAGTCTGTTTTATTATACTACTTTGTAATATTGTTAGTCTGTTTTATTATAAGGAAACATTGGTTGTAGTCTAGAGAAAGTTACAAAAATTTTATTATTTCATACAATTATAAAATAAACTGTTCAAGAATGAAAGCGGCTGTACAGTTTAGTATGGACAGACTGACCATATCTCGAGGTCCCTTATCTCGTGTCCAAAAAGGCTGACACTACCAGAGGTAGATCCAGTGGTAGGTCCAGTGTTAGGATCAGTGGTAGGTTCAGTGATATATCCAATGGTAGGTTCAGTGATAGGTTCAGTTGTAGGTCCAGTGGTAGGTTCAGTGGTAGGTCCAGTGGTAGGTCCAGTGATAGATCCAGTGGTAGGTCCAGTGGTAGGTTCAGTGATAGATCCAGTGTTAGGTTCAGTGATAGGTTCAGTTGTAGGTTCAGTGGTAGGTCCAGTGGTAGTTCAGTGGTAGGTTCAGTGGTAGGTTCAGTGGTAGGTCCAGTGGTAGGTCCAGTGTTAGGTTCAGTGGTAGGTTCAGTGGTAGATTCAGTGATAGGTTCAGTGGTAGGTCCAATGGTAGGTCAAGTGATAGGTCCAGTGGTAGGTTCAGTGGTAGGTTCAGTGATAGATCCAGTGGTAGGGCCAGTGGTAGGTTCAGTGATAGGTTCAGTGGTAGATTCAGTGATAGATCCAGTGGTAGGTGCAGTGGTAGGTTCAGTGATAGATCCAGTGATAGGTTCAGTGGTAGGTTCAGTGGTAGATTCAGTGATAGATCCAGTGGTAGGTCCAGTGGTAGGTCCAGTGGTAGGTTCAGTGATAGGTCCAGTGATAGGTTCAGTGGTAGGTTCAGTGATAGGTCCAGTGATAGGTTCAGTGGTAGGTTCAGTGATAGATCCAGTGGTAGGTCCAGTGATAGGTTCAGTGATATGTTCAGTGATAGATCCAGTGGTAGGTCCAGTGATAGGTTCAGTGATAGGTTCAGTGATAGGTTCAGTTGTAGGTTCAGTGGTAGGTCCAGTGGTAGTTCAGTGGTAGGTTCAGTGATAGGTCCAGTGATAGGCTCAGTGGTAGGTTCAGTGATAGGTCCAGTGGTAGGTCCAGTGGTAGGTTCAGTGAAAGGTCCAGTGGTAGGTCCAGTGGTAGGTTCAGTGGTAGGTTCAGTGTTAGGTTCAGTGATAGGTTCAGTGGTAGGTTCAGTGGTAGGTCCAGTGGTAGGTCCAGTGGTAGGTTTAGTGGTAGGTTCAGTGATAGGTCCAGTGGTAGGTCCAGTGGTAGGTTCAGTGGTAGTAGGTCCAGTGGTAGGTTCAGTGATAGGTCCAGTGATAGGTTCAGTGGTAGGTTCAGTGATAGATCCAGTGGTAGGTCCAGTGATATGTTCAGTGGTATGTTCAGTGATAGATCCAGTAGTAGGTCCAGTGGTAGGTTCAGTGATAGGTTCAGTGGTAGGTTCAGTGATAGGTCCAGTGGTAGGTCCAGTGGTAGCATATAATAAATAAACTCTCGACCCATTATTTTATCCTTGCCTACAATGTCGGCTGAATTAGTTTATTTGATATAATAATCATACAATTTATTCAAAGATTTGTTTGTAAAAAATAAGAATTTCTAAGAAATTGAACAAAACTTGAAGCATTAAGGTTAATGTCTAAATCTATCAGGTTCATTCATTTGAACAAAACTTGAAGCATTAAGGTTAATGTCTAAATTTATCAGGTTCATTCATTTGAATAAAACTTGAAGCATTAAGGTTAATGTCTAAATCTATCAGGTTCATTCATTTGAACAAAACTTGAATCATAAAGGTTCATGTCTAAATCTATCAGGTTCATTCACTTGAACACAACTTGAATCATTAAGGTTCATGTCTAAATCTATCAGGTTCATTCATTTCACGTCTCGTCTCCGTGTCAACCTCCACGAGGATACGTAACACAGCGACACTATTTAAATTTTAAAAGAAATATTTGTTTCAACATTCAAGTTTTGTTGGTTCTTATTTAGAATTGATGGAATATGATGTGTTCACTTAATCAGGCACATCAATCACACAGTAGTATACATCAATGTGATATATAAAAAATGTTATCTTGTTAATAAAATAAGTTAAAAATATTTTGTTATGTCGGGAAATTTCGAGAATATTTTTAGTGTGTCGTTAGTGTTTGAGAAACACTGCTGATTTAAGTAATGAGTAAAATTTCCTACTTTCAAATGTACATAATTAATCAGATCTACAATGTTACATTTTGTACGTGGGAGAAAAGAGAGCCATGACGTTTAATATCCCGCGAATTTTGCGGCTACCAACTGTCCACTTAAGCAACTGCTACTTCTAAAAGGTGGATCCTACCAAACGTCGTGTCACAAAGTGTTTAATGTTTTAATATTTGATTTGAGGCGTTCTCTGGAGGCGTTTACTGCTTGTCAATTAGTTTCACATTCAATCAATCAATTCATGTAGCCGAGTCAATTACTTTCACATTCAATCAATCAATTCATGTAGCCGAGTCAATTACTTTCACATTCAATCAATCAATTCATGTAGCCGAGTCAATTACTTTCACATTCAATCAATCAATTCATGTAGCCGAGTCAATTACTTTCACATTCAATCAATCAATTCATGTGGCCAAGTCATTTACTTTCACATTCAATCAATCAATTCATGTAGCCGAGTCAATTACTTTCACATTCAATCAATCAATTCATGTAACCGAGTCAATTACTTTCACATTCAATCAATCAATTCATGTGGCAAAGTCAATTATGATTCATATACTTTATTTCGACTTCACACAAAGATAAATCATTAACACAATAAATCAAATCTAATTGGTTCTACACTGTCCCGAAAGATGTGTAGACTAATAAGGTATCCACAAACCAAAGCGGAAATTTCCGCTGCGCTATATCTCACGTGAAATTTTTCTAAGCGCGAAAAACCCTCGCTACACCTAGGCGAAGCGAAAGTGGGCGTCAGCCGACCGGATATGATGATTTTTTTTAATTTTCTTTTTTTTTTTTGTTTGAAGGCGTCGGCAGGCATTTTTTTTATTATACATTTTCTACAGTTATTGTATTTTACAAGTAAAGAGTGAAAAAAACACTTTTCGGTATAATCTGATATAATTCATGTTTCTATATATACATTTGTTAATTTTAAGACATTTATATGAATTTTAACCTTGATTTTCATTTGAGTCGATGTTTCTAGACAGCCATTTTGGCTTGTTTACACTCGCGAAACGCGGAAAAACTCTGCAAAAAGCGATGCCGCGAAATTTCTCTGCACCGCCGCTGAAATTCTCCGCGGTTTTAGCATCTCAATATAAATACACTGCCGCAAAAGAGGGGCGAATATCGTGAGTTACCCCCAGATACGCGAAATTGCTTTGGTTTGCGAATATCTTAAAGCGATGTATATCCAAACAAAACTGCATAATAGTACACGTCTTTGTCTATGATTAAAGTCACATTAACCAACTCCTATTAACAACTTTTTAACACACTGTTCCTGACCTAATACTCCACTGTTCTCTTCTCGACCCCCGACTCGACTTCTCAACTGTCCTGTCAGGCCACTACTCCCTGTCTTCCTTTCTAACCGTCTCTTCACTTACTTAACTTTCTGTTCTCAGACTCCCAACTATATGTTTCAAAAAAATATCCCAGAATGCTAAGGCCCCTACTCTTTTGATTGGTCCATCTAACTTTCTTTGTCCGTCCCTTAGTCAGTTCAGTTATCCATCTGATGGTAACAAAGAAATTTCGTTAAACTCTCTTAGCTTATATGTTCCCCAAATCGCCTGTCTCAAAAGAATAATGTGTATAACCCTGAACTTTAAGAAAATACAGACGTGTTCCTAGCCTGAACTTTTGAACTTGTTAATTAAATGCAATGGTTGTATAGCTATATTGAAATATATCGTTACACTGATAAAAATGCTCCTCAAATCGTTTATCCAGACATTCCTTCTTCCAGCTTGCCACTGTGCTCCAATTCGTTTTTATTTTAACATTGAGAGAACTAATTACTGTTTAAACAAATCATGGTGGAGACGTGACTTTTCCAAGGGTGTTGCCGGTCGATTATTAATATAACAACTTTCTTTTACATACATTTCTTCTACCGAAAGCTTAAACATTGCCATAGTAAAGTAGGTATGTGACATAAAAATTATATAATACCTAAATCATGTGTTTTTATACATCAACGGAGATAGCATTGGGAGAGCTTTCCATTGATATAATCAACTTGGCAGTAAGTTTCTTTTGAAAAACAATTGTAAGGCTTTTAGTGGGCGATTTTTGTAATAGCAGACTAATAATAGATATTAAGTAACATATTGACTGCATGTCACTTAAGGGATATCATAAATTTATTACAAAATAAAATTGTATCTTGAAATCTATAGAAATATACTTTTTTTTGGAGAAAATATTCACGATTATTGCATTTATAAATCTATTTTAAAAAGTTCCAGAGTACGGGTGGTTGTGCGGCGTAGAGCGACCTGAGAAGTGTTTGTATAAATAATAGAGAGTGGGTGTTTTAAGACCTGATGATTTAAAACCAATCCTTAACTACATAATCTTCTAACACGTGTGTCTCCCTGAGGTAGTTTTCATATCGTGTGGTGTATGACTTGTAACCCTGTGTCTCTCACGTGGGTAGTTTTCATATTATGATTTGATGAGTTTCTTAATAAATAAAATTAAATATGTGTTTGAATAGGTCACAGCCTTGTCTAAATCAATTACTGATGCTAAATATAGTACACAGTAACGGAATTTGGCACCGATTTTAGACCACTTTCCGAAAAAACTATAGCTCTGATACTTTCAATATAGCTCAGAACCCGATGACAATGCAATATTCTTATTATTTCATTATAATTTGATGAGTTTCTTAAGTATTTTTCGAAAATAAAATTAATGTTGCTGGAGTAGTGAAGACAGGATGTGTGACGTCAGAGCTCTCCTGTACGTTCTTGTGATTAGACAACTTCCAGACCAGTAAAAATTGATTTTAAAAGCAAACACAGCGCGATAAAAACAAATGTGTTGAAAAATTATTTAAAGTGAAAGATTCTAAAGACTAAAAAGAAGAAAATAAAAATTACATTATAAAAAATATTTTATAAAAAAACAACGTTTTTTCTTGCGTACTAAAAAGCAGAAAAAAATTTCTGAATAAATTGGTAAGATGGTAATAGTAATAGACTTTTTAAGAGCTTCTGATTTTTATAAAAACGAAAAACGTTGGGCGCATGAACACAAACAGCCAGACTTTTATAACATACTCTTATTTTTATATAAATGAAAAACTGTTTAAAATAATTTCACTATATTAATATATTGATTCAATTGACTTTACAAGTATTACATTCTATCATGAGTTTAGGTTATACAACACTAGAATTAATTTTACTTTAATTGTTAACATTTGATGATTCTAATACCGTAATACAAACATTCACATAATATATAACATGCGCCCAACGTTTTTCGTTTTTATAAAAATCAGAAGCTCTTATAAAGTCTATTATTATTACCATCTTACCAATTTATGTACGGTAGTGGAGGGTAAACAAGACTAACGTCTGGGTGAAGTGTAGCAAAATATGACAGGGATGGAGGGGAGAGGGGTTGACATGTGTCATTAGTTTGTAAACTAGGTTACAGGAAAAACATATTCGCCATTGTTGTGCATAAAAAAAAAACTCGCATCATTTGACGTGATTGATACATGTCGATAAACTGGTCCCAATAACTCATTCAATAGGCATGAATGCCAATGCTTAATAAATCTGTTATAATTAATTATAACTCTTTTGATATATTCAAATGACTTGTTTAACATTTCAGTAAACAAATTTACATTTATTATATTATGTACGTTAATTTGCGATAATTATTTTTTAATTATGCGTTGATTTCCATCCATTTTTAGTTGACAAGCAATTCTAATATACATATATATATATATATATGTATATATATATATATATATATATGTATATATGTGTGTGTTTGTGTGTGTGTGTGTATGTATATTTAGCTTATCTATGTATGTATGTAGTACTGTGTCATGATTTAATCAACTATTGACCGAACCCGTATTTTTTTTTCGGGTACCAGCCATAGATATTGCTCCACACCTTAACCCTATCCCTAACCCTAACCCTATCTCTAACCCTAACCCTAATCCTGAAAAAAAATTCTGAAAAAAAATAATTATATATGCCTTGTTCCTTATACCCTAATATAATGGTTTTGGCTGGTGCCGGAGCCACTGCGTTTTTTTTAAACTCCGGTTGGGCTTTGAGTTGTTTTTTTTTTTGTAATTGAGAAAAATCCGTCACATAAAATCATTTTAGATATTGCTAGATCTACAAGGATATCCCAGTTGTGTTATAACACTGCTGCTGATTGAATTGTAACAGTTAAATTAATAAGTTATCAAAGCTGTGTCCATTAATCTAAAATGCCATAGCTGTATGCGACAGTGAATGACTCACGTTTAGGGGAGGTTATAAACATTTATTGTATAGACTACTTGCAGCAATGCCTTTTCCCTCATACCGCAGCGATTGGTGTCAGAAAGGAATATCTGCCATATAAACGTATGTTAAATAATCTTTATTGTATGGTCTGGGTTGATTTATAAAGTACAGAGGGTCTAAATAATTATTATTTTACAAAAATATCTAACCGGCATTTTCGCAATAGTGTGTTACACAGATTAAAACTCTGTAATATTAAAGATGTTATCGGTTTAATTCAATTTATTTCAAGAAAGTATTTAGTAGTTCTAATAGTTTTATGTTTCTTAATCTCATCTTTATATCGCGCTTATCTTACATTTCCCTTATTTTACTAGCCGTAAAGTATTACGAGAATAATGCATCGATATTTTGTGCAAGTGTTACTTAGTCGGTCTGGACAATTACAAAAACAACAACAAAAAACAAAGGAAAGACAAGCCTCTAAAAATATAAGTAGATAGTTACTGTAGTTTCCATGTGGCCTTAACTTTTAAAAAATGTTGTAGAGACTATTTAAAATTGGATTCAGTGGGAGTTGGTGCTTTATGGCACCATTTACAGTGGTCGCCATAGAGATGACCTTTAGCTGCAAGTCGACACCAATTATATTAATTATCTTTCATAATTGATGATGCCTCAATACGTTAATAGAATTACAAATTAAACAGTGACATGATGCACGAAAAAAAAAAGTTACTAGGAACTCGAACAATTATAAAGAGGGAAAGGTTGAGATAATTGACGGGTGGAAGAGAGAGTCACGTGATGTTTATGTACTACATTCGGGACAAATCAGATAATTGTACTAGAATATTGTGTTTCCAGAAGTACAACAGGATTATCGTTTCTTGCTTTTCAACGGATGGCCTTGTTTAAATCATGCGACTGTTGTTAGTGGTTATATCTGTGTGTTTAGTTCAAGGTAAATATATGCATACAGCAGCACTTAACATTTACATTTTTTAAATATATTCAGACATCACATAGGTGGCAAGAGACTAATAGAACCTATTAAAACGTGGAAATAACGTTCTAGATGTCCGATTTCTGTTATGGATGAATGGTCGGTTAGGAACAATTGGTTTAGCTGTGTAGAGTACTTGACTATCGACTGGACGGTCCCTGATTGGATACAGTTAGACATACGTAAATTAGTCCAGGTCCTATTAAAAAGTACATCCAGCTTTAAATGGATACCTGACTTAAGTTTAGCAATTAAAGGGGGCTGTCAGTTGTGTTAAACACACAGTTCCTTTAAATGCCGCGACCACTAAAACAAATGAATTGTGGCCCATCTGGCACGATGACTCTAATTGGTTAGGGAAATTCATTTTTTTAAAATTCTAAGCCATATTACAAAAGTCATATAGCACTATTGAGACGGTATTTATGGTGCCTTTCTTTCATCCCTAACATATCCGATAGTGCAATGGCCAAGGAGGCACCACGGGAAATATAACGCTGACTTTAAACATGATCTAAAATATGCCTTGGTCCTCACCGGGCATATTAGTCGTGCGCTTTACCACAAAGCTATGAAACCGTTATGACGTCATGTATGGGAGCTGCTCTATTTATTGTTATTAACACAGTGTACAATTTATACTACAATAAATTGTTATAATAAATATAATAAAGTGTTATAATACAATAATGTGTTATAATACAATATATTGTTATAATACAATAAAGTGTTATAATACATTAATGTGTTATAATACATTAATGTGTTATAATACAATATAGTGTTATAATACAATATAGTGTTACCAACAAACCATCATCAAAAAGTAATCCATCGAGGGAACAATAACCTCCAGTACACAATGTTAACAAACTATAATAACTGAGCATGATTATCAAATGCGCAGCCGATTTACGTGAAATCAAGTGCAGAATTATTATTTTTTTATTTGACGTCGCAGAGGATTTTTATTTATAGCGTTTTGTCCTGAATTCTATTTATAGTTAAAATCAAAACAAAGCATTAAAAAAATGCACTGAAAAGTAAAAAGTATGCGATGGCACGATACAGCACTCATCGGGAAATGACGTCATAGAGGATTTATTTTATTTATAGCAACGGCGCTTACCATCGGGACGTCATAGGTCATAGGTTATTTACGAACGCGCTCGTTAGTTACCTAGTCTGATTAAAATGCTACATGTTTTAATAAAAACTAAAATAATTTGAATATTATATATTACTAGCTTAACAGGCCCAGTACACGGACCGGCTATTAGGCACGCAGTTGAAGTTGAAAATGGTGATGCGCTCACAACACCATATCATTGACTAATTTTAATTCATTCATAATATTTTAAATGACTCTGTCTCAATAGTTCCTTTTTTTTATAATTTATCAATTCTCTTTCACTTAGCCCCACACCCATCCTTCCCCCCCCCCCGCCAGCCACCCCCTTCCACTCAAGACATGCCAGAATCGCAGTTGGTCTCAATGTACACAATTACAAAAAGGGGCATTTAGTATAACTGCATGTTCTTAGAACACCACCCCCCTTCCACTCAAGACACACCATGAACATCTTATACACCGCACGGTGTGAAGGTCTGTCAAACGTACGGTCAAGTATCTTAGACGATTATGTATATATATATATATATATATATATATATTAAATACGTCATGTTAAACATGTTAAATTATAAACAAAAGGAACTGTTGGAAGGGGCGCGTAGGGTTGGGAAAGTAGCGTTTAACGGGGGGAGGTACCATCTAAGACAACTAAGAGCTGGTAAAGAGATACCGAGGCAAAACATGAAAGCTGTCTTGGGCAGATTGAGGCATAGTTGTCTCGTTCAACACACGAATGTCTGTAAATGTGTGCAGTTGAAGAAGATAAAGTAAATATTCACGACAAAGAAAAAATATTAAATACTCACTACCAATAATAAGAAATCTGTAAATGTGTCCAGTTGAATAAAAAAAAATAATAAATACTCACGACGAAGAAGAAATATCAAATAATCATGACAAATAATTGATAAACAAAATGCGCACCAAATATACTCGCATTTAGTAATTTTGGAATTCCCAGACTATTTTTATACTGGCGGTCGACGCGCGCTGTTTTTTTTAATTCCGCGAAGGTGTGAACTCATACTTATTTTAGCAATGAACTCTTTCAACTCGTGGGGTTCAGTGTATTTGTAACGTGAAAACATGTGGTTTTTATTGCCATGAACATTAGGGTGGCCCAAATCATATGGAAAATAAAGTTTCTCACATCTAACGGGGCACCCTCTTTTTAAGTTCCACTCGTCTTACTTAGTAATTTACAACAATTTCAGCTTCCTACTGCTATTGGAAGGGGATGCTCAAGAGTCACAAAGTTTTACTACATTCATAAAAAAAACGCATTTTCGTTGGTTATATTCCAAAACCTGTTTTCGTCTTCTGTTTCTCAATTGGTGACACTTCATCGGAAAACAATGCCAGACTGACAGTCTCATTAGACAGATACCACATGTGATTCTGGAGAATTTTCTGTGCTGCAATACTGATGTCGTGATCAACAGACTGATATTGCTGCAGGTCCTTACAGAGCAAAAGATCTCCTCCAGGTGCTTCCACTGCACAGGGTGCTTGAATCCAAGACTTTGTGTACAACAAGGTACCAAACTGTACAAATCGTTTCTGTTGGCTCTCTTCCTTGGATGTAAGACTGAAAATTTCTCTCTGATGACGGAGGAAGTAAATTTTGATGGCATAGATCAGCTTAGCCATCCACCTAGCATAATGAACAGAGCCTGGTGCTCTCCAGTGAATGGTTTTGGTAGATTTCCTAAGATGATCATTGTCAGTTCAAAAAGTTCTTCATAATCATCTCTGACCTGGGACTTCAAGCCAACGAAATTTGTCGGGAAGCTCACCGTGTTTTCTTGGAAAAAATCAGTGCTTGAAGGTAGTTCCAACTTACTATAGTTGTCAAGCTTTATGCGTCCCCAAGCTTCTTTAAATCTTTTGAAGATAGGTATGTTTGGTGAGTTAGAAGGGCCGCAACCCAAACTGAAGGCCTTTGCCAATTCCATTTCAAAAACATGATGACGACATGCCAGCCACAATAGTTCTCGACCAATACGATTCTTAAGCAGTACACAAGCTCCATTGAAAAGACCAGTGATGACAGAAGTGGGTGTCGAAGCTCATAGCCTGGATGCTTTCTACCAGTGCCCACTGTTCTACCACTGACCATAAATAGCATCAGCAGTATTCTGTCCTGTCCCTGATGTTAGTTTTGCACAGGGACACCATGGGCAATTTCACTGCCATCATCAAAAACCAGCACAAGCAAGCGGTCAACTACTCCAAGACCCAGGATTTCCAGGTAGAGATTTTTCCCAATCCCAGTGTGTGAACTCCACAGGATAGTCAGGCGAATGAAGCCTTTTATATCTGCTGCTTGTTTACACCTGACTTTCTTTCTGACTCTTTACATGGTACTTCGTGAAACGTCAATAATGAACGATCATGTCCCAGTGCTGCAGCAATAGCAATCGTAATCATAGCTTCACGATAGACGTTTGGTTGCGAGCCAAGGCACTGGTAACATCTTAGTGAACAAGGAAATATGATACGCCAATCTCCGTATGTTTGTCCGTTATTGGTTGAGCTTGGACGGTTCATATTCATCTAGGACTTCAAATTTATTGGATGATTCACAGCTCTGTTACATTTTTACCTGATTCACCTTCTATAGTTTGTTGCTGTCGTTTTTCCTCTTTCTGTTTACGAAGAAGCTGTTTCTGTTGTTTGTGATGGACTCGTTCCTGCTGTGCTGCTATCTATTTATCTTCACCAATAATGCACATTATATTTGTTGATTTTCCGTCTGCACAATATTCATAAAAACAACAGGAAGTCATGTATCTAAAATGAGAACTATGTCAGCATGGAATAGTTCATAAGTGTAAACAAACTTTGTACTTCAACCAGTCAACAAAATAGAGAAAAATGCCGTAAAAGGTAAAACAACGAGGCCTGTGAGCATTGGCGCAAACGGCAAATAGTGCTGTGGGGGGGGGGGGGGGTTCACATATTGAAAAAAGAAAGTTTGACAGTCTTTTTAGTAACTTTATATAGTAAAATATGTATTGATGATTTGGTCTGGTTGTGCCACAGCCTGTGAGCATCCCCTTCTACTTGGAAGTTAGTTGTAAAAATTTTAACAATATACTAACTAAGGCAAAAGGAACTTAAAAAAAGGGTACCCCGGTATGTGGCACGAAGTTGGATTTTTTGGGCCACCCTGATGAACATCCTATACACCGCACGGTGTGAAGGTCTGTCGAACCACCGTCTATGTTAGACGATTATGTATATAGATTATTATTATTTAATATTTAGGACTTTTACATTTCCATAATAAAAACCACAGAAACTTTTTAAAACTGTAGATTTTTGAAAAAGAGATATCGAATCGATTCGAAGCAAGCGCCATTTTGAATGATGTTTTTGTGACCTCGCTGGTCACGTGATTACTTTATGAAATACTATTGTTTTTATTATTTCTGGAGGTCGTTTATTTATAGAACGTATTCCGCACACACCGCACGCGACCCGGACAAGCTTAGCTGCTTTATAAGTTAGATGATTATTTGTGGTACAGTACAATATATCGTTCCAAAATACATAACAGAAATAGGCTTGAGTATCATATAGATTCCGCACTATCTGGCATTTTCAGGAGCGTTTATTTCATCCATCTTTACGTCAGTTATTAATTAATTTAATCAGCCATTCTTTCTGTCACTCTGTTGTTCTCTAAAATTCATTTATCAGCCGTGTCATTGTTATCATTTTCCCGGCGGGACAAAAGTCCCGGGAAATACCGGGATAAAATTCATTTTTTTAAAAGGTATTAAATTAATTTTAAATATAAGCGGAAACATTAAATACTTTTTTTTAAGTGTTTTATTAAGCTATATACAATTCCTGTGTTTTACAAACATTTTTTTATACTTTATAGAAACATTTTTCACACAAAATATTCAACGACTATTACTGACTGAATAAAGGATAATCAATTCTAGGAATGCACCTTTTTCAATTCTATCCAAAGTGGAAAACTATTCACTAATGTTTTAAAGTGCCTAACTGCCTGTGTTAAAACGTCATGTAAATTTTATTGGTCAGTTTTAGAGCGATGCATCCATTAACAGATTTCATATCAATGCATTGATTTAACATCTACTACGAAATCTACAATTATTGGATTAGACGGATGATGTGCCGCTTGTTTGTATAACATTTCACACAATCGTTGCAGACATTGCAATGTCCGTAGTTGTAGTTTGCCGTTCTAAGCTCACACACATTTATTTTTACCAACTCCAGGAGTGCAATACCTAGTATATATTATTTATATTTTTAAATGTGTTTTTTTTTTATTTTAGATAATATGCAGTTCAGTATTTTAGTGAAATTTTTTATAGTTGTAATATTTCTTATTTAAAAAATGCATGGTTTCACTAATAGTAAGCTTTTAAATATTGAAGATTTTTATATTTTTTTTCCTGCAGTTTAAATTTTACAAAAATCGGTGTCGACCCACCAAAAAACATAAATTGAGTATGCTATTTTCATACTTGTGTCTGATTATCTTAAATATAGTCTTTTTAAGAGCAAAATCTTATGGAATATTTACCCTCTGGTGGGTTTTTTAGCATGTTGAAAATTCTCTTAAAATTTGACAAGTTTAAACAATTCATAACTTCCTTAAATTTTGACATACACAGACACAATTGGTATCAATGATCTTAGACAAGCCCACATTTTAACTTAACTATTTGTAAAGGAAATATCAATTTGGGTTACCTTATGCAACTGGTTCTCTCTGTAGGCCTGGCGGACAGTCACATGTGCTGTCATTAATTAATCCATTAAAGCATAGCGTCCTTTTTAAAGGACACTTTGTAATTCGAGTGCTACCCGAACACCCCTTAGATTAATATAATAATTGTTTATCCAGTACACCCCTAACATATTTGTCTAATAGATACAACCCGATATTTACGCGTCTGCTTAACTTTTACATGTCTTTTTATAGTTTGTAATTAAAGTTTCTCGAAAATCTCATTTTTTGTTATGTATGGACCTAAAAAGTAAGTAATATTATTTTTTCATCAAATTTTAAAATAAATTTGTTCCAATAATATTATAAAATTATCACTTTTGCCTTTACAATCAATATTTGAACCCACGTTGCCGCCATTATAGCTACAGAGCATGTTATATGAGTGTCCTTTAAAATGGACGCCATGCACTACAGGTTGCATGGTTTTGACTTCGGAGAGGTTCAATCTTCAGGGTAGTTCGGTAATGTTTCTGAATTATCAGTGCTTTGTATGTCAAATATGTGGCTTAATAAGTTAAAAGATTTATTTCCTGTCCAATTTGTATGCTATGCAAAACCTGAAGCAGTTCTTCTCATCTCAGGTTATGTCCCTTTAGCTAACAGATGAATGTATTGAAAACCGCTGAAGTGTACACAATGAGGCCATTAGCAGCACAATGTCTGTAAACCGATTTGAGAAGTTGTTGAAATATATTCACGTATGTGATGATACTTACCTTAATATTGGGGACAAACTTTCCAAACTTCCATTGATGAATCCATGGTGCCATGCTATGAACTTCACTAATCTAAACAGTTCAACCGTGGAAAACCTATACCCGTTGGGTTCAATGTCTGGTGTCTGAACAGCCGTTTGTGCTACTTTGTCAATTGTGAGCCTTATCAAGGATAGTGGCTTGTTCAATGTAAATCTGGGACATGGTGGCTCTGTAATGATGCAGCTAGTGAATACGCTGCCACCTGATCTTCCATTGTCACATTCCGTGAGTTGGTTAATGAAATCAAGCCAAACCATGTCTACATTGCCCCATCACCCGAGGGGGAGATAATATATAGGATAGACAAAGGTTTTGTTTTCCCAGGTGTTCGCACTGTGGTCTTTCTGTCTAGCACCCACTATCACTGAAAGTCACCTGGGAAGGTAAAGTCCATAGGGGAAGTAATATGTGACCTTGTTATATTCAAGCAAGAGTGGCGAGAGAGGAGTGTCCCTTTATCTTCCCTTTATCTTGAAGGTTGGAACTGTCCACGAGTGAGGGGGCAGCAGATCACGCACGATGAGCGTGCCATACCCGGCTCACTGCCCATTGGTCAGCGAAGTCGCTCTCGATCTAGAGCGGATGTGCGTGGCGGAACTTATGGGCAGTTGGCGTGGGTCATTCAGTCAGCGGGAGACAGTGACTGAGGACAGTCGATCTCGCATTCAAGCCGAGGTGGGGAAATCAGGCAGTTGCGTGGCAGGACCTAGATGTTCGACCACATCAGTCCTGAGGTCTTGTGAGATCTACCCAAATTTAACATACTTGATTTAATGTATTAATGTTTCTTAGTAGCCGATTAAGCTACTGCCCTTTTGAGGGCACGCTGATGTCCATTCATTTGGATGTAAATAAATATATGTTGTAATGTATTTTACATTTTGAGTTTGTGCTCAATGTATCGTTTGTTGTGCGTCCTGTGTAACCATATGGCTGGGACAAATATAAATGCTGGCCAGAACTCAGTGGGTGATCATGCCTTTAGACAACGACCGCAGGGACCCCGCAAGGGGACCTTGACATCCATACAGATTGTATATAGATTACTTCTTTCCATCTCCACGACTGCTTTATCAACTGAAGACGATGAATAAATCTGCGACCGGTATTGTGAGGGCGAACAGGATGGAGAAGTGTCCATTGATAGAAGCATACATGTCGAAGAATGATGCACGTGGCACATATTACCACCGATTTGACAGAAAATCAGGGATGTTAACAGTTCGTTGGAACGATAACATAGTCACAGTGCTATCTAAATGTTTTATAGTCCATACACTGGTTTAAGTCATGAGGTGGTCAGCAGCAGAAAAGAAACATATTCAAATTCCTATTCCAAACCTGATTGCTCAATAAAACCGATTCATGGGTGGGGCATGTCGAATGCACCAGAATATAGCAAAATGTCGTATAAAAAAGCGGCGGTGGGCACTGTTTTCAAACCTTCATAATCGTTGGCAGTTGTATAGATTATCAAATGCTTCTAACCATCATGATCTGAATTTAAAACAATTTTGACGAGATGTCGCATTGAC
Source organism: Bulinus truncatus (assembly GCA_021962125.1). Classification (NCBI taxonomy): domain Eukaryota; kingdom Metazoa; phylum Mollusca; class Gastropoda; family Planorbidae; genus Bulinus; species Bulinus truncatus. The sequence continues at coordinate 616,947 of JAGDYQ010000280.1, read as the reverse complement.
TTACATCTTCAGGTATCAAGTCACCAATAAAATTGGATGTCCCACTCGTAGACATGTTACCAGCTGCCGTACAGTCCAGGTCAGCCCCGTAGCGTTGAAATTTTACAGCAGGGGTCAGGCATTCTACAGCAGGGGCCAGGCAATAGCAGTGGGGGGCAAGTAATACTTTTTACTAAGTAGAACAAATAAGCAGATGGGGGCAGACAAAACGCAGGGGGGCCCGGCCCCCCGCATGCTACGAACCTGGTCCAGGATGATGTCCGATTTGATGGCCGAAACCACTTCATTGTATGCATTGATGATAGTCAGAAAAGATGTGCTCAGACTGGAATGAAGGTTCACGGGAAATGCCATAAGTGCAGGATATCTTTTCAAATTAACCTATTTTTCATGAATATTAAACTTGTTAAAATATTGTGCCAGTTTTATTTTAGCTAAAGTTAAATTCAAACAATCATGGTTATGAAAAATTAATCATATTCTATAAGCTAGGAATCAGTAATATGTATTATGAAAATGTCACGCTTTTAAAAACAGTGGTAGCACAAAAAATTGTTTTCCTTGACAGACGGTAAGACAAAAAAAGAAGGACTTGATTTTCATATTATAGATATTATAGATTCTTTTATGTGAAAAATTTACTTTTGGAATTGTAATATTTGTTTTCAGCACAAAAATGTCCAGCTAATTGGTTCGGAAATAAATGTCAGTTTATTTGTCACTGTCAGAAACGATGTCAGAAAGATGGCAGCTGCTCAAAATGCCAATCCGGCTGGTTTGGTCACAAATGTCAATTCAGTATGTACAATTAATTGGAGAAACATATCAAAAGTCATTTACTGAAAATGTCATTAGCAAAAATTACACAGCTGCAAGTCAATAACCTATTTATACAGTATACCTGTTACACGCCAAGTCAATATCCTTTTTATACAGTATGCCTGCTACACACCAAGTCAATAACCTATTTATACAGTATGCTTGCTACACACCAAGTCAATAACCTATTTATACAGTATGCTTGCTACACACCAAGTCAATAACCTATTTATACAGTATGCCTGCTACACACCAAGTCAATATCCTATTTATACAGTATGCCTGCTACACACCAAGTCAATAACCTAATTATACAGTATGCCTGCTACACACCAAGTCAATAACCTATTTATACAGTATGCCTGCTACACACCAAGTCAATAACCTATTTATACAGTATGCCTGCTACATACCAAGTCAATAACCTATTTATACAGTATGCCTGCTACACACCAAGTCAATAACACCTCTGACTTGTTTTAAAATACAATTACTTTTATGACTGGTTTATTTCTTTTTAGTTTAAAGTTTCAATTTTTAATCTTATTTAATATGTAAACAGTGGACTTGGTTACATCTGACCATGCTACTATTGACCTCCTGCCACCTGGTCAAGGTACAGACTGGCTGACCGATAGAAATGAAAGTACTTGTAACGATGAAGAAAACTTACAGTCCATTACGTTGACCTGGAACACGGTTTTCGGTTTTACCTGGTTAAAGATGGCATTTGATTCAAAATGTAAGTAGATGGCATTTGAATTACAATGAAAGTAGTTGACATTTGATTCACAATGTAAGTAGATGGCATTTGAATTACAATGTAGGTAGATGGTATTTGAATTACAATGTAAGTAGATGACTTTTGATTCACAATGTAAGTAGATCTCATTTGATTCACAAAGTAAGTAGTTGACATTTGATTCACACAGTAAGTAGATGACATATGAATTACACTGTAAGTAGATGACTTTTGATTCACAATGTAAGTAGATCTCATTTGATTCACAAAGTCAGTAGTTGACATTTGATTCACACAGTAAGTAGATGACATTTAATTCACAATGTAAGCAGATGACATTTGATTCACAAAGTAAGTAGTTTACACTTGATTCACAATGTAAGCAGATGACATTTGATTCACAAAGTAAGTAGTTTACACTTGATTCACAATGTAATTAGATGTCATTCGATTCACAAAGTAAGTAGATGACATTTGATTTACAAAGTAAGTAGATGACATTTAATTCACATAGTAAGTAGTTTACACTTGATTCACAATGTAAGTAGTTTACATTTGTAATTATATACAGATCAACTTGTTGATAGACAGATAGTTACAAACGGACACACGGAGACCACGAAAGGACCAATATAAAAGACAGGCGGATGCAAATCGGTGGATTAATGGACAGACAGTAGAAAAAAAAACACCTGGACGGATTGACAGATGGGACGATACAAAATAAGACATACGGATAGATAAAGTAAATGATAGATGGCAACATGATAGATTAATATGTTTGACATAATTCGTTTTATTTTAATTTTATTATTATCACACCCACAGTACCTACATATCTAAGAAACGTCAAGGTCACTTTCACAAGTGATGACGATTTACAGTTAATATGTAATAAAACAAAATTATTGAGTTATGGCAGACATCTCCAGTACCGCTGTGATGGTGTCTTTATTAAGCAGTTGACACTTACTGGTGATGGGATTATCTCACTTTGTGGTCTCTACGTCAGCGGTGGTAAGTGATGACGTTGCTTTTATTATATATTACAGGGAGAACCATTCTTACGTTTTTTAGAAGGGATCGGGGGGCTGCAGGCAGTTGCGTCATGGGATGGGATTTGGGTGGGGGGGGGGGGTGTAAACATGTGGTGAATTGACTGCCTAGACTTAATTTTCTGTTTTTTTTTTATTGTTGACTTTTTTCCCGTCTTGAAGTCTAATACATGTACAACGTATATATGATGAAAATAACGCTTGCTAAATGGTCCATGGCTGACACTGGCCGGCCTATTAGAAATCTGGGACCTAAAATAACCTTTGAACATGAACCCTTGTGAGCCACTCCCTTCGCTGTTAATCATTTTATCCCGTGCCCAACGACAAGTTGATCCCATATTACAGTACACACCTTTCTCAAAAAGTAGTCCCCTTACTGCATTGTTTGTTTAAATGGACAAGATACACTTCCGGTACCAATTAATGTACGCGAATTTGCGAATAATAAATTTCTGTTGCCGCTATTCTTTTAATTTTAATCATAAAAATCAAATAATCAAAATTTAATATATTTTTCAGTGTGATTATTTAATATTATTATCTTAAAAGTTGAAGCTAAAAAGTAGAATGGTTAAAAAATAATATCATTGACCATTACCTCATCATAATGAGGTAGTAGTTTCAAACCTTTCACTACCGATTTTTAATTACTATCTATCGCACAATATATGCTAACCAAAAATATACTGTTTTACATATGACCCTACACAAGTCCCTACATATGACCCTACATAAGTCTCTACATATGTCCCTACATAAGTCTCTACATATGACCCTACATAAGTCTCTACATATGTCCCTACATAAGTCCCTACATATGACCCTACATAAGTCTCTACATATGTCCCTACATAAGTCTCTACATTTGTCCCTACATAAGTCTCTACATATGACCCTACATAAGTCTCTACATATGACCCTACATAAGTCTCTACATATTGTTACGACCCTCTCGGTGCGCACCGTACAGTCTACAGAGTGAACGCGATGACGCAGTAGGGACAGTGACGTAGGAAGCCGGCAAGAGAGTGGCCATGTTGCCGTTGTTTTTGTTTTTATAGATATTAGTAAATACTCTTGGAATCCACGCCTGTGTGTTGTTTTGATTTTATAAACAGAATTTAAAGAGTTATAACACTGGTGTCAGGGGCGGGACAATGTCCTGTAAGAAATTAAACAAACTTTTAGTTGGAGAGTTAAAGGAGGAATTAGAAGAAAGGGACCTTCCAACTGACGGCAACAAACAACAACTGTTTAATAGACTTAATGAAGCTCTTATTGATGAGGGAATGGACCCGGAGAGCCACGTTTTTACCACGGAAATCGGGCAGTTAAGAAATGAAGTGAAAGAATTTCATTTAACATTAAGAAGTGAAATAGAGGACATTAAGAAAGGTTTAAAAGGTGACATCGAGAAAGCAAAGATTGAAATAAATGAAGAGGTTGACATGAGAGTGAATCAACTCAGGGCTGAGATTTTAATCAACAATGAAAAATACAACGAGGAGATTAGCGGCATTAGGGAGGAACTGAACAAGGCGCAGGGGTCACAGGCGGTGACCCAGACTACATTGAGCAAGATAAGACCACCAATTTTTGACGGCACTATTTCATGGTCCGTCTATAAAAGACAATTTGAGGCGGCTGTTAATGTTAACGGCTGGACCCGGGACGAAGAGAAAGCAACGGCGCTTGTGTTGGCCTTGAGAGGAAAAGCCGCCGAACTACTGCAAACCATTTCTGATCCAGGACGTTATGATGCCGTAGTTAGGGCCTTAGAATTGAGGTTTGGCGATGAACACTTGCAGGAGGTCTACAGAGTGCAGTTGAAGACAAGACAACAGAAGTCTGGGGAATCCCTGCAAGAAATAGAGGCAGACATCGAGCGACTAGCACGCCTGTCCTACCCAACGGCTGAACAGGAATTCCTTAATGTCATTATAATTGACTCTTTCATAGATGCCATTCGCGACCCAGAACTGAAAAAAGCAATTAGGATGAGTGGGAAACAAAGGGCAAGTGAAGCACTGGCTTATGCCCTGTCGTATGAAGCTGCTAAGAATTCCTCCAGGACCGAACATCATTCAAGGCAGTTAGAGGTCAATGAAGATACACAGCTTGACCAGATTCGTAGGGTGGTTGAAGAGGCTATGGCAGCCAAGGAACAAAAGGTGGCCGAGAGTATTAGGAATAAGAATGTTTTTCGCTGTTGGAACTGTGGTACTTCTGGCCATTTCAGACCAGACAGCCAAGAGCCTCCCACAATTTAATCGCTGGGATAACCAGGGAAACTAACGTACGCCAGCTTCGCGGGGCAAAAGCTGGCAAAACGTTCCAATAAAGCCCCTAAAGTCGTTATTCCTGTTGCAACACTTGGCCCCAATTCAAGCCTTTATGTCAAAGAAAACATGACTCAGAGACAGACAAAGTTAATCATTGAAGCAGACTTAGACATGCGGCCAGTTTTATCTGAGGATGTGGTCATCCAAGAAGTGGTACCTGAGGATGTGGTCATCCAGGAAGTGGTATCTGAGGATGTGGTCATCCAAGAAGTGGTACCTGAGGATGTGGTCATCCATGAAGTGGTACCTGAGGATGTGGTCATCCATGAAGTGGTACCTGAGGATGTGGTCATCCAGGAAGTGGTACCTGAGACGTTGGTGACCCATGAAGATCCACCTGAGGAGTTGGTGACCTGTGATGAGCCACCTGAGGAGTTGGTGACCTTTGATGAGCCGAGACGTTGGTGAATTGTGCAGAGCCACCTGAGACGTTGGTGACCAGTGATGAGCCACCTGATACGTTGTTGACCTGTGATGAGCCACCTGAGACGTTGGTGACCCATGAAGAGCCACCTGAGGAGTTGGTGACCCATGAAGAGCCACCTGAGGAGCTGGTGACCCATGAAGAGCCACCTAAGACACTGGTGAACCGATATGAGCCACCTGGGGAGCAGAGACGAAAGGTAGAGAGGAGCGAGGAGACCAGCAGAGTGCATCGGAGCAGAGGAGAAAGAAGCAGGACAGAGATGAACCTGGCCATTGTCTTTAATCTGGTCAGTTAAGTATACATTCATCCTAGCTCTGTCAAACGCAAAACATTTTGTTACTGCTACAACGTGTGTTTCGCCATCGTCATGTTATTCTGCAACAACAAGAGTTGGACCTCATCAATGGAGGTCAGTATCCCGAACGCCTGCACCTGCGAGAGAACCTACCTGGTGAACAGCCAGATTGCTATGGGGACGAACACGATCCTCCCCGCCCCACCACGGGGATATTCAATCTCCACAGCCTGACAAAGGACATGCTCTAGTTCATGTGGACAGACTGTACTGTTGTGAGAACTGACCTGTCCGGGACGGACAGATTTAAGAGGGGGGCAGTGTTACGACCCTCTCGGTGCGCACCGTACAGTCTACAGAGTGAACGCGATGACGCAGTAGGGACAGTGACGTAGGAAGCCGGCAAGAAGATGGCCGTGATATTGTTGTCGTTGTCAATGTTAAAAGATTAGTAAATACTCTTGGAACCCACGCCGGCCTGTGTTATGTTTTGATTTTATAAACAGAATTTTAAGAGTTATAACAATATGACCCTACATAAGTCCCTACATATGACCCTACATAAGTCTCTACATATGACCTACATAAGTCTCTACATATGTCCCTACTTATGACCCTACATAAGTCCTTACATATGACCCTACATAAGTCTCTACATATGACCCTACATAAGTCTCTACATATGACCCTACATAAGTCCCATATTAATCCCTACATAAGTACTACATAAGTCTCTACATATGACCCTACATAAGTCTCTACATATGACCCTACATAAGTCTGTACATATGACCCTACATAAGTCTCTACATATGATCCCTACATAAGTCCCTACATATGACCCTACATAAGTCTCTACATATGACCCTACATAAGTCCCTACATAAGTCTCCACATACGTCACAACATAAGTTTCTACATAAGTCCCTATATAACATATGTCTCTATATATGTCCCTACATATGACCCTACACAAGTCTCTACATGACCCTACATAAGTCACTATAAAAGTAACTACATAAGTCCCTTTATACGTCTCCACATACGTCACTACATAAATTCCTACATAAGTCTCTACATATGACCCTACATAAGTCTCTACATAAGACCGATGTTCCCTCTAAGCTGCGCGCATGTGCGCGGGAGCAATTTTTAGAAAACCTCCGCGCAGAAAAAAATTATCCCCGCGCACAGAATACAATCAGATGAAAATATTACTTCAACTAAATGGCTTATAATATTATTTTCTAAAATTGTCAAGGAATTGAAAAAGTGGTGCTAATATTTTTTTTATATTTGGTATCTACATACAATTTATGTACATAAATTCAGTATAAAAAGTTATCGCTTCAGTTTCAGCAAAATTAAAATTTCGATTTCCTTTTCACCTTATTTATTCAAACGCATGCGCATAAATGATTTCTTCTGTTTTCAAAATGGCTGATCGTTTCGTACTATAATTAATTAAATAAATAGTTGTAGAAAATAATTTCAAAATGTCGCTACATAAAATGTGCAAAAAAAGAAAATGTGTTGCCTCCTTCAAAAACTTGTGGCTTGAAGAGTTCGTCCAAACTTTTATGCCGGAGTCAAAATCACCCTGTCGCGTTCAACTGAAAAATATATTTACTTAAGATGATGATGTTGGTGTTATATGTGTCATCTGCCAAAAAGCTAAAAGTGGAAGTGATTTTTGCACTGGAAAATTTGGGATGGCATTTGGAAATTAGATTACCTGAAAAGGCATTATTAAGTAAAATCCATCAGACTAGTAATACATGTGAGAAAGGTCCATACTGCAGTCTTTTAGATTGTTAAACTTGCCTGTATTTTTTCTTAAAACAAAAAAAGACTTTCTTTATTTTTTACATTATAGGCGATTATATGTTTCTATTATATATATATATATATATATATATATATATATATATATATATATATATATATATATATATTATAGAAAAGTTTATTAGTTCTAAAATATATTTTAAATTTAAAATTTTTAAACTGACTGATATTTATTTTTAAAAAATGCTTGAAACCAGATCACACATTTTGAGTTTTAGAAAATACGTACCACTGAAAAACAAACGTTACAGCAAAATGAAAGTCCCGCCTGGCTGGCCTATCCATTAAGTTCCCTTAGCCCTAACGGGCCATTGTGGCAGATGAAATGTAGAATTCATCTGTTTCTATAACCTCGGCATATGAAGGGATTGTAAGGCTAGCACAACTTGTGGGACGAATTTGAAACACATTTCACCTGGAATAATTCCCACGGTTCTTACTTAGGATGGAACCAAGAACTCTCAGGTCGACATTCGAGTATCTACACCACTCGACCATCCGTCCCAATCCTATCCATTAAAACGTGTGATATTCAAGTGGAGAACGAGATACGAGAACTAATGATAGGCAGTGGTTCTATTCCAGTATGTCTAGACTCATTGCGATTGTTCATGGTTTCAGTAAGGTATCACATATTACAATTATATAGAATTTGAACTTATGACTTTTACGGAGACTCTGAATGTTTCCTACTGTAAAAGAAAACGGGCTACTGTAATAGAATAAGAAGACGTGTCCGCTGTAATAGAGTTAGAAGACGTGCCACCAGATGTTTCTATGGAAACCAAAGTGAACACAAATATAACAAAAAAGATTGTGGAATTCCCGAACACGTCACATCAAGCATTCGAAACTTGCGTTGTTTCACCAGCCTGTATAGATTTGAGGAAATCCCGAATACGTCACAGCAGGCGCTTTGTTTTTCTGATTTCTTTTACAAAACCAGATTATTTTAATTTCTTATATGACGTTTTGACCTTTTAATTGGTAAAATACGAGCACAATGGTGGTTGTACAATACTATTTCATATCTAGACAGCTCCAGTAATTTTTTAAAAAGTTTTGTTTCGTCGTAATCGTGTTTTTATGTGCTCTAAATACGAAACTATTTCATTTATCCCCCGTCGCGGTAAATTCTGTATCCGTTTAACCGCGGAAATGAGGGAATGCTGTACATAAAATAACATTATAATGTCATCTGATTGTTGTAAATAAAAAAAATAACACATTTAATAATACATTTATGTGTGAATAAAAAAGTAATATTGAACTATTTCCAATTTGAGAATTTAAAAAAAATGGTGTATTAATACTTTCCCGAATACGTCGACAGCTCGCGACAGCTAAGTGTGCTGAGAAGGGTTGGGGAGGGCTGGATCACAGCAAGCGTGTTGTTTAAAGTGGGTCAAGATGTATCACTCAGGAAGTCTTCACCCGTCAGCTATAGATGCTTAAAATGTTTCAAAATAAATTTCGCTTTACAGAAAACATACTTCGCTTTGTCATTGTGTCCGTATCAACGATTGTGTCAGTATCAAAGATTGTTTCAGTATCTTTCCCCCTTTCTTTGCGGCATATGATACGACGCGGGACGACTAGTATTCTATATTTGTAGACCCTGGCGTACTTTTCATTTACAAAAATGTCATACAGTCAGTGGCGTAAGTCGCATAGTTGGGCGGACTCTGAAAATGCTGCGACATTCACGAGCCAAAATAGTATAGTACGGCCTGGGAATGGATCGGCTATCCGCACATCACTAGTTGCTACTGTAGCCTACAAGCTAAAATCTATATAATAAATATAATGGTGTCGAAATACCAAACCCAAAATTACAATCTTGCTAAAGTTTTAATATTTCGTTTGATTTCTTTAATTTTTGCTTTAATTCAAAGGCAGAAACCTGGCAATAAAACAAATGGCCTTTGTGTCAACTAACGAGTCCGGTGAAGAAATTTCCACTGCTAAGACGGTAGACGGAGACATAGGGCAGTGCTCACATGCCAATCAGTCATGGAGGAGTCCAGTTTGGACGATACTCCTTAACGGCACGCTTACAGTTAGTCGTTTCAGGATATTTCATGCAGGTCAGTATGTTCTAGACATATGATCTATGATTTCATGAGCGGAAATCTGTTTGTAAATATACAGATTGCTAGCGAAACAAAAACGTAAACAAGCAATTAAGCCTGTTCCATTCTGGACACAGGACGTGTTAACGCATTTTCATGTTATGTACCAGTACGTATGCTATCTTTCAGTAGATATTTGTAAATTTTGGAAATGTTTATAAATTCAATTGTGTAATGCATATATCTGTAAAAAAAAATGTATAAAGACGTTTCTTTATATTTGAAAAAAATTATTTTCTCTTAAATCTAACTACAAGTGGTTTGTGGTTACTGAAATAGGACTCATAATTGAAAACATTCGAAATTATAGTCATTTAATCGTCCGAAAACTCCGTCAATTGTTGCATAGCTCTGATACTTTCAATTAAACTCAGAACACAAGCTTACTATTTCATTTGATGAGTTTCTTAATAAATCTTGGTGAAACTACGTGCAGCAGTATTTCGCACCAAATGAACGGGTTATTGAACGTACAAGGTGTATATATAATATATAAGCCCCTTATGAGCCCTGAAGCCCGGCCCTCAGAGGTCCTATCGTGAAATGAACTTTTGATGTACACATGGCAGGCCAAGACCTACAAAATGATATATACATCACGGGTCTAAGACTTATAGTTGCTGAGATATAGCGCTCCTTTATTAATATAGCTTATATAGTAAAAAACGGTACTAAGGCCCCTTTTACGGCCCTGAGAGATCAGATCGCGAAATGGAAAAAATTCATTTCTTGGCAGGCCAAGACCTACAAAATGATATATACATCATGGGTCTAGGACTTATGGTTGTTGAGATCTAGGGTGATGACGGACAGACGGACAGACAGACAGACAAAACGGGGACAATAGAGCATTTTTTTCGAAAATGCTTTAAAAAGTGGCTTTACTAAAAATTGCAATTTAGATATTCCATTACCAACACCCACCCCCTTCTTTTGAGAAACAGCTTCACTGTTCATTAGAAAATTACTTACGCAATTTTTAGAACCCCTGTTATAAAATGACATTTTTTTTTTCACGGGAAGTTTTTTTTTTAATGTTTTCATACTTCTATATTTTTTTTCAAGACATAGATACCTAATGCAAAGATTTAGCATAGACTAAAATAAAGAGATACCTAATGCAAAGATTTAGCATAGACTAAAATAAAGAGATACATAATGCAAAGATTTAGCATAGACTAAAATAAAGAGATACCTAATGCAAAGATTTAGCATAGACAAAAATAAAGAGATACCTAATGCAAAGATTTAGCATGGACCAAAAAAAAGAGATACCTAATGCAAAGATTTAGCATGGACCAAAAAAAAGAGATACCTAATGCAAAGTTTTAGCATGGACAAAAATAAAGAGATACCTAATGCAAAGATTTAGTATAGACCAAAATAAAGAGATACCTAATGCAAAGATTAAGCAAAGACCAAAATAAAGAGATACCTTATGCAAAGATTTAGCATAGACCAAAAGAAAGAGATACCTAATGCAAAGATTTAGCATGGACTAAAATAAAGAGATACCTAATGCAAAGATTTAGCATAGACTATAAAATAAAAATACCAGTTAATTGTATTGAACAATGTGATATTATTATTATGTTATGTTTGAAAATCAACAGAAATAGTGAAATAAATAATAGATAAACCCTTTGTCAACAAATTCCTATACATAACTAAATTATTTATAAAATACACTAATTTTTTTTGTTTATTTTTTGCAGACTATTGTTTTTTTGAAAAACGTACAAAGCGAATTTATGCGAGACTTAATATTTTTCAATATGTTTTTGTGTTGATTTTTTTTTCTTTTCAAAATAATTTCACAAAATTTTGGCATAGAAATATTTTAAAATATATTTGTTTACACATGTTTCGGTTATATTAGCTTTAAAAAAGAATCAAGAAGATGAATTAAAAAAAAGGTTGTACATATTCATTTGCACTTTGAAGTTTATAACATACTGTATATAATTATATCATACAGAAAGCATATAGTTTTTTTAATAACTCCTCTTGCATTGACATTTAAAGAATGCCATCAAGTGTGTTTTTTCTCTAATTAATAATGTAGCACTTAAATATAAGTACATAACATCACAATAAGAACAAATATGGCGGATTTCGGAAGTGTTAATTTAATTTGACTATCAACGTTTAGTATATTTTATTTATCCTTGTCAGTAATACCCCCTTCCGTCAATTTAATTTAGATTTACAACACAGATCCAGACAAAAAGATTTTCGACTTGAGGTCCTGGATAAAAAAACTATTTCTGTATTCAACTACACAGACAGTGACATAACTCGTCTTAACTACACCATAATCTCAAACACTCTTCTGACAGCTTCCAGCGTACGTGTCTCAATGGGAAGACATTACAGCTCGCTGTGTGAGGTTGAGGTCTACGGAGGTCTGTACAACTGATAACTTATGTGTGACATTCTAGATATACTCATATACATACTTGCTAACCTATGTGTGGCATTGTAGATATACTCAAATGCATACAGCTAACTTATGTGTGACATTCTAGATATACTAATATACATACTTGCTAACTGTAACACTATATATTTTGTTATATAATGTTATGGATGTGATGGATACTGTTGTAGACACCAATTTAACGTTAGAAATTGTCAACGTTATGGTACTATCGTTGTTCCACCAAATGCAATACTTCTTGTTCTTCACTGCTGCTTCAATGTAACGTTATGGTTAGAAAGTTAGGTACTTGTTGATGTAATGCTGCTCCAGATAACTATACTGCTTTTATGTAGCTGCCGATATTATAACACTGGTTTAATTAAGTAGCGTTCAGTCTCGTTGCACTCTCAAACAACACACCAATTAATGAGGCAAAGTTCCATTATTCAATGGAGATATTTATTAAACAATAAGAAAACATATGATGAAGTATGAACTTGTGTGCAACAGTATTCACAAAAAATGCTTCGTTAGCACTCTCACTTAGTATCCTATGTCCCCGAAAGGGGATTATATAGAGATACTTTGACACTTAGTATCCTGAGTTCCCGAAAGAATTATTCAGAGATACTTAAAAAAAAAATAGACTTTGACTGTGTACTGTAAAACTCAATAACTTGATAGCTTGTGCCTCTATTATTTCTCCACTAATTTCTTCTCTAGCTATCTCTACAACTGGTGTCTTGATGGCCCTATAACTATCGTCGGTCTGTCGATCTGTATGTCTGTATGTCTCTCGTCGGTCTGTCAAAAATCTCAATTATATCTCTTATTTATGTGATGGTGAATTATCACGTGCCCCAAAGCCCCAGAACTTTTGATTGGCTGCCCAACACCCTTACTAACTTATCTACATATTAATTACCCTTTTTCCAGCCCAGCGATTGGTGCGGCTAAAAACTCACTCTGGGCTAGTAATCCTTTGTCTGCCTAATTACATCTATCGTCACCTATCTCTGGAATTCAATGACCTGTGCTGACAGACTAATTTTCCCTAAACAAAGATATAACGTTGGAATTCTAGTTATCCTGGACCCATGAGTTTTCAATGTTGACTAACCAACTGACCAGTGGTTCTAAAAATGTATGGATCTATCTAAAGCTATTGTTAAACTAACTTATGTGTGACATTCTAGATATACTCGTATACATACTTAATAACTTCAAATAAGACTCCCAATTTGAATTTCGCCGAAATGTGACCCAAATGTGTAAAAAAATCTACATATGTTGGACAGAATTTTTTGTATATAAAAATTTCAGAGGCCTGCACTAAATAATCTCAAGGTAGGGCTAGAGTCGGCGAGTGGCATAACGGATGAATAGGAGGGGAGCTAATTTTGTTTCTTTACTGATGTAACGAATGCCGGTCAGATTTATACTGAAGTGGCGAAGAGTCCAAGATAGATAATGTGAGCTCTAATAATTTGTATTTAAGTAACGGTTAAAGGTTGTCACTCAAATATTAAATAGGGCCTTGGTGGTCCATCATGACCCTGGTGGTCCAATGCAGTAATTAAAATGTATGGGTGGTCCAATCAGCTATTACATTTCTCTCTGTTAATTAATTAAAACATAAGATGGTGTTTCCATGATCGTTTCTAAACTACTTCAATGTAATTTATATCATACTTTCATACCACAGATTGTTTATCATACTTTCATACCACATATTGTTTATCATACTTTCAGACCACAGATTGTTTATCTAGTGCTTCAATGTAATTTATATCATACTTTCATAGCACATATTGTTTATCATACTTTCATACCACAGATTGTTTATCTAATGCTTCAATGTAATTTATATCATACTTTCATAGCACATATTGTTTATCATACTTTCATACCACAGATTGTTTATCTAATGCTTCAATGTAATTTATATCATACTTTCATAGCACATATTGTTTATCATACTTACATAGCACATATTGTTTATCATACTTTCATACCACAGATTTTTTATCCTACTTTCATAACACAGATTGTTTATCATACTTTCATACCACAGATTGTTTATCATACTTTCATACCACAGATTGTTTATCATACTTTCATACCACAGATTGTTTATCATACTTTCATACCACAGATTGTTTATCTAATGCTTCAATGTAATTTATATCATACTTTCATACCACAGATTGTTTATCATACTTTCATACAACATATTGTTTATCATACTTTCATACCACAGATTGTTTATCTAATGCTTCAATGTAATTTATATCATACTTTCATAGCACATATTGTTTATCATACTTTCATACCACAGATTGTTTATCTAATGCTTCAATGTAATTTATATCATACTTTCATAGCACATATTGTTTATCATACTTTCATACCACAGATTGTTTATCTAATGCTTCAATGTAATTTATATCATACTTTCATAGCACATATTGTTTATCATACTTTCATAGCACATATTGTTTATCATACTTTCATAGCACATATTGTTTATCATACTTTCATACCACAGATTGTTTATCATACTTTCATACCACAGATTGTTTATCATACTTTCATACCACAGATTGTTTATCATACTTTCATACGACACATTGTTTATCATACTTTCATACCACAGATTGTTTATCATACTTTCATACCATAGATTGTTTATCATACTTTCATACCACAGATTGTTTATCATACTTTCATATCACAGATTGTTTATCTAATGCTTCAATGTAATTTATATCATACTTTCATACCACAGATTGTTTATCATACTTTCATACCACAGATTGTTTATCTAATGCTTCAATGTAATTTATATCATACTTTCATAGCATATATTGTTTATCATACTTTCATAACACAGATTGTTTATCTAATGCTTCAATGTAATTTATATCATACTTTCATAGCACATATTGTTTATCATACTTTTATAGCACAGATTGTTTATCATACTTTCATACCACAGATTGTTTATCATACTTTCATACCACAGATTGTTTATCATACTTTCATACCAAAGATTGTTTATCATACTTTCATACCACAGATTGTTTATCACACTTTCATACCACAGATTGTTTATCATACTTTCATACCACAGATTGTTTATCATACTTTCATACCACAGATTGTTTCTCATACTTTCATACCACAGATTGTTTATCATACTTTCATACCACAGATTGTTTATCATACTTTCATACCACAGATTGTTTATCATACTTTCATACCACAGATTGTTTATCATACTTTCATACCAAAGATTGTTTATCATACTTTCATACCACAGTTTGTTTATCTAATGCTTCAAAGTAATTTATATCATACTTTGATACCACTGATTGTTTATCATACTTTCACACCACAGATTGTTTATCATACTTTCATACCAATGATTGTTGTCGTGACTCTGTTTATGTTCAGGTAGCATGTATGTCGAGTAACAACAACAAAAACCAATCGGGATGGTACCAGAAGTAGTTTAATTACAAACTTATATACACATTGAATAAACTCATATATAAAGGATAGACGACTGGTTCCTTAACCGCTAGGTGTCTCTTACAATGTTTAGTACTTAATGTTCATTGTATTCTCATTCACTGTTAGCCTGTCCATCATCTTCATTTCTTCCGCCATATTGCCATCTTGAATATCTCTCTTCCTGTCTTCTTCTCTCCCCCTGACACGGGAAAAAACTCTATATTTTTTATACTGTCTCTTCTCTCAAGTGTTGTGTCACGACAATTGTTTATCATACTTTCATACGACAGATTGTTTATCTAATGCTTCAATGTAATTTATATCATACTTTCATACCACAGATTGTTTATCTAATGCTTGGGGTTTGGCTTGTGAACAACTTTGCTCAAATAAATGCAAAAATTCATGTTTTATACATAATGGAAATTGCCCTCATTACCCTTCCGCCAGTCAAGGTAAAACACTTTATCTAAATAACACAACGTAACATTATTTGACCAGCAAAACATTTGAATGGAGATATACAATAGCTCAACTTTGAGGTTGCCATGAATTGTATCAATCTAATTATATACAATAGTTCAACTTTGAGGTTGTCATGAATTTTATCCATCTGATTATATACAATAGTTAAACTATGAGGTTGTCATGAATTGATCAATCTGATTATCATTTGGATTCTGCGTTAAATCGAAAGCGGAAAACAAGAATTCAAAATGGCGTCTTGCCCGTGTCTCGATTAGATATTTCTTTTTGAAAAATCTACAGTTTTAAATAGTTTCTGTGGTTTTTTTTTATTTTGAAATGTTAAAGTGTCCAATATCAAAAAGTAATAATTAACATATAATATTATTTAAACTATCCAGGTTCGATTCCTCTTAGGGACAATTTTTTAATTATTTTTTTCAGAATGTATCCTTTTAGTTGTTTTAATGAAAAGTAACTAATTAGATCTCTTTGACATTTTTTTTAATTGAAATAATTTATCTTTTAGGATGTTGTAAGAAAAAGAAACAACAACTAATTAGACTTTTAATTAATTCATAACTTTAAAAAAAATTATTTTGAAAATATGTATCAAAGCTGAACACAGAGGCGTACCTAGGGTGGGGTGAGGGGGTCCAAAATCGAAAGTCCCGCCGGTCCCCAGCTTGAGGGAGCCCCCCCCCCCAAAAAATATTTTTTACATTAAATATTAAGTACATAATCTCATGTCATGGTATAGAACGTCAAAATGCCGGGGCCCCAAAAGAGACCAAGCCCGTGCCCCTAAACTCTAGGTTTGGCACTGGCTTTACAATAGTGTATCTTCATGCAAAGGCTAGTATAGGCATATTTATTTTATG